>JBAHVR010000378.1:70000-125000 GCA_036898135.1 Oncomelania hupensis
GTTAGTAGTAGTAGTAGCTAGTAGTAGTTTATAATAATAATATTCTAGGATGCTTTCACATGCTTTTTTTCAATCGGACTCATGCTCAAAGCTCAGCGATTAAACGAGATCTCTATTACAGAAGATGGACTTCTACATCGGTGACGAAATACGCATTATGCATTTTAAAAGAAGCTGTGACGCTGAAATAAGATTAAGACAACATCAACCTCTTTGAAGGTACTGCTTTGATATAAATCGATACTTTCGTTTTAAATGTGTATATTAATAGCATCTATGTGGATTCTGTAAATAACATCGAAGCGAAAGTGTGTATATAGTGGGCACAGTTGCATGTTAACACAATATAACAAGGAAAAGAAGCTTAGGGGTCGGCTTGAGCAACGAGTGCCCATTATATATCTTCTTCAATATGACAAAAATTCAATATAAACTCATAGTCACACACACACAAATAAATGTAAGAAAACAACAACCAGCCTTGATACCGTGTCCCTTTCACGACATTGGCAATTCTGGCTGGTTAACACTTTGTTCGCAATGGAAAAAACAACAAATTATAATCTATTCTTTCACTGACATTGAACAACCGACGCTGCTCTTGACAACTGGCGTGTTGTCATAATTGTTTGTTACAGTTGTATCTATGAGATATGATGTCATGCAGCAACTGTCATCTCACGATGCACAGTTTACATCATTATTAGGCATTCCATTTCACTCAGTCCCGTGACTTGTAGATTCCCTAAGAGGTGGGGAATGGAGGTGGGGGGGGGGGGGTAGGGGTGTAGAGTCTATACATGTTTAAAGAATGAAACGATGGACGATGTCACGCTCTGCTTTTTCAATGGGGAAAAGACTGTACACCAGATCCAAGCTTTTGAATGATTTATTTCACTTCTTAATTTTGCAGACAACGAAAGCAATATTTAAAACAGTATATCCACAACTTTCATATGTTTGCCGAGGTCAAATTTTCTTTTAATTCCTCACACTGATACTGTACTGTCCTGTCCTAGTCTCCAGATAATAGAGCTTGCCCTGATAACCCATGAGGCATAATTTGCGAAATGTCGACAATATTGTGAGGCGCTGTCTGGGTTACTTATCAACCTTCAATGAACTAGATAACGATCTGGCGTTCTTGTGAGGTCCTTGTTTGGCTTGTTATTTTTATTCCTTGAGATTGAAGCACGAATGTTGAGTGGATTCTCTTTTGCAGAGGCCATCCCAAACCCTCCCATCCCCAGCACACTACAGAAGCAATCCTAAACTCACCCAGCCTAGCCCCATCGCCTCCACTCAGCAGACGTGCCAGATTAGACTAGTCACTATTAGAACTGGAGCCTAGGGCGAAGTGCTGTCCTAGCAGATCGATAATATTGGTAAATATAACTGTGAATGTCACATTAGTGGTGCTGAATCAACTTCCAAGTTAATTTGTTCCAGCAGTAACTGTGGCACAGCGCAACATACAGACAGGCTTACTGCTGTTACACCGTAATCCCTTACAACAAATCCAATAAAGTGGTCGCATATAGCGCGCTTACCAGCCCTACAGCTGCTCAAGACGTTGGCCACCAAAGTCTAGCAACGCACATAATAGTTTCCTGATGCAGGATGAAACCCACATTGCACAAAACGCTCTTGCTGGAGGCTGACACACATGTAAACGAGTATTGCAAATAAGTAATGTGGTTTTCGACACTGGAGAGAACGTTACTAGATGTTACGAGTGAGACGCGCGCGTTAATTTAGGCGCAAGGCGTGTGGTGATATCGTTTATCATCCCTCTGTGATTCTAAGTTGTTACTGAAGGGGCCTTACATAATGTTTGTTTCCGTCGGTCGATATTGTTGAGGCAATTTTGAGAACATTCTGCTCGCGACTTACTGAAGTTTCCAGATCTATCTCATAACATTCCCAAAGGTTGTAGAACATTTTATGACGTAAGACGGTTCGTAATTCCGGTGACGTATTTTATTTTGATTCGTTGTTGATTGCGTCATTCTGGGACTGTATTTTATGTTGTTGTTGACATTATAGCACTGTTTCATAATGAAAGCGAAAGTGGCGGATCGGTTGCGGCCCTTGGGTTCGCTAGTTCCGGTTGAAGCAAGAAAGATGGAGGGTTATATAAATTATATTTCTCTTGAACAATCGTTCAAATTTTACTCAGGATGGCTGCTTGCTGTGCATATGGATGTACGAACAGACCTCAACGTGATAGAAAACGAGGCGTAACTTTTCACAAGTAAATATAATAGTAATTTTGCGTTGATTAATCGAATCGATGTAGGCCTACTGTGCTGTGTAGTGTGTTACTGTGTAAGCGTGTCTTGTCAGCTCCAAGCCCAAGGAACACTGTCATAAGTAATCTCAACCAAATAACTAGCTGTCTTCAGGCAAAATCATGATAAATCATTTATTAAAATTGTAAAAGTAAAGTTAACAATAACTGCGTAAACATTGATTGCTGATTTGTTTGTTCAGTAGGCCTAATTCGTTTGTCAGTGACCTACATTCACGAGAAATTCGAAGTCTCTTTCTTTTTCTTTGCTTTAATTTTTTTAATTGAGAAATGTTAATGTTGCAGTTTATCTAGAAGATAACATTATTATACAGTAGAATAATTTTTGTTTTTAATTCAGTAAAGCAACTGCAATTATGTCTTATTATTTTACATTGTTGTAATCTTTCCGAATCAGTCGCAAACGTTGTTCCCACAGTCGTTACAGTGTTTTGTTAGCTGGTAATGTGTGTAGCTTGAAAATGCGCCCTTCAATTACTTTTCCTGCGAAATTAGGGCAGCAAACGCAATACTGTTTTCCTCCGCCACAAGTCTTCCGTCTACGTTCGGCCATGCTTAATACTCAACCGGAACTAGCGGGTGTCCTTGGCATAGGTGAAGGCAGGGACGGATAACTCTATCTGCACTAGTTTTGCAACAGCGCTATTGATTGACTATATAAGAATAATGTAGTCTGTCTGTGTGTGTGGAGTTGGTTTTTGTTGTTTTTTTCAAAAAGAGATTTTCATTGCAACTGTTGAATGTTGTTTGCTTCTTTTGCTTAATAAAGTGGAAAAACATTACAAAGGCGACAACTGCCTTTGTGTGAGTGAACGGGCTGCGTGGATGACTAATTCGAATTACACACGATTTAATCATCGTCGCTGATCGACCTTTGCCAATGCCGTATAACACTAGACTGCGACTGAGAGGTTAATCCTATTGCGCCTTCCCAAAGTAGACGAGACGATTTTATAATTAATACTATAATAAGTGAATACTACTACTGCTGCTCTGATTTTATATGAGCAGTGTTGTGACAATGGTCTGTCGTCCTCGAGATGTATAAGAACAAGGACTAGTTAGAGTTCTATTTAACTTAGATAGGCTATTTTAGTTCACCACGAAACTATGACCTGAACCTGAACAATATTAAAATAGGTAATGCAAGCCTATACAAATCTCTGTGCCAATGCGCTCATTCTCGCTGATGTCTCAAGCAAAGCGTGTGTGTTTAACATGCAAAGACACATTGCACCGATGGCGCAATCATGGAGTCTTCTTCTTCTTAAAATTATTGAACTCTCTCTCTCTCTCTCTCTCTCTCTCTCTCTCTCTCTCTCTCTCTCTCTCTCTCTCTCTCTCTCTCTCTCTCTCTCTCTCTCTCTCTCTCTCTCTCTCTCTCTCTCTTTGAGATATGTTAAAACGGATGCGACTTCCAGTAATGGGTTGTCAGCTCCTATCATCGTAGCCCCCACTGGGAGACGTTTATTTTCTGCTCAGCTTATTTTAGCACCCACTACTTTTGGCACATGAAAATTCAATGAGAGTCCTATTATGGCCACGATATGGCTCTATTCCCTAGTCACAATGCTTCCATCCTATTCCTGTCTAGACTCCAAGTGTGTATCCACCTCAATCTGTCATAGTTTGTGCCCAATGTATGAGACATTTACAACAAAAGATTGCAAGACAGAAGCCCCACGCACACATGCGCGCGCGAATGCTCACACTCACAAACATTAAAGATAATTCGATCACACATTTGAACAAGTTCATGTATTTGTCCTGATCGATGCGCAAGGCTAACAAAAAAATTGTCCTTTTTTTTTTTAACACATAAGCTTTTGGTCGTAGGAAAAAGAAGAAATAAGGACATCTCTTTTCGCAGGTTCATTTTAATGAGGGCGCTACCATTCTCCTCTCCTACCTTACCTTACTTTCCCAGGTTCTATAATTATATGGGCAGATAGGTACACAGTCACAGCTGGGCGGAGAGAGGTGATGCTGTTTGCTTTTCTTTCTTTTTTTTTTTCTGGCGTTCGGTTGTTCCATCCAAGCAATTAACCTGTCCCATCTAAGTTGGTTAGCGGGGGCCTACAACGGTTTAACCTATGCTAAATAATAGGCCTATTTTTAGAGTATGTTGTACTAGTTACGCTATTGCGCCTCCCGAACTAGCATGTAATTATGGTTTATTGTTGTTTTTCATCGCGTTTTCCCCCTTTTCAGCTGATTTGCCTCTTTAGGACCTGAGGCGTACAGCATAACACGTGGGGAGGGAAGTGTGGCGGTGTATGTGTGTGGTGGAAAGGAGGGTGGGACAGGGAGGAGGATCTGGAGGTGGTGGCACAAGCGAAAATGCAATACAGCACTTTTAGGAGCGGCAATTTCTGTGTAGGATAGGATTGGTCGTCACGCTTTGACGTAACACACTGCTGTCATAAAACCCACCAAAACTGCTGCGGTCGCGGCCTCTAGATCTATTATATTCAGTAGCTAGATCTATGCGGTAGGCTAACAGCATTAACACAAGTATGACAAGGGTAACTCGACGATATCCTGTTCCGACAAACGCAGCATTCATCTAGGGAAGCTTTCCGTCGATCTATTAAATTCGCAATGCACTCGACGGGATCCCATCCTGAGAATTCTGGGATACTCGGTCAATGTTTGCGTGTGCCACACAATGGCTGATTCCGGACCTTCAGACGGCTTATTCAACAATGCTAGCATTTCAGAAACCACAATGCAAAGATTTGAAAGAGGAGAGGAGAAAGATCAGCACAGGACTATGTAATCATAATATAGACGATTGATGATTATGATGATGATGATGATGATGATGATGATGATGATGATGATGATGATGATGATGATTATGATGATGATGATGATGATGATGATGATGATGATGATGTGTAAGCTAGACAAGGCATGGAATGAACACGGATATCTGTGGTGATTCGGCTTTAAAGCTGACACGGCAAGGTATTATATAAATTGAGTACAAAAGCCAGTAAATATATTGGCTTACCCAAGTGATAAATACATGACTGGCAAAATGGGTGTGCTTATATATTGTTAGAGTATGGAATCAAGGTATTCAGTTCTGGGAAACTCGACATCGAGCGAGCTTTGTCGTGCGTGGTAAATAGCTTGGGCATTCGCAGTCGTGGGCAGTTGCAATAATGTCTGCCCAGACGCTGACTTTAACAGAGAAATGCTGATGCAGCTTCTGCCTACAATCAAGTCACTGTAATATCAATTGCTCTTTTTGCTGCTGCTGCTGCTGCTTATCATGGTGATAAAGGTGGTGGTAATAATGATGATGATGATGATGTTGCTGTTGTGGTGGTGGTGGTGGCGGTGCTAATAATGATGAACAGAGCAGATGGCAGTTGAATTATAAATGAAACAGCAAGATATGTGTCGTGATCTGACACACTCCTGTTTTATAGCACTATAGAATCCGATCTGCAAATTCAGGTCGTTGTCATTCATATTTGATGCAAATTGTAATGAACAGACCAATAATAATAATGAATATAATTATTACATTGTAAATGCTTGCTGGTAATATTAACATAATAATTTAATTTTAAATGTTTGCTGTTAATCGATGGTTAAATGATACATTGCGAAGTATAGAGAGTGTTTCCCTGGGTTTGTGGAATAAAGATGCACATTCTCTTCGATAATAATTTGTCATGGATATGACAATAGCATTTTAAAGGCGTGCCGTTGATTAATACTTTGAAAGATAAACTGCAAAGAGAAAAAATTCTATGTTAAGAATATAACAATGAATTTTCCGAAATGTGCTGCTAATTGCTGCTTAAATGATAAACGACAGTGAATATAACGAATAATTGTCATGATTATGGTCATTCAAATGCTCGTTATGAACAGCTGGTTAAAGAGCCAGAATATCACCGATGATTGTTTAGTTTTTGTAACAACGATTTTGTTTGGTAAATTGCATTGTTGTCGCATTAAAAATGTTCATACAATCAATTATCGTTGTTTAAATTGACCGTTAAGCTTATAATTGTATGCGACTTTTCCTTGAAATGTAACAAACAACTTTGCCTACTATACACACTTTCGCAGCGGTGATAATTTTAAAATCAACCTTGCTTGCTACCTTATTAATAGCCATATATAAAAATTAATGTATCGATTTATAGCAAAACCGCACTTGTAAAAGATTTTGTTGCTGGTTTTACTTAATCTTTATCTTTTAGAGCGGCAACACTAACTGTGATTTTGAAAAGTCTATATGATACTATGCTTAACTTGACTTGACTTAAATGTGCATATGTGATCTGGGGCCCCTGTAATGTAAAATGAGAAGAATACGACAGTAATTGTTGTCGATGTTATAACGGAGATTCAACAGATCGTTAAATTTTAAATTGCGATGAATATAACCTTACCGTTTCCTGGATAATAGTAATTTCAAAAGCTGTTTCTCCCGGGCCCTCGCATTCTTCAGCTTGTTAAATTACATGCTGTCTGACGGTGCAAGCATCGATTTCAGTTAAATGGCTATCGAGATTAGATTACGGCACCGGCCCCACATGACCTTGTAGCATTCTTCTTCTGCTACAAATCTGTCTGGATTAATGATTTCTTACTTCGAAATACAATGTCCAGTGAAAACAAAAAGTTTTTAGGTAAGGTTAGTCTGATTACCCAACCAGAAGAGGGGGAGTGAGGGAGGGAGGGGGGGGGCAGTAGTATGAACAGGTATAATAATAACACTAATAGACCACTTACACCTCTAAGTCATATCATACAATTATAGAGGTGTCATACCTATTCGTTCCTTATACGCGTTCATGAAACTGCCCCCAGGACCTTTCTCTTCAGTACCGAGCTTTATGTGGCTTGCCCAGTTAACGCAAAGGTTCATAGGAAGTCCAAAAAGAACCTCACAACATCTTGTATTCTGCAAATGTCTGAAAGTGCGTCTTAGGTTGAGATCAAAATTGCGAAGAAAACAAAATAAAATGTCTTAACCACGCTAACAGATGAACATTTCATTACTATATTTGTTACAGTAAATTTACAAAACTACGACATTTATCAATTTCCTAAAATTTGCGGTAAATTTGCAAAATTACTGTTCCACTCGGGGGATTTATAGATTTCGTACAAATCTCATGACATTGTTAAATTTACTAACTAACTAAGATTCGTTCCTTGTTTTGTTTTTTAATTTACATTTTTACTAAAACATTGATGAGCTTTTAGTAAAATTGTCAAATCTCAGGATAGTTGTACATTTCCTAAGATTTGCACCTTGATTGTTTTAGTGCCTTTAGTTGACCCCTGTGGCAGGGGAAATTCAATAATTATTCTTGCACAGAGATTTAGGTACAGACACATACACTTTTCAACGACAACAGGGATTTTAAAAAGGTGGTTACACAAGGAATCAGTTTGACTTGTGTCCGCAAAATCTCCACACATTACAGGATGTTTGCCTGGACGCGACTGTATCTTTACTGTTAACAGTTCGTCAAGAGTAAGCATCAGGAGGTCAGGGATTTTGTTACGATTGAGACGCGCACGATAGTTTTGATCATTTTATTTTGCAAAGCATGCGAGGGTAACGTGTATTTACCTTTAGTTTGAATTCTGCGCTGTTGGTAGAAAAAAGCTTTGTAAAATGTTGATAGTTTTCGTTGATCAATATTGTTGTAATATTGTGGAGAAATTTCGGGAGTTACATATTTATTATCGATCGAAAGTTTAAGACCTGTCTAGTAATGGCTAGGCCAATCTTCTAAACGGAGAAAGGTTCTATGACGTAAGACAGTGCGTAGTTCCGGTGACGAGATTTATCTTGATGGGGTGTTATTGCTTCGTTCCAGAATGTTCGAAGTTTCTCTGGATTGTTGAAAGACTATATAAGTAATGCACTGTTTGCTAATAATAAGTCTCCTCTCTGAAAATCCTTATCGGGAAGAGAGGGGACTATAAACTGATACACACACACACACACACACTTGCGAGGAGTGATTTTGGGAAATTAATCTTGTTGGTGTTTGTTGCTGAGTGAACAGGCTGCCTGGATAAACAAAATCGAGTTACACATAACATCAAGATTCAAGCATCGGGGCTGAATGGGCGACATGTGTAACAGATTTGTAAAATGCCATTGTAGGGTTACAAAATAATGTCAAACAAACAGGTGGATATGCTTTAAACACAGCTGCTGTGTAATTCTATATGCCACGGTCAGCAATCTTGTAGGTAACCAAGATTAAGTTATAAACAGAGAGAGAGAGAGAGAGAGAGAGAGAGAGAGAGAGAGAGAGAGAGAGAGAGAGAGAGAGAGAGAGAGAGACAGACAGAGAGACAGACAGACAGACAGACAGACAGACTGACAGACAGAGAAACAGAGCGACCATGCTTATTTGTTTCTGTTTTTTATGTTTTCTTTATAATGCTGTTTTAATTATGTTTACTTTTATTCATGTTATAAAGTTAATAAGGAGAAGGAAAGGTAATAAAAATCTCACATCTAAATGTATCGTGTTATCATTCGATCCATCGCATGGACTTTAAAGATCCTGACGCTCATGTCTTTAAAGGATGAGTGCCGGCAACGCAAATACATCCAGCACGCGCTAGGTTCTTTCTCCTGAGCATTGTGCTCAGTCGTCTGGGAGTCAAGACTATACGCCTAAAGGTTGCAGGTGGGCGCCTCGTGCGGATTGGGTTATATCTTTATCGACCAGCGCCTTGAGCAGCTCTTCAGTTGGAAATGCGCTATATAAGATTGAGTAAATAATAATTAAAAAAAAAAAACAACTATCCATCTCTTTGACTTTGCAAATGTCTTCAGTAAACTTACAAATTTCCTGGTCACGTGCTTCCAGTAAATTTACAAATTTCCTGAAATATTTAGGAAATTTGTAAATCCCCCCCGAGTGGAACAGTAATTTTGCTGAGTTCTTATACATTTTAGGAAATGTGTAAATTTTCTGGTTTTGTTAATTTACTGTAACATATTTATACTTTTATTGCGTCTACTATTTGCGAAAATTAAATCTAAACTTTGTGTCCGATCATCCAAAAGGTCGTATGTCATGGGCACTGAATAGCGTCTCTCATTTAGAATATCTAACAGGCGCGCACAAAAAATGGAGTTCCGGTTGCTCGACAGTTTCAAAATATATATCCAGATATACAACACAACAGAAATTTATCTTAAATGATCAAATAAAACTGGAAGTTGCTGGCCATGACAGAACGCACGACTATCATAGTCTTCATGCAAAGAATTTGTGGCATAGAGTTTATCTCGCCTCTCCGACTCCTCAAAATCAACCAGTTATTGGCTAGCTGCATGTCGCAGCAATAGCTGCGTGTGGCAGCTAACTATTTTTTTGTCGCAGATAGCATGTATGACAAGCGTTGGACAGTATTTACGACATTATTATTGCACACAATTTCCGTTCTAACTGCAAAACGCGAAGCACTTGCTTCAGGGAGCTGCAGCAGCATTTCAGCTTGTCAGAACAAATAGCCCGCCAGTTTACATGCCTCGGATCCATACTTGGGTTAGGACGCTCATAGAATGAATGAACATTACGGTTTAACGTCTACAACCACCATTGGCGATATGGCAGACGGGGATAACCATCACAGGGAAAGAGGGAAAAGACCTTAGACATTTGTTTACTTTTAGCGAAAGCGGGATTACCCTAAAGTTGGCATTGTTCTTTACATTAACCCCGCTACAGTTTGGTTTTCCATTTTATATTCTGACATGGAGTGACTTCCCTTGCTGAATGGCACGCCTGCACCATAGCCGTGTGACCTGTGACCCCACTCCTGAATGAACCACGAGGCTTCCAGAGTGCGTCTTGGGTGTCTAGGGTAGGTTAACTTAAAACACAAAACCTTACCAAGAAACTTTGTTTATGGGTTCTGCCTCTCACTGGCTTCGGTAGATACTATTTGTAACAGAGGAACGGAGGCTAGCCGTTGTTATCAATAAACACAAAAATTACGGAACTTATTGATTTAAAAAATAACTACAATTTCTAAAGAGTTAGTTTTTCTTGTAAGCTTGTTTTTCAGTGCTCCAACGCCCACTCAGACTGTGAATATTAAAACGATCTGTTGAGGAGATGAAGAGTGTATGAGGGGAAGGTGGGGGGAGGAGGGGGGGGAGAAGACGAGGAATTAGCGTGGTCACAGCGGGTCCCTTTAAAGCAACATTGCAAAATGGATTTTAAAAAAAATAGTTTCGTAAAAATGAGTTTACCTGGGAGCCTGAATTGTTATTAGAATATTACAGTAAGAAAATAATGTCGTGGGCTTCCAATCGACCTCTGTACAATGCTTTTTTAAGTTATGGTAAGTAAGCCAACTCTGTTTATTCTCACGACACTTTGTTATTGTGCTGTGTTTACAAAACGCTTTTGATTCCTCCAGCCCATTGACTGTATTCATTTTTATTTAAAACATACAGTTGAAAGCAGTTATTGGTCGATTAAAAAAAAAAATTATAAAATGGGTCAACAATTAGCGTGCATGTTACAAGGGTCAATGACACGGCCTTTGTGAAGTCTACAGTAACTTTAAATCCACCGCGTAGGACTTGCCATACAAACACGGATAATATATATAATTCATTCAGAGACTTTGTTTGGTTTTATTTATTATTCAAGATTCAAGATTTTTCTTCTTCTTCTTCTTCTTCTTCTTCTTCTTCTTCTTCTTCTTCTTCTTCTTCTTCTTCTTCTTCTTCTTCTTCTTCTTCTTCTTCTTATTATTATTATTCAAGATGTAGGTGTTATTTTTTTAATATATTTTAAACAATATAAATTATTATTATAAATTACAATGAAATGTATTGTGATGTAACGATTTCTAATCACGCAAAAACAAAGACAGTACCACACAGTCAAGTTGTCGCACTTTTACTCGGATTGTATATTTTGTTCTGCACGTTTTAGTTAAAAACTGCAGTATTATTTTTTCGAGCACGTTGTTCTTTGCAATCGCATGCAGTTAAGTTTATTATAAAACTGAAGTGACACGAGCAATAATTCTGCTACACTGTGTAGACATCGTTGTTTAGAAATGTTGTTTCAAAAATTGTTTTAGCAACGCATATAGTCACACAGCAACATCTGCGCGGAAACAATGCGCGCTCGGCTATCTTCCGAGAGTTGCGGTCTCTTTGCGCTGCTAGTTCGGGTGTAAAAACATGGCCGATTCAGCCGATAGCGATGGTTAGATTATTATCATTGCTCTGTATAAAAGTACTGCAAAATAGAAAGCGGAATAAAAGAAGGCAGTATTGGGTGATGCCTTGGCTGGCTATTATTGTTTGACTGCGCATCACCGAATGCGCAGTTGATGCTGCTCCCCCGTTGGGGTGCCGGGGATTTCAGTATAAATAGTATCCCCACTTTCTGGAAATTTAGTGCTTTAAATTCCCACTGTCGCTGTCTTTCTCATTTGCTCTTTCTCATTCCTGCTCTGTTCTGTCAATCTGCTATACTATCATCTTCTTTGCTAGACCAGTCTCCTACCTTTTTTCTTGAAAACTCTTCCGGGACAAGACTCCTTATTTGTGTATGAGGTCTGTTGGATCAGCTTGGGAATATTGGACGCTTTCTGCCAGGTGGTCACTAGGGCTTCCTATGATGTTATTATTTAGCAATGTAGGCATTTTATATGTATGTGTTTTGTTGATAATTTATAATGATGTTTGTATTCTATTTTGTTTTTGTAAACGGGGGTTCGATAAGTTGGGGTGAAGCCTCAGCCGTCCCCTGCGTGGGATGTCTTTATTGTAAAGTGACTGGCTGGTGGAGGGCATTCAGTTTTCCCACTAGGGTTGTTTCAGCAGATCTTGTATGCGGATTGGGGGTTGTCCGGTCCTGATTTGGCTCAGAAGAGTCCGCTGGACCTAAAGCAACAATTATGTAATGTAATGTAGTTGATGCTGCGCATGGCAAAATGTAGGCATTCTGTTGGCTACAACAATGACGTTGCAACACAGGTTCTACATTACGAAACAACTCCACCTCATCGTCCAACCTTCATTTCCTTCTTGGTTGTACTCCATGGACTGGGCGGCGGTTGCTCTTCGCCGATGGCGCCTCGTGGCTCTGCTCCCGCCCGTGCCTTTCCCTGGTAGTCCGTTTTCCTTTCGCTACGATTGGACATCACAGGAACCACTGTGGAGAGTGGCGACTCTGGACTGCAGGCGCTTTGCACCGCCAATGCTCCTTCGTGGTTGTCCCCCTCCTGTCTAAACGGCCTTCATGCTGGATCATCATCGACTTATCTTCATTACCTGGACTTCTTAACTCATCATCGACCGAGCCTCTTCCTTCCATTTGCGCGTCTGCTTCTTACTCATCACGCTTCCTTTTTCACGTCCCTTACACGCCAAGGTAACGTAGACAGTAATCTACGCAACGAACGAACGTACATGAAACATTTTTAACATTTTTGTGCCAGCGTTGTGGCCGAGTGGTATAAGGTGAGACTAACTTGTCTTGTCCACAGGTCACAAACCAATGGCGCCTGACAGGTGTGGAATCGATCCATCATCTGGGCCGTATGTGTCTCCGATTATTATTTACTTTCGACTCGGGCAACCTCTCTGGGGTTTTCTCCGGGTACTCTGGCTTGCTCCCCCAGCACAACTAAATATTAGGTAGGTTGGGTTGACATTTTTTATTTCACAGCGTAAATGTTTGTCTTATACTTTGGCGTTCACGACACCTCCACTACTATACTATCCAATCCTAAGAATATCGAGCTAATATTTTAAGTGGGGTGGTCTGTTAGCGTCGAGATAGAACGCTAGTCTTCAATGTTGAAGTTACTAAGTGCCCAGCGAACTGGTTTAGGTTCGATCCATGCGGGAGGCGATTATGATGCTTATATGAAGTCAACTACTGATTCGGATTAAAGTATAATATAAGTCTAGATCTAGTCTGTGCAAGCATTCATATTTCATTGCACGGATTTTGAAGTTCCTGACGCGCATGTCCAAGGAGGGTTATAGACAAATACACCAGCATGCACTGTGCATCCTATTCCCCCTTTCCTGGGTGACTCAGCTCTTCCGGTTTCCGCGCTTTCGCTGAGAAGACAGTCCAAATTTCCCCCGCATGGGAAACGAATAAACTCCAAATGTCCCCCTCCCTAAAAAAATTAATAATAAAAAACAACAATATAATAAATAAATAAATAAATAAATAAATAAATAAATAAATAAATAAATAAATAAATAAGCTAGCGCAAGGTTGGACCGATATTTCAGAAAAGTAGTTCGATCGATTTCTCAAGAAAGTATTTTGGCGATGCTAACGAGGATGATGATGCTTACGTCGATGCCGATACCGATGCTGGCGATGATGTCGATGGCGTTGGTGGCGATGTTGACCACACTCAATAAACATAACCCTGTTCTCATTCAGGGCCAACCGACCTGCTATGTCCATCTCTGACGGACCAATACAAATCGAATCATCAAGCTTGAGCAGAAAGCTTGGGGATTGAGGACTGTATCGTCGATAGCACAACGTACCGCGATCGATATCTCGTGCCTATGGTCTCCAGTCTTGTGGCGCCGGTTTAGTAGTTTAGTGTAGTGTGGCATGTCTGGAGGAAGAGAAGGCGCACGATGGTGGTGATGACCAGGCAGAAGAAAAGCAGAAAAAGGAGGATGAAGATGTGACTGTTTCAAGGAGCCCTGTACTAGGCTCGCGAGGAGATGTTACCGAAGAAACGAGTTGTCTTTTTAAGCTGTTTACATTCTTATTTGAACGCTTTTACTTTTATAATGCGGATTAATAAACTCTTCTATGATAATCCTTACTATTTATTGATCTAGCATGTAACGGATATAGCACAGGCATTTAAACTTACACGTTCTGCTAGCTTGCGTATTGACTTAGGTACATAGAGATTGCGACATGGCCTGTGGTACCATGACATGTTGATATTGTTACTGTCCCTTTGGTGGAACTATTAGCGTCCCTTATTAGTGCACCTTTGTTCGGACCCACTGAGTATCTGAGAAAAGGAAGGTTCTGTCAGTTCTCGTCGTGTAGGTTTCGTAGGTTTTGGTCAATCGGTCACCGGTCCCTGGGTTCTCTCTCTCTCTCTCTCTCTCTCTCTCTCTCTCTCTCTCTCTCTCTCTCTCTCTCTCTCTCTCCCTCTCTCTCTCTCTCTCTCTCTCTCTCTCTCTCTCTCCCTTATGATATTAGCTATTTTAATCCTTTCTTTTATTCCTATTGTTGCTCTTTTAATGGAAGTAGATCCTTTTTGCAATGGATTGTTGAACAGGCTGCGAGAGAGAAAGTGAGAGAGAGAGAGCGAGAGAGAGAAAGATTGAGAGAGAGAAAAGAGTAGTCAGCTAGTTTTCATATTAATTAAGGGTATTGGTGTTGATGAATACACGTACACACTACTTCGTGTCATGACGACTTTGTTATTCGATCTTTATTAATCGTATATCACATTCGTACATTGAAGTTTAAGGAAGCTGGATAATGTAACCTTAAACCTAAATCATGTGTTCTTTTTATTTTTATATTTTAATTTTTTTTAATCAATAGCTCTAGAAAGTTAAAAACAAGAAAAGTTCTGGCACAACGAGCGAATGAGAAAAGGAAGGGGATTTAAAAAAATGTTATGAAAAGTGATGTAAATAGAAGACAAAATATAATATTGCAATAAGTCCAAATAATTTATCGTTTACACATGGATTTCGAGTTTCTGTCCCTGAAAAAAGTAGTTTACGATCACTAAACTTCAACATTAATCCAGCGCTCAGTGGGTCATGGCGTTATACAGCGCGCACGCTTAAATTTGCACCAAGCGGTGCTTGAATTTGACGGGTTCGTCAGTAAACTTTCAGAGTAGGCCACCGCGCGGAGCAGTTCTTTTAGCTGGAAAGTGCACTATGTGCGTACGTTGCCGTCTTTCAAACAAAAAATTGTAATCCCTTGAACTACGTACAGTTTCATGCTCCCGAGCGACAGTTCATTGATTTGGGATTCTGAAATTGAATAAGCGCAGCATGAAGCACAGCTGATTTTCCCTCAGCTGTCTGTTCGGTGTCGATTATGAAAAGGTCATTTGAGTGTGATGGAGAGAAAGGAGAAGGGGATGGAGGGGTGATGGTGGGTGCACCAGAGCCGTGCGGGAAACTAGAAGGTTGAGTTGGAGGGGCTGAAGAGCCACAAAAAAAAAACAACGTTCCAAGACAGTTATAAACTAAATTGGTCAGCTCACAGCCACAGGATTTTAATATCCTGGTAGGTCATCCCGTACTTCCACTAAGTTGAATCTTTTCATGGTTAATTTTGTGTCTGGCAGAACATAGTACTGCTTCAAGGACTGTGGCCATCCAAAGACAAAGACAACTAACTAGGGCGGCTAACAGCCAAGAAATTCGGAAATCCTGAAAAAACCTCCGGACATTTTCAATAAGAATAAGAGCTGTGTATCTGGCTAAAACATTTTTTTTAACCATGGCCATCCAGACAAAATCGTGGACAACTAACGAAAGGATCTGAAGTCACCAGATTTTTTTCCTATCCTATCCTATCCTATACCATAACTCGGAGGTCGTAGGGGCACCACAGATAATCGTTTAACCAGCGTAGTCCATCTTTCCCTGTCCTCAGCAACCCTGATTGTTTCGCTCAGTGTCAAACCAGTCCATTCTCGAATGTTGTCCTCCCACCTCTTTTTCGGTCTCCCTCTTCTTCTACCTCCTTGCACTGTGCCCTGCAGGATGGTCTTTGCAAGACCTGATGATCTGGTGATTCACCGTTGATAAAATCCTTGGATGGTCATTGTTTGTGTCGAGATAACAGACATTTGTACTTCAAAGACTGGCTACCCAGACGGAAAGCTGGACATGCTATCCAGACACAGAGGCAATCCATTTACTTTGTTGTGTTTCAAGGACTGAAATTTGGCATGTACTTTACGACGGTCCGCGAAAAAACAATTTCTAAGATAGCGGTAGAATTTTGGGCCTGTTTCTTTCACGCTACTTAATCCCCAAAGTCGGTCCAAAACAAGGCGGAGTGAAAGCACAAAATAGTATTGCCTATAACAGTTTATCTCCTTCAGTATTCGAATTCTTATTATTTTTACAGGAAAAACTATTTGCATTTTCATTTACATAGAAATATATAAAAATAAAAACTATTCTTGTCAAAGACAGCTACGTAGGCTAATTATTAAACTAAGAGTAAACTCATGAAACACAAAGATATTTTTAAAAAATTCTGTGTTCATGCTTACAGCCAATCTTTGTTAAATATTTTATATTAATGTCCTATTTTGATTCCACTATATAAAGGGAAGAACATCAATGTGGGTGTTCAAGGATCCATTGATATTTTATTGATAATTTATGGCCTATAATTTACATGCCGGCAGTTGATAAATGTTAGTAGCTATGTTAGTTTTTAGGGTTGCAGTTAAACTTTAAATTGTTAGAGTTGATTATACGTTTTTATGGCCATGCGTGAGAGTGAAGTGGTCTAAAATCACATGTATGTAAAGAGACGTTAAAAAATATATTGAATTGAATTGACTGTAAAATATCCGACTCTTGAGTCTGGTTTCTGTGTGAGCTGATATGTATTGCGGTATTAGGTTGCCAGTGAGACTGCGAGTTTGATAATGCACGGAAAGACTGGGGTTTGGGTGCGTATATAGTCTGGTTGCAATCGACAGGAATCTTTCAATTCCGCCAAACGCTTTGTGTGTGGAAATAGCATTTTATTTAAAAGTCTCTTGATATTATGGAGATTGGGTCATATTCACACAGACATGCACACACATACCCATACATACACACACATACCCACACACACACACACACTCACACACACACGCACCCACACACACATACACACCCACACATAAAAAAATGTTTAAACCACACCGTCTTTTCAATGCAAGTGCATAAGGACTAAACAGATGTTACAAAAAGCGAGTAAGCATTTGAACAATTCCAAGGAAAATCTATTGATCTATCCGCTTGTTGTTTGCTTTGTGTGCAAAGGTGGGTGCTTAAATTCAATCAGAAAGTCGACCGTGTCAAGTCTGCATATCTTGATTATGTTTGCTGCAGAAGGAATTCCTGGGAAAGGTCATCATTTGTGTCTCCTGGTGAGAGAGAGAGAGAGAAAGAGAGAGAGAGAGAGAGAGAGAGAGAGAGAGAGAGAGAGAGAGAGAGAGAGAGAGAGAGACCTGAACAGTGTAGATTGAGTATATTACTGTGTTTGTTACTGCATACATTATTGTGTTTATTACGGTTTGCTCTTGCTTTTATTATCGGACTATAAAACAGTAGGCCTATGACTTCGAAGAAGAAAAAGGTGAAGAAGCAGGAAGAAGACGAGAAGGGATAAAAGAAGAAAAAGGACCGGGTGACAGAAAAAACTATACCGAAGGGAAGAAAATAAAAAATACTCATGTCCTCTCACTAATGATTCCTAAATACTTTTTCGCAAAAGCTTTTCTAATTTTATTTCTCGATCAACAAACTCGAAACTAATTAGTACCGAGAAATTCCCCAGAGAGCAACAACTGACAGAATACGACAGATGAGGCATTTTTATTCTTGTAATAATTATTACCGCGAGCAAAAACAGAACAGCGAGAGCTTGAAGGGAGGTAATTTTTCAATCTCAAAAAGGATTGATAACTACATTCAGCAAGAACAGACTCGGACAGTTCAGCAGGTTTTCTGCGACATTTCTAAAAGGCAATTTTTTGTGTGTGGAATTTAACGCCATAAATGACGCGATGTAGAATTAAGTTGTTGTTGTTCTGGTTTTGTAAATAGCCAATCAGGAAAAAAAAAGAATGTTGATTTACTGTTGAAAATAAAATGACAAAATAACAGTTTTTATTATAGTCAATTCTAAAAATGGATTTTTTTATTTTAACGCAAAAGAGAAATTGAAATAATAAACTGCATTGATCCGTGTGCGATGAATTAAATCGTTCGTATTGTATTGTATTGTATTGTATTGTATTGTATTGTATTGTATTGTATTGTATTGTATTGTATTGTATTGCATTGTAAAGATGGCTCGTCAGTTCAAGCGCCAAAGAAAATATCCCCCGCTACCGTAAACCATAACTTATGATACTGACTGACAGAGTATCTGAGAAATTTAGAAGTAGCTGACACTTTGTTTGATTTGTTTTTCACGTTGCATGTGTGATTTATTTATTTATTTATTTTTATTTTTATTGATTTATTTATTCTTTTTTTTTTTAAACGGCTAGGAGTTCTAGTGTGGAAGGGCGCTGTAAAAATGTTAATTATTATTATATTACCTTTCCTGTGGACGAACCCCTCCCCCCCCTCTCCCCGTTGGAGTGCCGGGGGTTTCAGTATAAATAGTATCCCCACTTTCTGGAAATTTAGTGCTTTAAATTCCCATTGTCACTGTCGTTCTCCTTTGTTCTTTTTCATTCCTATTCTGTCAATGTTTTTCATCTGCAAGTCTGTCTGGATACTGTCAATGTTCACAGTTTATCTACACAGAGTCAATGTTTTTCATCTGTAAGGAAACGACGCCCTCGTCCGTTACAGTTGTCATCGGCCCAGGGTCTAAGACAGTGATCTTGTGGACTTTCCTGGAGTCAGTGCATCTTCCGTTGTCTCCTTCTTCCGTCGAATGTCCGACGAAGTCGACGTTGTTGGTTCCCAGAATGCACTTGCTGGGTCTCACGGTCAGGTTGGCTTCTGTGAGACGGTGAAACAGCTCCCTCAAGGTCATCAGATGCTCCTTCCAGGTCTGGGTGTGGACTAGCAGGTCGCCCCAGTAACACACGACATTGTCCATCCCTTTGAGCATCTTCCTCATTCCTCTCTTAAGGGTAACACCGCTGTTGACAATGCCAAAAGGCATCCTCCGGCATACGTACGTCCCATCCGGAGTTACAAAAGCAGTCTTTGGTATGTCCTGTTGACGCACGGGGACTTGCCAGTAACCCTTGCTGAGGTCAATCTTCGAGAATATTTTACTCCCCGATAATTGGCGGAAGAGGTCTGCTGCGGTATGCATCGGCTCAGGGTCGAAGACGGTGATCTTGTTAACCTTCCTGTAGTCGATGCTCTGTTGCTTCCGTCCTTCTTCTTCACGATCACGACAGGAGATGTGTAGGGGGAACTGGACTCCCTGATGATGCTCATCTTCAGCATCTCATCGATGTCTTTCTTCAAGGATTCACGGGCCTTGAAAGCGATTGGGAAGGGTTTGGATCGAACGGGAATATTTGAAGTGAGGTGGACTTCATGTTCGACCAAAGTCGTAGAGCCTGGGACATCGCTGAAATTATGGGGAAACTCGCCCATGAGGTCCTTGAGCTCGATCTTTTGACCTTCCGTCAAGCTTGGTCCCAGCTTAACATCATCGATGCCTCTTTTGCTGTGGAAGTCTCCAAGTTCCAACAGTTCCTCGCTGTCAAAGCTGTCGTCGATCTCAGCTGCTGTTGCTGCGTGTACAATCTCCGATGGCCTTTCCACGTACAGCTTAAGGAGGTTGGCGTGGTATATCTTCGAATACTGGCCGACCTTCACCTTGCAGTCGTTGATCCCCCCACGGTCTCCACTTCGTATGGGCCTTTTCATTGCATCAGCAACTTATTGTGATCAGTATAGGTAGCAGCACCAGCACGTTGTTGCCAGGTTTGAACTTCCTGTTCATAGCCCTACGTTCATAATAGTGTTTTCCACAGTCCTGGAACTTCTTCAGGTTTTCTCTGGCTATCTCGAGAGTCTGCTCCAGCTTCTCCCGTAGCTCAAACACGTACTGGTAGCTGTTCTTTACCTCTGGAGTGTCTACTTCCTTCGTCCACAGTTCTTTCAGGATGTGCATCGGCCCTCTAATGGTTCTTCCGTACAGCAGCTCGAACGGAGAAAAGCCGGTGGACTCCTGCGGTACTTCTCTGTAGGCAAAAAGTAAGGCGTTGATGTAGCGATGCCATTGTCTGGGCTGCTCGCTGCACAGTTTCTTCAGGGTGGACTTCAGCGTAGCATTGAACTTTTCGGCGAGCCCTTTGCACATTGGATGGCAGGGTGTCGTAGTCAAATGCCGAATATGCTCAGCAGTCTGTTGGCCTCCTTCATGCAGTCAGAGATGAACTGCGTCCCGAGGTCTGTCAGGATTTCTTCAGGCACTCCAAGTCTGAACTTGTCCACCAACGCCTCTGCCACAGTTTCAGTGTCAATCTTCTTCAGAGGCACTGCTTCCGGGTACCGAGTCGCATAGTCCACTAAAGTCAGTACCCACCGATGACATTCTTCACTCGGAGGTTTTATTTCGCCGATTAAGTCCAAGACCACCCTTTTGAAAGGTCGGTCGATCAAAGGCATCCTCTGCATAGGCACTTTCGTGACCCTTCCTCGAGGTATGGTCTTCTGGCAAATGTCACATGATCGGCAGAAACGGCTGACGTCCGCATGAAGTCCTGGCCAGTAGAACACCGCCTGGATTCTGTCTGACGTCTTCTCGATGCCCAGGTGACCTCCCATGAAAGAGTCGTGAATTACTTCCATCACTTGGCGCCTTAGGGGTAACGGTACCAAGACTTGACGTAGTGGTTTACCTCCGTTGACCCTCGGGTGCTGGAAAATTCTGTACAGGGTCTTGGCCTTTACCTCGAAATAGACCGTGCGACTGTCTTTTGGTTACGTGTTCTTGGCGGTTCCTATACTTGTTTAAAGTGCTTTCAGCTTCCTGGAGTTGGATCAGCTTATCTCTATCCACGATGGCAGCTTTGGAGTTGTCGGCGACCTTCAGTGGCGTAGAGGTCTTGTCTCTCTTGGTCTGGGCCCTGGTAGTAACAGCACCGACGATCTCTGGTCGGCAGGGCTGAGCCGGAGTAGCCACATTGTCCCGTAGCAGCTCTTTAAGGTCTCCATCGGGAAATGGCAATGGATCTTCCTCCACAACTTCGACGCGTTGGGTTGAGGCAGGACTCCATTCTGAATCGGGGTCGTCGGGTCGTCTCGCGCCGTCGATATTCCCGATCATCACAACATACAATCATCAAATCATACGGTCACAGCTGCGCTAGCAACGACGGGGATGGATCCGTTGGCAAGAAGAATTGGCCATCAGTCATACACTCTTGCACGTCCGCAGGAGTAGCTGTGCACTCGGTCTCACTCGGAAGAATGACGCTCCCGCCGCACACTTGATGGTCAGATCTACTGGTTTGCCGTTGATCGGAGAAACGCCTCTGTCGGTTGCCCACAGCTGCGTTGTCCGTATTGCTCTGCTGTCCGCTATTTTTGTTTTGAGGACAGTTGGCAGCTCTGTGGCCTGTAGCGTTGCAGATGAAACAGCCTCTTGAGTGCCCTTCCCTGGGAGGTGGCATGGAGTCCGTGTGTCTCTGGCTCGTCTGACTCCCCTGGATCTGGTTCCCATGGTTTCCAGTCTTCTGAAAATGTTTCGTCGCCTTGGGTGGCCCCAGGGTCTTCCCATAAGCGATGAGATATCTTTCAGTAGCCTCAGCAACGTCTTTTAGCGTCTGCAACTTTTGTATTTCCAAGTGGATCGCGAGGTCCTTAAGGCAGGCGTTGAGTAATTGCTCTCTTACAATCAGATCATGGAGACTCTCGTAAGTCTTCCCTTTGCCTAATAATTCCACCCACTTGTGTAAATATGACGACAGGCGCTCCCCAAACTGCTTTGGCGTCTCGTTTGACAAAGGCCTGCATTCGCGAAAGCGTTTACGGCAGCCCTTCTCTGTAAAGTTGTAGCACTGCAATAGGACCTCTTTCAAAACGTCGTAATCTTTGGCGTCAGTGTTCGACAGTCTGGTGTAGACGTCGAGCGCCTTCCCCGTCAATAGTGCGCTGAGTATGATCGCCCAGTCTTGACGTTGCCATTTAGCGCTTTCGGCGAACCTTTCGAACCTCACCAGATAGCTGTCGATCTGGTCATTTTCGTCGACGAATGCTGGCAATTTAGGAGCTTTGAAGTAGCTGATAACATGTGGCGCGTGCTGCTGTTGTTGGATGCGCGCCATTTCTAGCTGGAACTGACGCTCAGCTTCTCTTTTTCACGCCTGCGTTGTTCTTCTCTTTCTTGACGCCGCTCTTCTAACTCTTTTTCTTCACGGCGATGCTGCTCTTCTCTTTCTAGACGCCATTCTTCTCTTTCTATTTCTTCACGCCGACGTTGCTCTTCGAGAACTCTTTCTTGTATTCTCTCCTAAGACTTGACGTACTCCGTCAGCTGCTTGCCTTTTAGATTCAGTTCAAGTCCTTTCTGCCAGAATTCAGCCATCTTGATACTCTTCTGGAAAATTCTTGACTATGCTGTACCTTTCTAGACTGTTCTAGAACAGCACGCTTTCTGCAGTAGCGCTGATGCTTGTCACTAGTCGCCTTCGCTGACGCAGGCCCCGCTGTCCTCGTCGTATGCGACGCTGCACCACGCATGTGTTGATGTATACGCCCCTGTGCTCAAGTAGACGTGACGTCCGCTCGTCGCTCTCTGTGAAACTGGCGATGTAGCTCCGAGACTGTCCCTCGACATAGTCTTGCGGCAGCCACGTAGTCCCGGTCTGTTGTTCGCTCACAAAGCAAATCTTCGGCAACTACACGCCCTTGCAGTCAATCCGAATCTTTCGGGGATGTAGTCCCAGTATGTTGGCCCCTCCCGACGCAACTCCTTGGCGGCTACCCTCGATGACTGCCTCTCGTAACGTTGACTCGCTTGTTGTAGAAGTTGAACCCTTGGCTATGGCGTGGATATCGGCTTGGACCCCCAAAATGTTAGACTCGTTTGGTGTTTTTCTATCAGTAGTTGATTCAGCCCCAATGCTTGATAAGTGTAACTAAGATTCGTTTATCCACGCAACCTGTTCACTCATCAACAAGGCACGGAGTCGTCGTATGAAATGTCCCAACTTTATTCAGCGTACATCAACAACTGCATACAATCGCTCAATCACTTTTCACTCTACAACTTTCAACTCTACACAGTGCATCGATTATATAGTTTTTTTTTTTTTTTTTAGACTCCAGATAACGTCAGAAGGTTCCCGTGTGACACATTACAACCAATCGGAATAAACTTCGTCATCACTGTTTTACGTCATACAACTTTCCTTACTGTCCAAGAATTTTCTCAGCTATCTACATTTATCGCGAAGCTTCGATCGATACTAAACAAGCAACTCCATAGAATTCTCCAACAATATCGACCAACGAAAATTATCAACGTTATACAAAGCTTCATCTAACAACAATGCAAAATCAAATCAAAGGTAACTACACTCTAGTATTGAATGCTTTGCAAAACAAAACGATCGGATCTATCGTGCGCGTTTCAACGTAACATCCTGATGGAGGTTCTAGTGGTCAATAATAACAGACGTGCACGTACTCAGCAACTTATACTAATCTGTTTGACTTCACAAGGATGTATCAGTGTATTTTATAATACAAAGATCAAGCAAACGCTTTAGAATACGAACATTGCTATCTACCGTCTTATTTAGAAAACCTATGTTCTCATGAATTGTCACAAAATGGTGTTCTTAATCTTTTCTTAAATTAGTTAATTTTGTTATTAAAAACAACCCCACCCAACGCCAGAGAAGTTTTAGATTTGCTAGCAATAATTATAAGAAAATTATGCCACAGAATGTATTCGCGATGGAACAAAAATATCATCAAAATGTTATTTTGTTGTTGTTGTTGTTGTTGTTGTTTTAATTCGAACTTTACCGCCACCTTCGCCGGAACCGAACTGTCACCTGAGTGTCGTGGATTGCTGAGTCATCCGTTTTCTGCAATCGATGGCATTCACCACATGCGGCAATCCTCCTAAGTGGGCCGTGCATGACGTAATCATCCGGCACGTAATTACTGCAAATGGCAATTATTGGTCAAATTCCTAGTATGATGTATTCGTAGGGTTGCCGAATGCTAGTTTGCAATTTTGGCACATACATTTGACTGCTGCCAAAAGCGGTGCTGAAGTAAAAACTAATGCCAGATTACCTTGCAAGCTATTTCTGATCAAAATTGCACCATGCCCTGTAGACATGTGCCAAGACGTGTGGGGAGTTGATTAAGTCAACATGTCACGAATGCGACGCATTGACTGAATGATTAAAAGTTACTACATGTACAAGGCAAAATTTAATTATTATTGATACTACATAAAAATGAATATGAATGACTGGGACTTACGTACTAGACAGATAGTTTTATCTTAGTCAGGTTTAGCATTCTTTTGTAGTATCTTCTTCTTCTTCTTCTTCTTCTTCTTCTTCTTTTTCAAACTTTTTACTCGATATTAAAATTGACGGTACCTTAATTGTGTCGCAAAAGCCCGCGCTTCTCATAAGTTTTCTTATTTTAATGATTTTGTTTTTGCAGTCATAGCGCATATGAATGAACCTTTTAAGCTTATTTGTTTCTCTTAAGAAGATTTCTATTATGGTATTTTGAAGATAAGTAAAGCACTTTAAGTACTACTAAGTGAGTAATATACTATCGCTGTTCCTTTTTTCATATCCTTGACAATAACTCACCAAATTACCGAATTCTCTTTGTAATTAAATCAGACTTAGTTTTCTTGCTGTGTCATCATCGTTTGTATGTTAATAAAATCCACTCAAATACTCGCGTGTCCGTGCCGTTAAATAGAATGTAAGACGAGACTGTGTCAGTGTGTCTGGGCTATTTAAGACTGTGATTGGCTGCCAGTGAGGTAACCACCTAATGCTAGCATTTACAGAAATGAAATCTTGCTACAAGTCTAATGAGCCGAACACTTTCAATTTCTCTGACACGTTCCTTACAGTATCACACGTTTATTATCTTTAAGAAGTTTGCAATCACTGCAGAAATGTGATGGAAATAAAAAGATAAAGAAAGGACAGGGATTGGAAGAAAACTTGGGGGGGGGGGGGGGTGGACGAGAGAGAGAGAGAGAGAGAGAGGGAGAGAGAGAGAGAGAGTTCGTACATTGGAAACTCGAATGCCAAGTAGATCGTTAGCGTAGAGCGCAGGGTGAATTATGGTCGCAGGCAGACAGTTGGAGGTGTGCAAAGTGTTTAGGAGAGAGATGGAGGAAATATAATCATAATGGCATGAATTGATGATGGGGGAGATGAGCGGTGATGGAGGGAACTATGGGAATAAAGAGATGGGGTGGGAGTGGGGGAGGGGAGTGAGGGCAAAGGGAAGGATGGAGGGGAGAGAATGGCGATGAGTCCGCAAAGTTCGCTGCTTCTATTTATTTAGACAGTAACTTCCATGAGGAATCGGAGCATAATGATGGGGAACTCCCAGACAAGAAGATGGATTTTGTGCGTGAGATGACTTGGCAGCCGTATTCAGTTATTGTGACATGTACTTGTAGAGGACCGTACACTAGATCAAACGTGTTCAATATTCCGCTCGTTATCATGGATACCGAGCCCAAATTGGAAGTCCAGAATCTTTTTTTCAGGCAAAATGGGATTTTAAATGCATTGAGGAGGTCAGCGCGGCTCTAGGAAACTTGCAAGTATGATATAATGGTGCTGGTGTTTAGTACTTTTCTATAGACAGTAAAACTGTCAAAACTGGCGAGAAGATGGATGGCGCAATTGTCAAAAACAAACTTCTAATACTTGGTAAGTTGTGTTGTTTGTCTCGTGGATACGAGTATGCAAAGTTGTGTGAATGTAAAATTGTAACGCATTGGTTATGTGTGCGGTGACCTGTGATTAGGACTATCTCGGCATAATTCACAACGTAGAGATCAGTGAGCACTTCTTGACTCATTTCAGGCTGGCTCTTGCTATTCTGGATATCCCTCCACCTCTCCTCTCTCTTCTCTCCCCCCTTGCTCCTTCCCCTCTTCCCTCCTTTACCCCCCCCCCCCAGCCCATTGGAAGAAAAGACGTTCCGAATTTCTTCTCCAACAAGACAATAGATTTCAATACGTTAATAAATTCCAAAAATCCCAAATCCCAAAGAATAAAATGAAACAAGACAGGAGGTATAGCTGTTTACGGTAATGAAGGTCGTGAAAGAATAATAGACAACTTTTAACGGAAGACAAAAAGAACGAAAAATGAAATTGCAAAGAAGTGTTCAGTTAATCAATACTGTTACTTAAAAGAACGATTATAAATCGTTAGGTTTAAGGCGTTAGATTTTAGTCGTTATAGGTCTTTAGGTTTTCTTTGAAAGCAGTGTGGAAAAAAGACTAGACGGGACAAAGTTGAGTGCCATAATTGCAGTGCTAATACGAGAAACATCGCTAATTCCAGTAAAGGTTCTCAGTACTTTATCGATCTCTGTCGATTTCTCTGGAATGTCCACGCAATGTATGTGTCTGGGTGATGCTCTTTAGTGGCGAGATTGATCTAAAATCACACTCTATGGTTGCGGGTCTCACTGCTCTATTTTGACTCGACTGAGAGGAGACTTTCTTCTTTGCGTGTAGATGGCTAAGAACGTCCACATCTTTTAGAAATACGATGATTCTAATAAAACGCGCTGTGTATGTGTTTATATATTAATTTTCGTGTGTGTGCCCCTATGTGTTTGTGTGTTTGTTGTGTGTGTTTATGTCTGTCTGTATATGCGTTTATTTAATAAAAGCGAGGAGATAAAAGAACGGTGGGTAAAATAACGAAAACTCTACAATTTATACAATCGCCATAAAATGTGATATAATGTCAATCGCTATCATTATTAACAAGGACTATAAGATATTAACAGGAGACGAGGGAAAGAATAGAGGAGAACGGAGATGTGAAGTGGAGAAGAATCGGGGGGGAGGATGGGAGGGGGGTGATTTCAGACGAAAGAGAAGTCATGATCAAGCACAAATTGTATTTCAGGGTTTTATACTCACTTCTTCTTCTTCTTCTTCTTCTTCTGATACTATCAACATCCTCTTCTTCTCTTTCTTCTTTTGCGAACAGTCTGCCATCTGATTTGTCCAAATGACAGCTGCACATATGCTCTGACAGCTCATTTATTCCTTTCCATTACCCAGCTTGGAAAAAGTACTGAACAATCTCTTCTTCTTCTTCTTCTCCTCCTCCTCCCCTTCCTATTCTTCTTCTTCTCCTTCTTCTTCTTCTTCTTCTTCACCTTATGGACGTATTACGATTGTTTGTAAGAGTAAAATCGTTGTTACTATAAAACCTTATAGGGCTTTCGATAATAATCTTTACCAAACAGTACCTGTGACGTGGGGTTCTATTGTTGCTGTGCCCTGCACAATGGACTGCTATAACCCTCTCGTCTTATTCAATGGGGACCGCTAGTGAATCACCATGTGAATTACCTTAATACATTTATTTGTTTAGCTCGGTCTGTGTTTAGACTGGGGTACAGAGATAGATAGAAAAATGGTAAAAGATCACTGTCACACTAGCTTTCACACAGCTATGAAACACAATTATGTAGTCCAGCCACTTGATAACAGTAAAAATCACACATTTATTTCCTCTACTCTATACATGATCTTCGATGTACGAAACTAACTTAAAAGTTCAAATGTCAATGCGAATGGTTCGCTTGCTGATAATCTAGGCAGCTACTTTTTCATCATAGGGCACTGGATACTTTCTGCCCTAATGGTCAGATCTTGAAGAGTGGACTACTGTGGTCCAGTTTATACAGAGTTTGGTGCACTGAAGGCTGTGTACTTAGCTCAGTGTCCGAAGAGCTGTGTTGCTGTTGATTCCTTGACACGCTGTGTTGTCTTGGATTTTTTTCCCTGTGGGTAGACTGGTGGGCTATCTTCGCGCAATGCTGGAGATGCCTCGGCAGCCAACATTCAGCGATGACGTGGTTTTGTTGTCCGCCGAGTTGGGCTCACGATATAACGCCTGCTCATCTGTTTGACAATGTCAGGCCGTGGCTAACTTGATTGAATTCGAATATTCAACAAGTACTGCTTCCCTGGTCTATCAATGGAGAGATTTCTGCTAGGAAGTAGCTGTGTACTGCCCTAAGCTTTTAACAAAGACTGACCTTCCACCTAGCCTTGGCCTACCCAGTCAGAACTGGTTCTACCTAACGGTGCTGTGATCTGATTGGCTGAAGAAATCTGAGTGGATGTAAAATTCGAAGCCCTCTACCGTCAGTTGCGATGATGCGGGCGTCAGGCTACAACTGTTACGCATGATCACTTCTGTCGTCTGCTAGAGACTAACAGTAACCTTCTAAGTCTAACTGACTAAACAAGCAAAATCTTAAAATGTGTAAAACTGGGGCTCTTGTTACATTACCCAAGCCTGCCTTTCTTAAAATTCTCGTTCCCGTTTGCTATTAATTCGTCCTCTTTCTTCGTCTCTCTCTGTCTCTCTCTGTCTCTCTCTCTCTCTCTCCTCTCTCTCTCTCTCTCTCTTTCTCTCTCTCTCTCTCTCTCTCTCTCTCTCTCTCTCTCTCTCTCTCTCTCTCTCTCTCTCCTTTCCCATCTTTTATTGTTGTGCGTGGTTGGAGGATTTATGTAGACCGCAAATTACTGAATGTCGTGTTCCCGAGTTCTTTGTAAAGAAGTTAACGTTGTTTTCCATTGTATCATTAGTTCGTTTTCACCGTTTGTTCGTATACAAAGCTATTCGACATAGCGAAAAATTAAACGCAACAATTATCTTTTTTGAATCAATACAAAACGCAAAGAAAATAGCCATTCCAAGCAATACAAAAATATTCTAATCCAAAGAAAATTACAAAAAAACGGAAGCTAAAATCGAAGAAACTTACTAAGAGGAAAATTCAAAAGAAATTACGAAGAAGGAAAGAAAAGGTGTTCCCATCTCCTTTCAGTCGTTGGGGAAAGAGGCGTTAGGAGGCCTCTCTTTTCTCAGGGCCAGCATTATGAGGGCGGTGACCCAGGCCTACATTCGACTTTCTTTCCCCGGGTCCGAGATGAGCCAAATCATATTTCGGAGGTCAGGGTTGCGTTGTGCGCTGTTTAATTCTGAGTGTCGTTTATTGTTTGCATCCACGTACCTTATACTGGCCCCTGTCATCCCAGGTTGATAACTGGGCTCGATGATGCTTAACGAAACGGTTCTAGTGTGTTCCTGAACCACTACGCTGTTGCGGCGCTAAAACAAAATTCTAGAGATATAATAAGTGTGTATAATGATATAATTATAGCTTATATTGAGAAAAAAACATGGGCCAAAGAAAAACTGTCAGTCGCTAACAATGCAAGATCACAGGAAATTACTGACTGGTGAATCATTACAAAAAGAAGGCAAACGATAAAAGAAAAACAAAATTTGTTTTTTTAGACCTCGCTTTTAGATTTTAGTTTAACCCTTTCAGAGTCAAAAATGTCATACGGCACCATCTCCGGAGCTGATTTATGTTGGGAGCGACTTCCTATCCTATCCTATCCCGTAACTTTGAGGTCGTTGAGGCACCACAGATGACCGTTTAACCAGAATACTCCATCTTTCTCTGTCCTCAGCAACCCTAATGGCTTCGCTCAGTGTCAAGCCAGTCCATTCTCGAATGTTGTCCTCCCACCTGTTTTTCGGTCTCCCTCTTCTTCTATCTCCTTGCACTGTGCCTTGCAGGATGGTCTTTGCAAGGCCTGATGATCTAGCGACGTGGCCATACCATCGGAGCTTCCGTTTTTTCACCACTGTGAGCAGGTCATCGTGTTGTCCAATGGCTTGTGTGATGGTCTGTCGGACGTCGTCGTTAGCGATGTGCTGGGTATAGGAAATGCCCAGAAGTCTTCTGTAGCACCTCATCTCCATGCTTTGTATTCTTCGTTGTAGATCTGCTGTGAGGGTCCATGTTTCGCAAGCGTATAAGAAGATGGAGATGACAATGGAGTGCAGCAGTCTTACCTTGGAATGTAGACTTATGGTCTTGTCTTTCCAAATGGGCTTCAACGTCGTAAAGGGCAGCAGTTGTTTGTGCAATCTGGAAAGGGCTTCTTTTTGGGACCCACTGTCTAATACAATGGCTCCTAGATATTTGAAGCTATGCACTGTGTTGAGGGATTGGCCTTGGACTTTGATGTCCGTGTGAATGCCATTGGTGTTGTTGGTCATCATTTTGGTCTTCTCTGCACTTATTTCCATTCCATAGGCTCTGGAGGTGGTGTCAAGCCTCTGTACCAGCTGTTCAAGTTCTTGATCCTCTCCAGCCTATATCCATCAATGTCATCCGCAAAACGAAGGTTGGAGATTGCTCTACCATCTATGCTTACTGTGCCTTCGTGATCTGCAAGGGCGTCTGACATGATACGCTCTAGGAAGAGGTTGAAGAGTGTTGGAGAGAGTAGGCATCCTTGACGCACACCGATTGTTGTTCTGAACCAGTTTCTGATGGCGCTATTATGGAGGATTGCACTGGTAGCCTTGTCATACAGGCTTTTGATGACTTCAATAATTTTAAAGCTGATGTTGTACACTCTCATGGTTGCCCACATAGCTGCATGCCAGACTCGATCAAACTCTTTCTGGAAGTCTACGAACACATGATATAGATGTTGTTGGTGTAGGCCTAGTAGGTATCTCTCGCAGATTATTCTGAGGTTGAAAATCTGTCCAGTGGTACTTCACCCTGCCCCGAATCCTGCTTGTTCTTCAGCTATGATTTGTTCATCTTGGGGTTTCAACCTGTTGAGTATTATTTTCAGGAGGACCTTGCTGGGCTGGCTGATGAGGCTGATGGTGCGGTAATTTTCACACTCCTGAAGGTTACCTTTTTCTGGAATAGTGATGACAAGCGACTGGGTCCACCATGTAGGCCACTCCCCACTCTGCCAGATCTTGTTACAGATAATGGTGAGGGCGGGGAGCGACTTTAAAATAAAATTACTCAGAAGCACCAAAGTAGTCACTGATTCATAAACATAAATGTTCAGCTTTATTCTGCTTTTGCGATTTGTTGTGCTGTAACATCTACGGCTGCACCAGCATTAAAAAAGCTTTAAATATTTTTCTGTATACCCGGCATCGGAAGGGTTAAACCTGTCGCCTATTCGCAGTTCTCTTTTATGCTATTTTCAAACGGTAGAAAAACAGCAACTTCTATTCTGCAGAACAGATTTTCAAAATCCCTTAAATATTATTTATTTTTAATCTATTGAAGCATTCAAGCCAGAGCGCAAGGGAATAATTACAGTCTTATTTAGAACACCCGTTTCAAAAAAGCATTTCGTGTATCAAACTCGTTTAAGCGAGAGGTTGGGGAAGCAAAATCTCCAAGTTTTCGTTTTTCGTCTGATTTATGCTTTTATTTTAAATCAGATGTGTTTCTGTAATATAAATCTAAAATTTTCAAGTCTACATCTAAACGGTTCGATATTTTTCCAATTGAAATCTGTAACTTTGATCTCTACTAATTCTATTAGATTTTTCTACTAGGTTTCTTTGAAATATACTCACTTTCCAACTATGCAATACAATACAACCAATACAAAATTAAATACTATTTATCAAGTTTTAATTCCAGTGTTAATCTGTCGCTGTGATTATCTGTCCATATGTTTATCTGTCCAGTGTTTATCTGTCCAGTGATTATCTGTCCCTGTGTTTATCTGTCCAGTGATTATCTGACGCGTGATTAAGTGTCTGTGTTTAAGGGTCGCGTGATAATCTGTCGTGTGTTTAAATGTCGGCACACCATCTAAACAGGTATTCAATACATACTTTTAGATGTTCATAAATTACTTTGGTAATATTTCCAATTTTTGTTGTGATTTGTGAATTAAATAACAACGTGTGGAATGTTTTCGTCAATCGTCTGCAATTAGTAAAAACAATGATTTTTTCCTTTTTCTTATGTTGACGTTTAAAACGCAGTTGACTGTTCTCAATTTTTCCTCTTTAGTTAGAAACAAACAAAAAATATTCGATAAAGAATTTAACATTTCATTTTAAATTTGATTGCAACTGCAATGATTATCTGTTTTCTGATGACTTTGGATTTTATTTCTGAGGCCTTTGGGTTGAATCTTCGGGAATCTTAACAATTGTGGTTACAACATCAATACTTTCTTTCTGTTGTTATTTTCTGTATGTTTTGTTTTGTTTTTGCTTGTTTCTTTGTGTGTTTTTTCAAAATCTCTTCTGTTTCTTTGTGTAGGTCTACATTCGTACGGCCGAAAAAAGTTGTATACTTTAAAGTTTAAAAATACAATGAAATGCTTTTCTCGTCCACGATTGCAGATGAAGTAATTTAAAAAAAAAGGTTCATGCAACGGGATTTTTCCCCCTGGATGTTTCATTATAGAACGTATTTGTCCAAAGACAGGAAATCGAACTTACTTCGATGGAGTTGGGGTTCTGACGTATTCTAAAATGATTTTAAACGACTGTGTCGTGTGTGTGTTGTGAAATACAACAGAAAACGTCTGACTTTTGTCTTTTTAAATCTGTTTTATTGTATCTATTGTTTACTGTTTCACACACACAAACACACACACGCGCGCGCATTTACATGACTTTGCTTCCTAGATAATAACATTCATAGTTTAACCTTTCACCCTTCCTAGAATTCCTTATATCAAATACGTGTATAATAATAATAGGCCTAATAATAATAATAATAATAATAATAATAATAATAATAATAATAATAATAATAATAATAATAAAAATAATAATAATAATAATAATAATAATAATAATAATAATAATAATAATAATAATAATAATAATAATAATAATACAAGATGCTATGTACGCGCCTCCTTAAGGCTCAAACCGCGGCGATCTATACCAACATACACGCTCACCTGTCTCATATACCCTCACACACACAAAATACACATACATCACTCAAACAGGTGGTGTAAAGGCAGGTAGATCGCTATTAGAATGCGGAAGAAAAAGCGAATTTTTTTTTTTTGAAATTTTTATATTGACTGCATCCTGTACCATTATTGAATTTTTGACGTAAGAGGAGGAAAGAACTAACAGACGCTACTACTACTAATCCTCCTCCTCCTCTTACTACTACTACTACTACTACTACTACTACTACTACTACTACTACTACTACTACTACTACTACTACTACTACTACTACTACTACTGGAAACTCAGTTAGCTCAGTGGTGTAGGCAGTGTACTCCAATGGCAGGCGATAACATTGCAGCCTGTACAAGCAGTGGTTCAAACGCTGTTAACGGTCTAAAGTTAAAAAAAAAAATTACCCTGGACACCGCGCTCTTACTCCTTTAGATTAGAGTATAAAAACCGTGATCTAGTCTGTGCACGAACGCATTCCTTCGCATAGACTTTAAAGATCCTGACGCTCATGAAGAGAGTAAACACAGCGGAGTGCACCAGACTGAAGTTCGACCTGGACAAACTGCAAGACCCAGAGGTGGCAGAAATATTCCAAGTCACATTTGGAGGGAAATTTGCACGACTGCTCATTTTGAGAGCTGGTGAAGTAGATGTCAATACCATGACCACCACCTTCAACTCGGCTGTGACAGATGCCGCCACTGAGATCCTTGGCCAGCACCGCCCAAAGAAGAAACCGTGGATCACACCTGAACTTTTGGATCTGTGTGACAAACGAAGAGAGATTAAAAGGAAAAAGAACACCTCACAAGGAGATGATGCCTACCGAAAAATCAACAATGACATCGGAAAAGGCATGCGCACAGCAAAGGAGAACTGGATTGTAGAGCAATGCCAGGAAATAGAGAACAGACTGAACAAGGGCAACAGCAAGAAGGCCTACCAGGCTGAAGCGGCTGACAAGTGTTAAACAGACCAAGGTCTCCACGATCCAAAGAAAGTCTGGCATATGCCTTACAGAAGAACAAGAAGTCTTACAAACACACACCAAACGGAGACCCATCAGTACTAGCATGTCCCGAGAACAGAGAAGAAGAGCTAACCCTTCCAATTCTCCGAGAAGAAGTTAAGGCAGCAGTGCAATCACTAACGAAGTGGAAGTCAGCGGGAGTGGACAACATTCCGGCGGAATTGCTGCAAGCCGGATGGGAAACGATGATTGACGCCCTCACCATTATCTGTAACAAGATCTGGCAGAGTGGAGGGTGGCCTACACCATGGACCCAGTCGCTTGTCATCACTCTTCCCCAAAAGGGTAACATTCAGGAGTGTGAAAATTACCGCACTATCAGTTTCATCAGCCATCCCAGCAAGGTCCTCTTGGAAATAATACTCAGCAGATTGAAACCCCAAGCTGAACAAATCATAGCTGAAGAACAAGCAGGATTCAGGGCAGGGCGATGTACCACTGAACAGATTTTCAATCTCAGAATAATCTGCGAGAAAAACCTACAGCAACAATAACATCAATATCATGTGTTTGTAGACTTCAAGAAAGCGTTTGACCAAGTCTAGCATGCAGCAGTATAGGAGGTAGAGCAATCTCCAACCTCCGCTTTGCTGATGACATTGATGGCTTGGCTGAAGAGGAATAAGAACTTGAACAGCTGGTACAGAGGCTTGACACCACCTCCTGAGCCTATGGAATGGAAATAAGTGCAAAGACCAAAATGAAGACCAACAATACCAATGGCATCAACATGAACATCAAAGTCTAAGGCCAATCCCTCAACACAGTGCATAGCTTCAAATATTTAGGAGCAATTGTATATAGGTCCCAACAGGAAGTCCTCTCCAGGATCGTACAAACAACTGCTGCCCTGGCAAGGTGGAAGCCCATTTGGAAAGGCAAGACCATCAGTCTACATTCCAAGGTAAGGCTACTGCGCTCCCTCCAGAATCGCACAAACAACTGCTGCCCTGGCAAGGTTAAAACCCATTTGGAAAAACAGGACCATCAGTCTACATTCCAAGATAAGGCTGCTGCGCTCCCTTGTCATCTCCATCTTCCTGTATGCTTGCGAAACATGGACCCTCACAACAGATCTACAACCAAAAATATAAAGCATGGAGATGAGGTGCTACAGAAGACTTCTGGGCATTTCCTATACTCAGCACATCACGAACCACGAAGTCCGAAAGACCATCACACAAGCCATTGGACAACATGATGGCATACTCACAGTGGTGAAGAAAAAGAAACTCCGATGGTATGGACATGTCACCACGGCATCAGGCCTTTGCAAAAACCACCCTGCAAGGCACGGTGCAAGGAGGCAGAAGAAGAGAGCGACAGAAAAAGAGGTGGGAGGACAACATTCAAGAATTGACTGTTTTGACACTGAACAAAGCCATGAGTGTTGCTAAGGACAGGGAAAGATGGAGTACGCTGGTTAAACGATCATCTGTTGTGCCCCTACGACCTTTGAGTTAAGAGATAGGATAGGATCCTTTTTTTTTTTTTAAAATAATCAGTGCAAACAGAAAATTCCTATCCGTAATATGATGCAGAGAATGGAGGGTTGAGTTGTGATTGTGCCACTTAGTATGGGATTTAGTGTTAGTTTTAATTTTATTTTTATAATATATTGTTACTGTTCGTTTTATGTGTTGTGAAATGCAATTTTTTTGGGTGGTGTGTACGTGTTGAATTTGTAAATACTTATGTGCTGCCGCCATTTAAATTGCTCCTTGTGAACAAAAAATGTCGTATTGTATTGTATTGTATTGTATTGTTGTTGCTTTTAAATTGTATTGTATTGTATTGTATTGTACACCGTTAGATTTTATTTTCCCCATGGGCAATAACAGCCTAAACATATAGTCAGATTTGTAAAAAGATTTTTTTTTATTTTTCAATGTAAAAATACGGCATCGTAATGTATTTGGAACTGGATTTTATATGTCCTTTTTGTTATTTATAAAAAGCAGCATCAATAGCAACGTTTTTATTTAAATCTCCTATAGAAATGTATTTTTCATTTGCATGCAGGAGGAAAGTGAACTTTCTTCTTCTTCTGTTTTGTAATCATTCTTTCCTATACTGTATTTTTTGTTCTTATAGTTTGAAGTTGTTTTGAAAATTGAAAAGACAGCGGCCCAGGAAATAAACATCTGTTGAATAAAAGTTTTGAAAACTTGTGTGTGTGTGTTTGTGTGTGTGTGTGTGTGTGTGTGGGTATGTGTGTGTGCATGTAGAAACGACGTTCTGATGACACACACATGAAACTCCACATGGTTTCTTCTGACTTTGTTGGAAGGCCGTACTATTTTGAAGTCAAAATAGTTCTCCGTTGAGTTAGAGCTGTTTTATGATTAGGGTTAGGTTAAGGGTTAGGATTATGGTTAAGGGTTAGGGTTAGGGATAGCTTCAAAAATTGGAAAATGTCAAAATGATGTCAAAGAAATGGAACGTGTGTCAAAATTATCCATGCTTTTTTTTCACAACAGTCATCAGAACGTCGTTTTTACAAAAATGTGTGTGTGTGTGTGGGTGTGTGTTTTGTGTGCATGTGCCTTCCTTCCTTCCTTTATTCATTAGTTTTTTTAAAATTCATAGACACTTTTCGGAAATGGGAGATAACTTGTCTTTTTATTTTGTTTTTAGTTACCTAGAGTTATCAGGGCGGACATCTCGTCTCAAAACACTATGAAAGCTACCCCGAGCTGCAAGCATTCTTTGGGACAGGGTGGTAGTTGCCTGGCAGTGCAAGACCGAACTAGCGTAGCTAACTAGGATTGCAAATGAAATCAACCTTTCGATTGATCCGGAAGGTTTGATGGAGGACAAAGCAGAAATTGTAGGCGATAAACTGCTCCTTTGCAAAGAATGTCCGCCTGACCGTTAAACAACTCTGGCGCAACATGCTGGCAAGCCGCCCAAAGTTGATTAGCCTCGTATTTCCTGGCGTAGGCTATTCATTCTTGGTTTCATTCATTCATTCAGTCATTCATTTCTGCGTCGTTGATGTTGTTCTTTACTATTACAGCAACAGGGAAAGTAGCATTTAGATTGGTATGTTGTGCGGGTAGAAGTAAGTAGTATAGTAGTAGTAGCAGTAGTAGTAGTCGGGAAGATGTTAATTACTGACATAACTCTTATCGCTCTCCCTAAGAAAGGAAAGAGTTTTTTCACATGTTAACAGGAATGTTGTCAACATTCAAATAATACATATTACTATAGCACGTTCTTTGTCACTGAACCAATACAAAGTATAGATCTTTTTGTCATTTAATCAGTTGCAGTGTACAAGCTAATATTCACAGCATGCAGAACTCACCCAAGTTGTATGCGGATTTTATAATATGCGAGAACACCTGTGCTTTTTACGGGGTCAGTATTTATAATAATAATAATAATAATAATAATAATAATAATAATAATAATAATAATAATACAGGATGCTATGTACGCGCCTTTCCCCAAGGCTCAAAGCGCGGCGATCTATACCAACATACACGCTCACCTGTCTCATTTACCCTCACACACACCAAATACACATACATCACTCAAACAGGTGGTGTAAAGGCAGGGAGATCGCTATTAGAAGACGGAAGAAAATCGAATTTTTATTTTTGAAATTTTTATATTGACTGCATCCTGTACCATTATTTCCTCTGATTTCCCTATTGTATTTGTGACCTTAGGATGTTTTGCCGGACTGGAGCTGGATCATTAAAATGATTGCAACCATTTCTCTTGCCATACGTCATCTTCTCTTTGGAGAAACGACATACAATGCCGCTATCGCTGTCCTTTATGACCGTCTCTTGGCTGGGTGGATAACATCTTCAAAGAGAGAAACTGTCGTAGCAGACTGTCTTTCTGTTTTCTCCGTTTCTGTTCGGAATATTGGCAGGGCATTATTACAGTCCTTCACTAGCGTCTTTTAAAATGAACTTGAAGACGCATCTTTTTAGAGGGGTCTTTTCTTAGGCGCCATAAGTGAGTGTTGTTAGTTATTTTTGGTGTTGGGATGTGTATGTGGTTGCGTGTTATTGACCAATGTACGCATGTTGTGTTTACATTTGTTTGTGTAAAGCGCTTTGTGATTTTGGAAAGCGCTGTATAAATTGCCTGTTATTATTATTATTATTATTATTATTATTATTATTATTATTATTATTATTATTATTATTATTATTATTATTATTATTATTATTATTATTATTATTATTATACAATAGTGCCTGAATACGGCTTTTATGAGTTACAACTTCCAGAGAAGACTGCAATTTGAAACCTGACTTTGGGTTTCAGCATGCTGAAGGTGTTGACACATTAATGGTTAAGGTTGGCAGAGACAGAGAGGCAGACAAAGAGAGACAGGCAGAGACAGAAAGAGATTTTAAGTGGCTTTTAAAAAGGCAGCGGGAAGACTTATTTCTTCATAGCGTGGTAAGCCCTCGTATTTGCAACCGCCGGAACCTTTTGAGCCGATGTTGCTTAATGACCGGATTTTAAAATAGCCTTCTTCTTCTTCTTCTTCTTCTTCTTCTGCTTTTTTGGCGATAGGAATCCTCCTCTCGGTCATGATCAGATGAAGTCGACAGCCTTCTGTCACGGGATGATGCCAGCTGACAGGACCTAGTTTACCAAACCTGCAATTTAGACTTTCTCTCTCGCGAGTCTCTCGTATTAAATGTGTATCCACCCTAGTCTTTAATCAGTCTGCTATCGCCTTGTGAAAAAGACTGCAAGCCCTCGCAGTCGTCTGGGACCTATTTATTTTCTTCTGTCTTCTCATTCGCGTGCCGTACGCGGCGATCTACCTCGCACAAATGTAGAAAAGTGATTCTAACCCAAGGTTTGAGGAATCATGTCTTTCAGCAAAATTCGATTTTATGTATTTAAAGATAGACAAGTTGTCTCCAAGATCTACAGGTCTTATACTTAAAATGGAGAATTTGCTGACACGTTATATTTATGTAGGAAATAGAGAATCTCGTTGCGCAAGCCCACGTGTGATTTAGCAACGTCACTGCATGCGACATTCTACACTGAAATTGGGTTTTAACATCCCCGTCAGCGTGATCTCCTACAACAGTCTAATGAATAATGTATGCCTTTTGTATCCGGAGACTAAACTTTCTCACTGAAAGATGACCACTGAATATAAAAGAGTAGGCCTAACCGTCGCGTTGGGCGGAGCAAAGAATATGTGGTTGTTGTTGTTGTTGTTGTTGTTGTTGTTGTTGTTGTTGTTGTTGTTGTTGTTGTTGTTGTTGTTGTTGTTGTTGTTGTTGTTGATGTTCTAGTTGTTTTGCCTAGAGCTTGTGCGCTCACTCTCTTCCCTGCAGAAAACCCAGATCGTCTGAAATACGAACGCGACTTCCGTAATTGTATACGATAATGCAGCGATGCCGCTCCGAGTGGTCCGCACCTATGATTTATCAGTATCGATGGCCAATGTGCACATGAATTATTGGCATTCAGTTTCATGTCTGGCGATCGTTTGGTGAACCGACATCTCTTCCCTGAGCTCTCTTAGTGCACAGAGGCATTGCTCAAATTGGGTGCCTATAGCGGATCTACATAGTACACCGTTTACTCCTTGCCGGCGCACTGTTCGCTTTCAATGCCAGAGTGTTTGATTCGTGTATACTTGGCCAAAATAGCAGAAGAAAGATGTTTCAATATATAATAATGTGCACGACCCTGAGATAACAGACAAATCAACCCACCCCTAATATTTTGAAATGTCAAAGAAGACCGCAGACCGTTGCCTGTGGCAAATGGTAGAAAAACTCCTACTATTAAATAGCTCTATTATCAAGTACCGTATATTCAATACCTCCTAAGTTACAAGTATAAATGTGATGATACAGATCATTCACATTTCTGAAGTGCTTATAACGCTCAATAAAATAATATTATTATCAAATACAGGGAAACGTTTTACAATATTACACATTATTAATCAAGTTCAATATGTCAGGTGAGTTTAAGTGTTAGGATATCGACTTACAGCTTTGAAGTACTTGTATTGTTCAACATATTGTCGTCAATACCGAATAGATATGCAGCTATTATATGTATCGATCTACATAACGTTTCATTTGTCAGTTATACCAGTGTGGCGTGGATTTATTTATCAGGTTGTACAGTCGTGTTACAAAGGTTGCGGGTTCTATTCCAGGTGGCCCGGATATAATCATTGACTTTGAGCACTGGACATCTTACTGTTGTTTCATCTTACTGATGGTTGTTTCAGTGTATAGTTTTCCCTTCTCCCTCATTCCTGGCCGCCTAGGATTGTGCTCAGTCGTCTGAGCGTCAGGCTGTGCGCCTAAGGCAGCAAGTGGGCGCTTTGGGCAGCTTGAGTTAGATCCTGTATCGGCCAGCGCCTTGAGCAGCTCTTGAGCTGAAAAAGCGCAATATAAGAATGATAAATAATGTGACTGGGTAGTAGGCTACGCATTAACTATTATACATTGGCTTGAGATTACCCCTGTGTATGGTAAACGTGTGCATAAAATAAATTGTTCTCATACCGTGTGTTAAAAGCTCCAAGAGCTTTTCAGTATTCTGGCCACGGAGAGACAACATACCCAACAATTTATCAGGAGTCAGGATTGAGCCCCCAATTCGCATTTACAGGAGGCTTTTGTATCATTGTATCACAGTACCTGCACATGGCAGATTGAAAATATGCAGCAGTGTTGACGTTTTAAAGGCACGACTCTAGATGTAGAGTCTGATACCTAACATGTCTTCTAGTTCTGCATCCTTACGTCTCTTCTTACACTGTCCCATGTAGTGAGCTTAGTGTCAAAGACCGTGATTGATAGTCTTTGCCTCCACGAGAAAGATATCACACCCTTTTCTGGCAGAGATCCATGACCTCCATACACAACTTGTTTCTGAGGGTAAAAAGATAGTTTTTATGTGGGTCCCTGGTCACATGGGCATCCGTGGCAATATTGCAGTGGACAAAGCGGCTAAAGATGCTCTGCATCTCGATTTCCCTCCATAGATTTTCCAGTTTGTGCCCTACTCTGACCTACGTTGTATGACTGGATCTTATTGTAAACGACTGTGGCAGACTGACTGGTCTAACCATATCAACAACAAATTATTTCAAATTCTTCCCGATTTGTCAGATTCTTTGCCTAACTTTGCATCCACTCGCAAAGAAGAAACAGTTTTGTCTCGCCTTCATATTGGGCATACTTATGTAACCCACAGTTTCCTGTTAACAGGAGAAGAACCACCGTGGTGCTTTGCATGTGATAAATCCTTTTCCGTTCGTCATTTCATGTCTGAATGTGCTGACCTGCTTGATAAAAGAGAAACATATTTTGGTTCAATACCTTTCAAAGAGATTTTTAAAATATGCAATGGTCAACACTTGTTTCAATTTTTACATGACGTTGGTTTGTTTTATCGCATATAAGCCATGTCGTTTTGTTTTGAATTTTATTGATAAGACCGAATTTAGTGATTTGATTGAGGAAAGAGAACATATTTTTAATACATCAGTTTTAAAGAAGACTTTTCAAGAGGTGTCATGTGAAAGTTTGTTTGAGTATTTAAGAGTAACAGGTATATATATTAAGATTTGAACCACTTTTATAACGTTTTAAGATAACGTCTCTCTGGTCCTGATTTGGCTCGGAAGAGTCCGCTGGACCTAAAGCAATAACCATGTAATGTAATGTAATGATAGTCTTTGCCGCTTTGGTGCTGCGTCCAACAGTAAGATTCTCTTTTCTCCTTCCTCTGCTTTCTCTGGCCCTTGCAGTATCAACGAGGAAAACAACAACAGATACTCCATAAGGAAGGACAACCTAGATTCCCTTACGTTGTGCGACTGCATTCTTTGCCTTTCCATCTCTATATCAAAAGTTCACGCCTGGCTCCAGGACAAAAAACGGCGTTAAGAGGTTGTCGTGGCAACGGAGCGAGAGTAAGTAATTTGCATTGTTATTGTGTTAGCCCCGTGATCTCGTCCACTTTCCTGGATTCTCGCCGTTCTCTTACTTCTGCTATCAACCGAGGCATCCTCTCCAGTAGCGGGTACCCCTTGGGGTCATGAGCAATCTTGCCACTGTAGATTGTTCTAACCAATAAAGGGAAAAGTGAAAGCCCCAGTTGAAAACCTGTCTTGACTTTGTAGGCATGACCAATTCACTGCGGCAACAGTACCCCCGTTGGGGTGCCGGGGGTTTCAGTATAAATGGTATCCCCACTTTCTGGAAATTTAGTGCTTTAAATTCCCACTGTCGCTGTCTTCCTCATTTACTCTTTCCCATTCCTGCTCTGTCCTATCACTCTGCTATACTATCTTCTTCTTCGCTAGATCAGTGACCTACCTTTTTTCTTGAAAGCTCTTCCTGGACAAGACTCCTTGTTTGTGTTTGAGGTCTGTTGGATCAGCTTGGGAGTGTTGGACGCTTTCTGCCGGGTGGTCACTAGGGCTTCCTATGATGTTATTATTTAGCAATATAGGCATTTTATATGTATATGTTTTGTTGATAATTTATAATGATGTTTGTATTCTATTTTGTTTTTGTAACCGGGGGTTCGAGTAGTTGGGGTAAAGCCTCAGCCGTCCCCTGCGTGGGATGTCTTTATTGTAAAGTGACTGGCCGGTGGAGGGCATTCAATTTTCCCACTAGGGTTGTTTCAGCAGATCTTTTATGCGAATCGGGGGTTGTCCGGTCCTGATTTGGCTCGGAAGAGTACGCTGGACCTAAAGCAACAATCAATCAATCAATCCAGTAGCGGGGCCTTTTCACAGAAAATCCGAACATTTACTTGCTTCATATCCGTGTGTGAAGAAGCATTGAGGATTTTCTCTTACCGCACTGAATATGATATATTAGCCTGGCTATTTGCAAAGTACAAGACCACAATCGTTCATTTACTTTATTCCATCAGCAAGGTGCAAGCCTAAAAATCTGTTCACTGACTACTACTACTACTACTACTACTACTACTACTACTACTACTACTACTACTACTACTACTACTACTACTAAAATGTAAATAATAATAATATTAATTCAAGATGCTATACATACGCCTTTCCAAAGAAACAAAACGCTCGGCTATCTAAGAGATTGATAACTATGGAAGACTGAAAGGACTGCCTATAATGCAATTATTACAGTGAAAAAACTCTGTAGGGTATACCTGAAAAAACAATTCGTACCTGAGTAAAGAATTTCATGCTCTGCAGGAATAGAATCTCAACATTTCGTTTTGGAAACTTGCTCTCTAACCACAAGCGCTACGAGCCACTCAACTTGCAGTTTTATATTTTACAATTATCTCTGCAATCAGTTTGCACCAGCGACAATATTCGGTGGATGATCTATTGCTGTGGATGTTGATTTTATTGCTTGACGGGGCTTTCCGGTGTGTACAGGAACTGTCTTCCATTCCCCTTTTGTTTGAGATATTGACAAATCAGATCAATACCGGTCTATATCAGTGCTCAACGAAATCCAACATTCCACATCAACGCCAACATAAAATATAGCACAAAAATCCATTGTAATCTTTTTTTTTTAAAACATATATGTGATGTGTTCATGGAAATGGATTGAGTAGTAGTAGTAGTGATTGTGATGTGAGGACAAAACAGACCGAAAGACCTATCTAAAATTCCCTCTTCTTCATTTCATATTTTAACTCCTTTTGGCCCGTTGAGCATGTAATTTGCCTGCGTAATAATAATTGTTATAGATGTAATATAGTTGTATACGTCTATTTTTAAGCAGTCAGCGAAGTAGGAAACATTTCATTTTAAATCGCCGTAGTACAATGAAGAATGCTAACAATGTATAGGAATTATAACATTGTCGTGAATGAGTATGTTCCTCTTCCGACTGATCGAGTCGCTGCTCGTTAAGGACCATTGTGTTATAGGCTGTCACTCGGATATTCATAAGAACTGAAAGCATTGAACGAATTATTCAGGCAAACAAAGGTTCTGGACCTCTTGTCTATCAGGCTGTCCAAATGAAAGACAACTTATAACAGTAATTTCCGCTGCTTTCTCTTCGGGAAAGTAATGGGCATAGAGTGGCATGATGAGGAATGATAATCTGCGAGATAGAAAGGAAGGCGAATAATAATTTTATATATATATATATATATATATATATACTTATATCAGGTTGTTTATGGGGACTGTGTCACCAACCAGCTTTTCGGGAACTTGTATTTCTACTGCTTGTAGAAAGTTTATATTTGGAAATAAGATTAATTTGCCCACCTAGATGCCAAATATGCTAAAACATTCTTGAAAAATTTATTAACTTCTGATTTGAAAAATATATATAAAAACATGTTAAGGTCCCCATATCCACGTCCCCAAAAAGATTTTTGAGGACGTGGATACGGGGACCTTAATATGTTTATATATATAATATATATATATATATATATATATGTATTTTTTTAACATTATTTCTTTATTATTATTTTATTTCTTTTAAAATTATTTTAACGTTTGTTTTATTCCTTCCTATCCTATCCTATCCCGTAAATCGGAGGTCGTAGGGGCACCACAGATAATCGTTTAACCAGCATACTCCATCTGTCCTTTCCTCATCAACCCTGATTGTTTCACTCAGTGTCAAACCAGTCCATTCTCGAATGTTGTCCTCCCACCTCTTTTTCGGTCTTCCTCTTCTTCTACCTCCTTGCACTGTGCCTGGCAGGATGGTCTCTGCAAGACCTGATGATCTGTTGACGTGGCCATACCATCGGAGTTTCCGTTTCTTCACCACTGTGAGCAAATTTTCAGCTCCAATGAAACATTATCAATACAATACAATCTATCTATCTAACCTATCCCGTAACTCGGAGGTCGTAGGAGCACCGCAGATGATCGTTTAACCAACGTACTCCATCTTTCTCTGTCCTCAGCAACCCTGATGGTTTCGCTCAGAGTCAAACCAGTCCATTCTCGAATGTTGTCCTCCCACTTTTTTTTCGGTCTCCCTCTACTTCTACCTCCTTGCACTGTGCCTTGCAGGATGGTCTTTGCAAGAGCTGAGGATCTGGTGACGTGGCCATACCATCGGAGTTTCCGTTTCTTCACCACTGTGAGCATGTCATCGTGTTGTCCAATGGCTTGTGTGATGGTCTGTCGGACTTCGTCGTTGGTTATGTGTTGGGTTTAGGAAAAGCCCAGACGTCTTCTGTAGCAACTCATCTCCACGCTTTGTATTCTTCGTTGTAGATCTGCTATGAGGGTCCATGTTTCGCAAGTGTATAGGAAGATGGAGATGACAAGGGAGCGCAACAGTCGTACCTTGGAATGTAGACTGATGGTCCTGTCTTTCCAAATTGGCTTCAACCTCGCCAGGGCAGCAGTTGTTTGTGCGATCTTGGAGAGGACTTCCTGTGGGGACCCATTGTCTGATACAATGGCTCCTAAATATTTAAAGCTATGAACTGTGTTGAGGGATTGGATTTGGACTTTGATGTCCGTGTTGATGCCATTGGTGTTGTTGGTCATCATTTTGGTCTTCTCTGCACTTATTTCTATTCCATAGACTCTGGAGGTGGTGTCAAGCCTCTGTACCAGCTGTTCAAGTTCTTGTTCCTCTCCAGCCAAACCATCAATGTCATCCGCAAAACGAAGGTTGAAGATTGCTCTTCCCCCTATGCTGACTGTGTTTTCGTGATCTGCAATGACATCTGACATCATGCGCTCTAGGAAGTTGTTGAAGAGTGTTGGAGAGAGTAGGCATCCCTGACGCACACCGATTGTTGTTCTGAACCAGTTTCCGATGGCGCTGTTGTGGAGGACTGCACTGGTAGCCTTGTCATACAGCCTTTTGATGACTTCAAGAATTTTAGGGCTGATGTTGTACACTGTCATAGTTGCCCACAGAGCTGCGTGCCAGACTCGGTCAAACGCCTATTTGAAGTCTACGAACACATGATATAGATGTCGTTGGTGCTTTAAGTATTTTCGCAGATTATTCTGAGGTTGAAAGTCTGTTAAGTGGTACTTCGCCCTGCCCTGAATGCTGCTTGTTCTTCAGCTATGATGTGTTCGGCTTGGGGTTTCAGTCTGTTGAGTATTAATTTGTTTATTTAATTTTTTTAACTTGTAAAAATAGTTTAAATTACTTTTTAATTATTATTTTTTTAATTTTAAATATTAATTTATTTATTTGTTTGCTACCAATATGCGCTGAACCTTCATAGGGTAATTCTTGTTTGGTATACATGGGATTAGGAACCTGCAAGGACCAGACCCTCCTCCCTTTTTTTTTTAGAGTAGTGAAGGTGGAGGGTGTAGCAGTGTGAGTACTAATCTCACACTTTAATTAATAATAATCGTCATTGTGTATGTCCATGTCTTTGAGTGTTATGTGTTCACTATTAGAATGCATTTACTTCTTAGTTTATTATTGGAGAATAAAATCAGAACATAATCTGCACTTGACGTGTGTGGTCTTGGTGTAACTGAATGGTGTAACTGAAAACAACTGTTTGAAAGACTGACTTCTACAGAGGGGCCCACTTGACTACAAAAGACTATATCAAAATTTTGCAATGAGACTTTTTCATTATATCATTTACTTTTTGGCTGCCGTCATTTTCGGCCTATACTAACTGTGCATCTGCATGACATAAAAACATTAGATGAGATTAATTTTCATCAAAGTGTATTGTTAGCAAAGCTCTTGATAGATTCTCCTGTGGCTAGATTTGTGTAAATAATTTTTTTTTCTTCCCCCTCCCTCACCCCCCGTCTTATCATCTTTGGTGGAAAAGACGTAAATAAAACAACCAACCAACCAACCAACCAACCACTTGACTATTGGCCCCCACGTTACCTTTGGCCACCCCAATCCCACTCTTCCTTCTGTCTCTTTCTTCTCCCTCTGGCTGTAAAAGGTATAATCAGGAGGGGTCAAACACAGTACAATCCTGTAGTATTACCATTTCACAAGGGCTTTTTTTTTCAACCTAACAACCTGAATGTAGGGATTTGAAATGACATTTTGGCATGATTTATCTCAAGGAGCAAATCTATCTGTGGAGACTTCATCTGAAGTTTGGGTTCAAGGGCTGCGTCCATCAGTGGTTCCAGTCGTATCTAGAGGATATGTTTCTGTACGTCAGTGTGAACACAGCTACAAGACTGACCTGTGGGGTCCCCCAGGGGTCCGTTTTGGAACCTGTACTCTTTTCGCTTTATACCTTTGAATTTGGCCGTATCATCGAGATACACGAGCAAGGGAGGCAGCTTTTTTGGTGATGACTCTGACCTCTACGACTCTTTCCCTCCTGATGATGCCGCTGCAGTGGAGTCTGCTAAGAAGTTTGAGCTGTGTTCCTCTGACCTCAAGGTGTGGATGACGCACAGAAACTGAACGAGGACAAGACTGAGGCCATCATTTGTGGACCTCAGAGCAAAAGAGACTCTGTATCCCTGAGCTCCAACAGTTTTGGACAGTCAGCTATCCCCTTCTTGTCCACTGTCAGAGATCTGGACATCATGATTGATGCAAACCTCACAATAGAGGATCAAGCGAGTGCCGTGGTTAGAGGGTGCTTCTTCCATCTTCACTGTCTTGGTAAACTGCGAGATGCCCTCGGAAAACAAGACCATTGCCGTCGCCTTGGTGATATTCAGGATAGATTATGCAAACCGTTGTCCAGCTTGACCGTCTCCAGTGTGTTCTGAACACGGCCGCCAGGATTGTCACCCGCAGCAAGAAGACCAGACCACATCACTCCTGTTCACTGGCTGCCAGTCAAGAAGAAAGTCGACCACAAAGTCCTCGAGCTCCATATGCTACGAGTGTGTGCATGAACCCACCTCCCTCTATAGTACATGAGAGACATTGTCCCTACCCACAAACCCTCAAGGCGCCTTCACTCCTCTTCCCAGTTTATGTTGTCCGTTCCAAGTGTGGATGGACACAGAAAGAAGGGTTTGGGTCACCGCTCCTTCTCCCACTTCTTCTAGCCTTGCAAAGACCATCCTGCAAGGCACGGTACAAGGAGGCAGAAGAAGAGGTAGACAAAAAAGAGGTGGGAAGACAACATTCGAGAATGGACTGGCTTGACACTGAGTGAAGCTATGACGGTTGCAGATTACAGATAAAGATGGAGTAACTCTGGTTTAAGCGATCATCTGTGCTGCCCCAACAACTTTCGAGTTACGTGATAAGATAGGATAGGATAGGATAGGATATTGATATATAGATATATAAAATGTGTTTATTAAGTATTTAACATATATCATTTATTTATTGAAATCCTTACCTTGTTAATTACTATGGCTTTTACTGTAATAGGGTATGGCCACGTCACCAGAGCATCAGGCCTTGCAAAGACCATCCTGCAAGGCACGGTACAAGGAGGCAGAAGAAGAGGTAGACAGAAAAAGAGGTGGGAAGACAACATTCGAGAATGGACTGGCTTGACACTGAGTGAAACCATGAGGGCTGCTGAGGACAGAGAAAGAGGGAGTACACTGGTTAAACAATCGTCTGTGGTTCCCTAACGACTTCTAAGTTACGGGACAGGATAGGATAATGGTGGGCGTGGACGTTAAACTTCAATGTTCACCTCCCTTTTATGAGAGTTTTTGGAGAGAGCTTGTATGCAGTTGTTGATGCTGCTTGCTGAATAAAGTTGGAAAAAACACATAGCCTTGTTGCTGGGAGAACGGGTTACGTACATAACAAATTCGAGTTACACAAGATTCAAGCATCGGGACTGAATCGGCTATTGCAGTGTAACACTGTCTGACAAAGTATTTAAGGAAAAGATAAAGAAAAGGTTGCAAGATCAGTATGCACAAAACTGGCACTCTGAAATTGACTCAAATAGCATATAATATAATAAAAAAAATGTTTAAAGATAATTTTGCTTTTGAAAAGTATTTGACTGTTCTTCCCTCCAATCTAGCCGCCAGTATAACAAAAATTAGAACATCACCTCCTAAACTACCAGTAGAAAAGGGACGCTTTTTAAAATTAAAAAATGTGACAGAACTTCTAATAATTAATCTGGCATCTTGTGATGCCTATGGAACAGCTTTTTTTGTACCGTTCATTGTTTTTTAATGTAATTCACCATCCCCCCTTTTTTGGCTAAAATGCCCCCTGGGCTATGAGCCTTGTTTCATGCTTTAATTATATGTGATTTTGTTAATAAAAGGACAAAGGACAAAAGGGAAATAATTTTCACTTTATTTTTTGGGGGGTCCAATTTGCTGAGGTCAGGAAATAGTTGCACAAAAGGTTGTATTATGCTTGTCCAAATGCAAATAAATTGTGTACTTTGTTAATGCACTGTGAAATTTGACTTCGAGGAAAATATTTTCATCATTTTGTCATTCTACATGTTCTTAAAAAATAAAATAAAATAAAATAAAGTATTTCGCTTGATTTTTTTGTTTTTTGTTATTTGAAGAAAGGACTTCTTTATTAAATTAAACACACTCCAGGCAATACCAAAGAAACAAAAGACAAAAAAAAATTCAAAGTTGAACCTTTGTTTTGCAAGCAGCTGCATCAGTCGAACAGACAAAAAAACATAATCAGCAGCAAAAATACATTCTGTGTTTATTATTATTTAGAAGAACAAAATGGTTCTGCTGCTCCTAATCATAATGATAATGAGAAAGAAGAACAAGGAGATTTTTTTTTAAATAAAAGAGTAAAAAGAAGATAAAAGCAACAAAGAAGAACAAAATGAAGCAGAAGAGGTAGAAAAAAAGCCTATGCATGCTTAATGTGTAGTCCACTTGCAGGTGGGATGCAGCTATCCAGGTATAAACTAGCACAACAAAATATTTACAGACACTTTTGAATGTTTGGTTTAAACAAAATTTTTATTCAGGTAAACACATATATATTTATACAGATTTAGTTAGTTAATCATTGCTTATAGGGTCCAGGGGACTGCAAAGAGCCGAATCAGGACCACAAAATCAAGACCACAACTTGGTTGAAAGAGGTTAGTTATTTATTCATTGCTTACAGGGTCCAGCAGACTGCTAAGAGCCGAATCAGGACTGCAAAATCAAGACCACAACTTGGCTGAAAGAGGACTCACCCCTCATCCGCATAAAAGATCTGCCAAAACAACCCCAGTGGCAGTGGTAAAACTGAAGGCACTCCACCAGCCGGTCACTTTACAATAATGGTATCCCACACAGGGTTAGTAAGTTAGTTATTAATTGCTTACAGGGTCCAGCGGACTACAGAGATCCGAATCAGGACCACAAAATCAAGACCACAACTTCTCTGAAAGAGGACTCACACCTGATCCGCACAAAAGATCTGCCGAAACAACCCTAGTGGTAACACTAAAGGCACTACACCAGCCGGTCACTTTACAATAAAGACATCCCACGCAGGGGACGCAGAGGCTATATTCTAATTTATCGAACCCCCGTTTATAAAATCAAAATAGAATACAAACATCATTATAAAATATCAACAAAACACATACATACAAAATGCCTATATTGCCAAATAATAACATCATAGGAAGCCCAAATGTCCATTTGGCAGAAAGCGTCCAATATTCTCAAGATGATTACATTACATTACATGATTATTGCTTTAGGTCCAGCGGACTCTTCCGAGCCAAATCAGGACCGGACAACCCCTGATCCGCATCAAAGACCTGCTGAAACAACCCTAGTGGTAAAACTGAAAGCTCTCCATCAGCCAGTCACTTTACAATAAAGACATCCCACGCAGGGGACGCAGAGGCTGTACTCTAATTTATCGAACCCTCGTTTACAAAAATAAAATAGATTACAAACATCATTATAAATTATCAACGAAACACATACATATAAAATGCCTACATTGCTAAATAATAACATCATAGGAAGCCCTAGTGACCACCTGGCAGAAAGCGTCCAATATTCCCAAGCTGATCCAACAGACCTCATACACAAATAAGGAGTCTTGTCCCGGAAGAGTTTTCAAGAAAAAAGATTGGTGACTGGTCTAGCGAAGAAGAAGATAGTATAGCACTAGCAGATTGATAGAACAGAGCAGGAATGAGAAAGAGCAAATGAGAATGACAGCGACAGTGGGAATTTAAAGCACTAAATTTCCAGAAAGTGGGGATATTATTTATACTGAAACCCCAGGCACCCCAATGGGGGAGGTGACTGATCTAGTGAAGAAGAAGATAGTATAGTAGATTTAATAGAACAGATTAGGAATGAGAAAGAACAAAGGAGAAAGACAGTGACAGTGGGAATTTAACACACTAAATTTCCAGAAAGTGGGGATACTATTTATACTAAAAAAAACGGCACCCCACAGGGGGTCTGCTGAAACAACCTTAGTGGTAACACTGAAGGCACTCCACCAGCCGGACACTTTACAATACATGTAAAGGCATCCCATGCAGGGGACGCTGAGGCTATACTCTAATATATCGAATCCCCGTTTACAAAAACTGAATATAAACATCTTTATAAAATATCAATAAAACACATACATAGAAAATGTCTACATAGTACACTGCTAAATAACATCATAAGAAGCCTTAGTCACCATTTGGCAGAAAGCATCCAATATTTACAAGCTGACCCAAAAGACCCCATTCACAATAAGGAGTTTTTGAAGAGTTTTCAAGAAAAAAGGCAGGTGACTGGCTTAGCGAAGAAAATAATATAGCAGATTGATAGAACAGAGTAGGAATGAGAAAGAACAAAGGAGAAAGACAGCGACAGTATAAATTTAAACTTAAAGCACTAAATTTCCAGAACTTGGGAATACTATTTATACAGTAACAAACGGCTCCCTCACTGTGGGGATAATACTAATAGACTGTACATAAATATATAGGTAATACACAGAGAAAATGTAGGTAAATAACATCTAACTCCGGCGTAACATAACACTGTGGTTATACAGTAGGCTTAGTGAGGGAGAAAATCCACCAACAGTGTCATAGGTAATAGGCATATTAGCACAAACATCAGTCATAGACACAGCCGAACATAATAAAAGCATACGAGTGCTGAATGTTTGGTGGGGGAAAAGAAATGTAAGCAACAACAACAAAAAGGCACAAAGATGTATTATTGATTTTTATGAGCATACTAAAATTGAGTATCAAACATAAGTACAACCCAACATGATACAACAAGTGGCTGTAGACTGTAGTATGCTTCTAAGTCTACAAGGACAAACATCCGTCACATTGTCGTACACATAAGCTCAGAAGAAAAAATACTTCAAACTACATAATTAAGCAAAGTTCATGTTTTCTAAAACAAAGGCCAAGTGTCCAATTGGTTGATTCGATTCTATGGAGCGATGGGCTGGCGATGAGCAGATAAAATGAGACTGAAGCTATGAAATGCGATGATTAAAATTGACCGATTTTATTTCATGAATCCCGGCACAAGATCTTAAAAAGACTCAATTATTTCAGTCCGTGTCACACAATAAACATCCAGACAACTTTGTGTGATTAAAACTATCTATTTCACGGACGAACAGCTTCAATACATTTATTTCACTGAAGTTCATAGCACACAGAGTGTGTGATCCAAACGTCACTTATAACGTAGAGTTCCAACGAGCGTCAAAAGACTCCAAAAAAAAATGGTAGATAGGACGAAGTCAGTGTCATAAATTCAATGTCGTGTCACTGTCACTATCACATGAAGCAGCTTCAAGAAGTTTATTTCACTGAAGTTCATATCACACAGAGTGTGTGATCCAAACATCACTTATAACGTAGAGTTCCAACGAGCGTGAAAAGACTCCAAAATAAAATGGCAGATAGGACGAAGTCAGTGTCATAAATTCAGTGTCGTGTCACTGTCACTATGATATGAAGCAGCAAAACTTTTTCCAGCCCGCCTTCTTAGGACTGGAGGAGCCTTTGGACGTGGAAGTAGCGAGGGCATAGGAGATGGCGGCGCTGTTTTTGCTCTTGGAGCTCTTGGACCTGCGCAGCAGGCTCTTGGACCTGCCCAGCGCGAGCTCTTCCTGTTCGCCCCAGTTAAGCGACGTCAGGATGCAGGTGTCGAACACCTCCTTCAAGTTCTTCTGCATCAGCGCCGAGCACTCCACGTACTGAGCACCCAACTGCGAGGCCAGCCGCGTGGCCTCTTCTTCAGACAGCACTTTCTCTTTGTATATGGCCAACTCGATCAGGATCTTCATGTCGTTCCGCAGGTCAGACTGGGTGCCCACCAGCACAAGGGGTGCCCGCGGGCAGTGTTTTAGAATTTCGGGCACCCACTTCTCCAGCACATTGTGGAAGGATGTGGGCGAGACCACACTGAAGCAGAGCAGAAAAACGTTGGTGTTGGGGTAGAACAGCGGTCGGAGGGTGTCGAAGTCATCCTGAAATACACACAAAAGGAAGGCATTAATGTGAATGGGCACGCTCATGTGTGTGTGTGTGTGTTTGTGTGTGCGTGCGTATACGTGTGTGTGTGTGTTTAAAAGACAAGAACTGTTTGATTGTGTGTATAAATGTACTATTTTTTCCCATGTGTGTAATAATTTAACCGTTTTCAGTTTATATGTGCATGTTCCCTTATTCCTCCTACCACTCCCCAGCACTTAGAACAATTGCATAGAATAATGCACGCATATATATATGTACTTTTTATTATTAGTATTATAAATAAATGGCCTTGAACACGCCTAAACCTAACAATATCCTGTCTGTAAAACTACAGTGAAAAATGTATTGCATAGCAAGATTTTAAATCAATGGAAAGACTGCCTCTTCAACTTTGCTCTGTTGCGTCCCATGACAGTTTTAAAAACTAACTCAAAACTCATCTTTTCGAATCCACCTTCCAGTGACTTCCAGCTGTTTCTTTGTGTGTGTGGGTGTGGGTGTGTGTGTGGGTGTGTGTGGGTGTGTGTGGGTGTGTGTGTGCATTACATCCAAACATTTATAGAACTTTGTTTTATTTTGTGGGCATGCAAGCGTTAATGTTAGAGAGAGGGGTGGGGGAGGGGGAGGAGAGGGGAGAGAGAGAGAGAGAAAGAGAAAAGGGTCAAGGGAGCGAATTATTATCATTATTATTATTATTACTTATGCGCCTAATACGCCAGACTTAGCTCTAGGTACTTATATGAATACAAAACAACTAAATTATATAACAAAATTAATGATGAAAACTCGTGAACTAATAATAAAACTGGAGACTTTAGACGTTTTGGCATGTCTTCGCAACACAGTTAATTTATCTTATAAATAATTTTATATTTATTTATTTATTTATTTATTTATAAAATTTCTATAATAAGTTATAAGTACAACTTATGTTAATCTGATGAATAAAATTTGATACAACAACAACAACAACAGTTAATTTGTTTTTGTGCTGTATTTATTACTAGGCTACTCATAGGTAGGTCTACATACTATGAGCGATGTGTGGACACACGCTGTGCACAGTGGAATTCACCCATTTTCAAAACGCAATTTCTTCAACCACAATGCACAGATTTGTTTAAAATATTAAATTTCTAAAAGTACAATAGTTTTATTTGCCTTCCGTGTATTTCTGATCACTGCAATAACTACAATCCCTACACTAAAACGCAATGAATGCAGTGCGTTGAAGCGGAAAATTTTCGCGTGGCCACTTAATTCAATAAGCCGTGTTTATTCTTACCTTTTGTCTTTCTCAAAGTCAAAGCAGCAATGACCATTTGTTGCCCTCTGCTTAAATGAATTTGGGGCTGAAAAGTGAAAAAAAAACAACAAATAAGTACTACTCATAAATCTCTCCCAAATCTCCCAACAAATATATATGATGTAGGCCTATAAATTATATAAAACCTGATGCAAAAGTGATAAAATATATTTGTAGGCCTAAAATATTTTCTATACTACACTTTGGTTTGCTTCTT
>JBAHVR010000379.1:0-12500 GCA_036898135.1 Oncomelania hupensis
CTAGGCTTTTTGTAGCTGTTTCTGTTACACCTTACTAGCAAGCTGGCCCAGTATGTTTAAACTTGACAAAAGTTTGCCAAATCAACCATTGATAACAACATAACATTATTAATAACTTGAACAACTTAAAATAATATGGATCCATTTGATTAATTTCACTTCAGCTGTTATTGATAAAGAAACTGTTCAGTTGTCGATTTGTTTATTACAAATCTTTTTTAAAGTTACACTTTGTATGCTACATACTGCTAAAACTAGTTCTAGCAAGTAGAATACTACTAGTACTACATGAAACTCGAAATCAAATCTATTCTTTTTACTTGTGTTAGTCGTGAATTCTGCTCACAGATGCAGCTTACTTACTAAATAAAAGCATTTGATGTTGAACGAAACGTTGTCGATAATAATCCTTACTGAAAATAACCCACATCAATGTTGAATGTATCAGAGTGACAAGAACTAAGAAGCTATGGTATAGTAGTATTAGCCTTTTGCCCTCTAAACAGACATGCATAAAATTTATAAGCAACTAATAAACTTATAAATTCATATTTTCACGCCGGCAGGCTTTCAGGCATCAGTTGTTTGATTAATTTTGCCTACAAAAGGGAGGAAGGTGGGGTAAGGAAATCACCCAAATCAGTGAAGTAGATCTAGACCATTTTTAACTGCATTTGTCACATTTGTGGTACTAACTATGACATCCCTTGTCAGACTGTTCAAATGAATCAAGATTCTTCAATTTTAAGCTGTCTCCGGCTCTAGTCTTTCTTCTTCTTGGTACTGGACTGGGCTTTCTTCAGCATAATGAATCTAGATCTTACCGAAGGCAGCATGTGCTCTTTCAGTCTTTGGCTTTGCTGTGTTGTCGGTTGTTTTATTTATTTATGTTTTTATGAGCGGAAAACTGAAAATCTTCAACTTACAACTATGATATACCACAAGCTGGGAAGTCTCGTCTTTCGTAGGCATCAATTACATACTATACTACGTACGTATGTAGGAGCAGGAGGCCCACGAGTTTACAAAGACGAAAGAAAAGACTTCAGAGCCTACGGATAGTCTTGTCTTGGAGCTCGATTATGCTACATTATTTCTTAAAAATATGATTACAAAGATTAACACTACAACAGAACACAAAAGAAAATTCTAAATAAAACAAATAAAACCACTTACAGAAGACGAAGTCCAAAATTTCGGCATGTCGCCAACACTCAGCTGTCACGTCATAGAGCATGATAGCCTCCAAACGAAAACCATATTCAAATTGGTTTCTAAATGTTCATCAATTTTATTTTATTTAAATATTGTTGACAGTTATAACGTTTACAAATATTAACATTTTGACGTACATTGTCTTAGATTATGACGTACATTGCCGGAGATCAATGAACATATGCCAAAATAAGGTTCGGTTGGAGGTTAGTGGAGGCCTACGGATAGGATACGGAAAAGTCCCAATGTTCGCAAAAAAAGTTACAGTGAGGGAAGGGGAATAACTCGTACCATCATCACATGGTTTTTGGGAACTCGAGTTAATTTGCCTTTCTGCGTTGAAATGAAAAGATATTCCTACAAATAAACCCCACATTGGATTTGAGGACATGGGCATGTACCCAGATCCGGACGAAGTACCTAGATCCCCGGTGTAAAAACATATGGTTGTACCCAGAAGCAAGGGTTTATAAGAGTATATATATATATATATATATATATATATATATATATATATATATATATATATATATATATATATATATATATATATATATATATATATATATATATATATATAATTTATTATTATTATTATTATTATTATTATTATTATTATTATTATTATTATTATTATTATTATTATTATTATTATTTTATGAGAGGGCATTTAACCAGCTCAAAGCTAAGAAGCACAAAAGAAGGCGAGAAAAGTAACAGTCGGCAGAAAGTTTCAGACAGAAACAAACCGAAAAACAAGATGGCACGCCATTCAAAACGCCCCCAACACAAAGCTGAATTTTAAGCTAGCATTTTCAAAAGTGTTATTGTTCGTGGCGATTTTGTGTTATCCGGTTTTATCCTAAAAATGAACAAAAGCATGATGTGCAACTATCTGAACTAGCTGCAAGCACACCAAATTATAAAAAAAAACTTGGTTTAGACGATTTTGAGATAAATCGCATAACGTCTTAATAATATAATTGATCTCGGCGACCTTGAAATTTGAGAAAGAACACAGGTGAATGACATAACAGGTCGAGTGGTGGTTAACGTATCTACATAATGCAAATACTCATAATCACTCTACATAATGCAAATAATCAAAATCTGTTCAGTCATTCTTAAGATAAGGCAACGATTGGCCATGAACTGAAGTACCCGCATACCCCCCCCCCCCCCCCAAAAAAAAAAAAAATCATTAAAATCAGACATTTTTTTAATATAGAGCAAAACGTGCTCAGCAACGAATTGACCTCCGTGACCTTCACCTTTACGTTAAGGCAAATGTTCCTACGAAGTTCAAAATCCATTCAGCGGTTCTGGATATATGGCGTGCAACAGACCGAGGTACAGACAGACCCCAAAGACACGCATACAGTTGACTCACTCTTATTCCGAACTGTTTCAAAGTATTATCTGGAAATACAAAAAAAATAGTTGTTAAACAATTGTATTCTAGAGGACTTAGCGTCCTAAAGAAAAGGATGTCAAACGGGAACTGTCAAGAAACTAGGTTATGTATCATGGTGTCTAGAGCTTCGGCAGGGGAAACATTATTTTTTGTCTCGAAGGTCTTCTTCTGCTTCTTCTTCTTTTTCTTGGGGTGGGGTGCCTGGCAGCGCATTTGACAGTGAGCTGGTTTTCTATAAGGTCGCGGGTTCGATTCCCGCAAAAAAAGGAACTTATGTGACCTATGTACGAGACTCTTCAGGTCACCGAGGGTTTCCTCCCGGTACTCTGGTTTCCTCCCTGGCTTCAATAATGGTATTAGATGCAGTCAAATAAAAAAATCGATTCATTTTCGTCTTCTAATAGCGATCTCCCTGCCTTTAAATCACATGTTTGCGTGATATAGGTGTGTGTTTGCTGTATGTGTGAAAGTGGATGAAACATGTGAGCGTGTATGTTGGTACAGATCGCCGGGTTTTGAGCCTGATTAGTAATTTGGGGAAATGCACGTATATAGCATCCAGTCTTCTTCTTCTTCTTCTCCTTTTGTTATTGTTCACTGCATACCCCTACAGAAAGCAAATCTGAAATAACAGCCCGTCGTGAAATTCTTACGCTGCAGTTTTCAAGCTTCAAGTTGAACACTTTTAAAGCTATGCCAAAATGCTGAGAACAATTTGGAAAATTTTGGCATGATTGGAGAACTGTCCTGTATTCAGTCATTTAATTTCATTTTGAACTTTTAAATTCGTGTGCAGTGTTTAACTGGCCAGATGACGTCAATGAATGGAACGGTGGAAAGAAATATGTGGGAGAGGGAAGAAAGAAAGAATAAAAAAACAAAAGAACAAAATTTAGAAATACAATTTAGAATTGCCTCTCTCTCGTATATTTCATTTCCGGCTTTTAAATTCATGTGCACGTAGAAAACAGAATGAACAGAAAAAATGGATAATAGGAGAAGAAATAACATGACATAAAATAAAATTTAAATAATTAAATAAATAAAAATTAAATAAAATTGGATTGAAGAATTGTTTAGATCTTTAATGTAATGTTATAATTCATTGCTGTTTTATTTTAAATTTACAAAGATAAAGTGATAAGGAATGAAAGAAAGAAATAAAGAAATAAATAAAGAAGCTTATGAAAGAAAAAGAAAGAAAGAAAAAGAGGAAGAAGGAGAGAAAAAAGATAGAGAAAAAGATAAAGAAGAGAGAGAGAAAAAAAACAGAGAGAGAGACAGAGAGAGAGAGAGAGAGACAGACAGAGACAGAGAGAGAGAGAGAGAGAGAGAGAGAGAGAGAGAGAGAGAGTAAAACGAAAGCAAAAGCATACTAAATACATACTCTTCAGTATTCAGCAGCACTCTTTCTTCCAATCTAATCTAATTGCTACATGTAATGCAGTATATCGTAATACAATTTGATGTTGGTATCTCATTCCTAGTGGTAATGAAAATACAATTATACAAGAGTGTGTTTTCTAGTTCGGATGCAATATCAGAGTTTTCAATAGTGAAGAAAGCGCATAAAGTAGTGGCCAAATTTCGTTTTACGGCTTATGCTTTGGGTTATGAGATTTTTCACTGACCGGAATTTTGACGGGTGGCCATATTTCATGAGCTTAGTGGCCACAATTGGCTTATGTTTTACGGCTTATGCAATGGTTTATGAGATTTTTTACTGACCACAATTTTGACTGGTGGCCACACCTTATGAGTTTAGTAGTTACATTTGGCTTACGTTTTGCGGCTTATGCATTGGGTCGGAGGTTGTGGCGTCATGTGTATCGCGGCCCTGTTCGAATTTAGCTGTGTAATTTCACTACAACAAGGCACCTTTTCGTTAATATGTAATGTACTGTTTCACGATTTTACTCTAATATGAAACACCTTTACAAAGATCAACACGCAACAAGTGACGTCAACTACCTTAGCTCACCAAGTCTTGTGTAGCAGACAACCTTTGTTGCGTGTAATCATGCGTGTGGGAGAAGTTTAGGTTGACCTCTAAACTCGCGAGGTCACCATCTCGCTTCTGATTGGTCCTCGTAAGCCCGGCTTATGTATTTTTGCAGATGAAACCAAACATGCGCCATCCTTGTAAAATTTTACGTTAGCCAGTGCGCAAGGAAATCCTTAAGGAATACATAAGCGTAACACTAATGTGGCATAAGTGTAGCAGGGCCTTAAGAGAGAAGAATAAATTAATAGAGCGTTGTGTTCAGACACACAGGGTACCAACCTGTTTCATGCATCAACTTAAATATATATATATATATATATATATATATATATATATATATATATATATATATATATATATATATATATATATATATATATATATATATATATATATATATATATATATATATATATATTTATATATATAGTTCCTCGAATCCTACAACTCAGATTGACAGGGTAGATATAGAATATACCTATAACCTGCTGTGATCTACACCCTGTACCACGTTATTCAGGCCTGTGCAGACTGTGATCAGTGTGGTGTACAGAGAATAGATTGGTCTGGGAGTGGGTGTTCCACGTGGACATGCTGAGTTTGAGTTGGGGAATGTGTAGGATGAGTGTTGTATTGATGTTCCGCTGTGCAAGTGATAAGGTACAGAGAATAGAGATGTCAGCAGCCATCAATAAGGTTAGAGCAAAGCTTGTTAGTGGGCCCTTTCTGACAGTCCACCTGATACTCTTCAATCGATACGTACCACGTCGAAGCATCAAGTGTTAGTTCCGAGCAGCTCTCCCCACCAAAGCCCTCGACCAATTCCTTTACTTCCCTCTTCCTCTCTCTCTCTCCCTTTCCCACCCCCGTCCGTCCTATGGAATTTGCATGCAGATTTATCAAGTTGCGATTCCTGGCCGCTCACCCTCCCAATACCCACCCCAATTCTTTCCATCCGACTCACCTCTGCTCTCTCCTAAACCCTTCTCGTTCCCTGCCAATCCGTCCCTTTGCTATGGATTTTGTACGCCTGTAGATTCTGTACGCTTGATTTGCTTTTAAGACTGGCCTGTCTTCTGGATAGTGTCAAAAACCATGGCCAGCAATTATTCTAACATAAAACTAGATTTGGGCGAATGCAGTTCTTCTAAAATAAATGTGCGTTTCTTTGTGGTCATGATTCAGCCCTTCTGAAGTATTATAGAACTCACGAAATTCACGAAGGAGCTCCCGCGGTCTCTCGCTGGCATCTTGTGCATGCTGTCATGATTTGTGCAAGAATTGGTTTTAATAAATAGGCTTCTATAGTATAAGCCCAGTGCTTGAACAAGTAGACTTGACAAAAGACATAAAAGGTTGTGTGAAATACAAGTTTTAAAGGTGTCTCTCGCCTAAAGAGATTAGCTGGAGTTTATTGATAGCATCTGGGATAACATTGTTATCAGTTGCTGTCCTCCTTGGAATGAATGAATCATAGGAAAAGTCTATCTCCCCTTCTGTGCTGCCAATGGTCTGCATTTGTGCCATAGATACAGATGGCCATTTCGCTGTGTTCTTAGCTTGTCAGTGGATTAGCTGGCCTGGATCCAATAAACAATGGACTGATTTTTTCACAAGTATGAGAAGACGCCTGAATGCAGTTCTCAGAGAAAAAACATCTTCATGCGAAAAAAGGTATTCACAATTTGGCTGGCTGGCAGCAGAGATGGGAAAGAACCTAACATTCTGAAAAGAGAATTCATTGCCAAACATTGTTGTAAAAACTAGGGTTGCAGTGTTGGTAGTTTTGAACAGGGCTATGTTTAGAAAGTGACTGCTGGCCACTGTAACAAGGGAGACAACACGTTTGTGTAAAACAGACGTGATAAAAGTGGCTGGCCTAAAGAGATGAGCTTGATTGGATACAATCTTTATTAGTTGCTGTCCTCCGTGGAATGAGAATGATAGACTTGGCGTGTTGTAACCTAAACGGTGCCTGGCGTTAGCGTGCAACTGTTGCGAGACTAGTGTGGTTTGGCCCACTTCGGGATATGCAGCCTAGACAGGATCAGACAGCAATCTTGCATAATTTCTGATGGGTTATCAAGGCAAAGTACATAGATTTTGCTGCTATTCTTTGCTGGTTCTAAACCTCCTTTTCTCGGAGATGCGGAGAGCTTCTACTAGGAATTGTGCAGTTCTGTTAGCGATAGGTTAGTAGTCTATTATGATGAGTTAATGGACCTCGCACCAGTGTACCGTATGGATTTTGTTATTACAATATCCCATTGGCCTTTGCCACTGCATGGTGTTGGCCGGCGTTAACAGCCCAATGTTCACGTTTCTGCTCGTGGATCTCTGCATTTTCCTTATTAAGTATGGCTATAGCGAAGGCTTAATTGCAAAAAGCACAGCGTTTATATAATGATGCAATACCAATAATTATATGTATTACTATTTATTATACTATGCCACATATGACACCTAGGCGTATGTGTTATTTTCACCATATAGAGTCATATCGCCTACTTAAAGCGGAGAAAGAGTAATGTATCATCAAGAAGAAGAAGAAGCCGTGGATCACACCTGAACTTTTGGATCTGTGTGATAAACGAAGAGAGTTAAAAAAGAAAAAGAACACCTCACAGGGAGCTGATGTCTACCGAAAAATCAACAATGACATCCGAAAAGGCATGCGCACAGCAAAGGAGAACTGGATAGAAGATCAATGCCAGGAAATAGAGAACAATCTGAACAAGAACAACAGCAAGAAGGCCTACCAGACTGTGAAGCGGCTGACAAGTGTTAAACAGCCCAAAGTCTCCACTATCCAAAGCAAGTCTGGCATTTGCCTTACAGAAGAACAAGAAGTCTTGGACAGATGGACAGAGTACTGCTCTGACCTTTACAACCATACACCAAATGGAGACCCATCAGTTCTAGCATGTCCCGAGAGCAGAGAAGAAGAAGAAATCCTCCCAATTCTCCGGGAAGAAGTTGAGGCAGCATGCAATCGCTGAAGAAAGGGAAGTCAGCGGGAGTGGACAACATACCAGCGGAACTGCTACAAGCAGGAGGAGAAGCGATGACTGATGCTCTCACCATTATCTGTAACAAGATCTGGCAGAGTGGGGAATGGCCTACACCATGGACCCAGTCGCTTGTCATCACTCTTCCCAAAAAAAGGTAACCTTCAGGAGTGTGAAAATTACCGCACCATCAGCCTCATCAGCCATCCCAGCAAGGTCCTCCTGAAAATAATACTCAACAGGTTGAAACCACAAGCTGAACAAATCATAGCTGAAGAACAAGCAGGATTCATGGCAGGGCGAAGTACCACTGAACAGATTTTCAACCTCAGAATAATCTGTGAGAAATACCTACAGCACCAACAACATCTATATCATGTGTTCATAGACTTCAAGAAGGCATTTGACCGAGTCTGGCATGCAGCTCTATGGGCAACCATGAAAGTGTACAACATTAGCCCTAAAATTATAGAAGTCATTCAAAAGCCTGTATGATAAGGCTACCAGTGCAGTCCTCCATAACAGCGTCATCGGGAACTGGTTCAGAACAACAATCGGTGTGCGTCAAGGATGCCTACTCTCTCCAACACTCTTCAACATCTTCCTAGAGCGCATCATGTCAGATGCTCTTGCAGATCACGAAGGCACAGTCAGCATAGGGGGCAGAGCAATCTCCAATCTTCGTTTTGCGGATGATATTGATGGATTGGCTGGAGAGGAACAAGAACTTGAACAGCTTGTACAGAGGCTTGACACCACCTCCAGAGCTTATGGAATGGAAATAAGTGCAGAGAAGACCAAAATGATGACCAACAACACCAATGGCATCAACACGGACATCAAAGTACAAGGCCAATCCCTCAACACAGTGCACAGCTTCAAATATTTAGGAGCCATTGTGTCAGACAATGGATCTCGACAGGAAGTCCTCTCCAGGATCGCACAAACAACTGCTGCCCTGACAAGGTTGAAGCCCATTTGGAAAGACAGAACCATCAGTCTACATTCCAAAGTAAGACTGCTGCGCTCTCTGGTCATCTTCTTATATGCTTGCGAAGCATGGACCCTCACAGCAGATCTCCAACGAAGAATACAAAGCATGGAGATGAGGTGCTACAGAAGACTTCTGTGCATTTCCTATACCCAACACATCACCAACGTTGAAGTCAGACAGACCATCACACAAGCCATTGGACAACACGATGACCTGCTCACAGTGGTGAAGAAACGGAAACTCCGATGGTATGGCCACGTCACCAGATCATCAGGTCTTGCAAAGACCATTCTGCAAGGCACAGTGCAAGGAGGTAGAAGAAGGGGGAGACCGAAAAAGAGGTGGGAGGACAACATTCGAGAATGGACTGGTTTGACACTGAGCGAAGCCATGAGGGCTGCTGAGGACAGAGAAAGATGGAGTATGCTGGTTAAGCGATCATCTGTGGTGCCCCTACGACCTTCGGGTTATGGGACAGGATAGGATAGGATAGGATCATCAAGGCACTAGTGTTTACTACTTCTCTAATCAAGACAGGTAATCTACAATGACCGTCATTAGCGAGCTTTTGAGAAGACACTGGTCAATTCATGATGGAAGCAATTTTAGGTTTCTGGCCACCGGTAACTGTCCATTTGGAATGCTTTTATTTCCTAGCAATGTTTAACATCAAAATCAAGACATGTCATTCCTGCTAGGTCGACCGACCGTTATATACGGACAAAGTATGGGAATAACATTCTCTCTGTATGTGTGTGTGCGGATCTGAAGGTCCCGGGTTCGAGCCCTGGCCGGGCCATTGTGTTGTGTCCTTGGGAAAGACACTTTACTCCCGTTTCCTACTCCTTCGGATGAGAGTATAAACCGAGGTCTAGTCTGTGTGTCGCATACATACTATCATAACGGACTTTAAAGATCCTGACGCTCATGTCCTAAACGGGTGAGTGCCGGTGACAAGAACACACCCAGCATGCACTTGGTCCTTCTTCCCCATCCCTGGCTACCCAGGATTGTGATCAGTTGTCCGGGCGTCAGACCATGCGCCCAAAGGCTGCGGATGGGCGTCTCGGGCGGTTTGAGTTAGATTCTGTATCGGCCAGCGCCTTGAGTCTTGTCAAGTACGGCAAGATATGTGCGCTATAAAAATCCTCATAATAATAATAATAATAATAATAATAATAATAATAATAATAATAATAATAATAATAATAATAATAGTTCCCGAGCTGTAAAACTCGGAAACTACTGATTTGGCTTTGGACTTCCGGCGTCCGCGCCTACTTCAAACGTCCGTCCGTCCGGGTGTGACAATTGCGCACTTTTCTCTGAAGCTAATGGACGGATTTCCTTGAAACTTGGTATTTATTTAGGAAATAGAAAACCCTACGAGACTGCTGCAAATTATGCATGCTGGATGATGTCATCATGCCACATGGTGATGCAATGGTTCTCGAGAAAACATAGATAGATAGATAGATAGATAGATAGATAGATAGATAGATAGATAGATAGATAGATAGATAGATAGATAGATAGATAGATAGATAGATAGATAGATAGATAGATAGATAGATAGATAGATAGATAGATAGATAGATAGATAGATAGATAGATAGATAGATGGATGATGTCATCATGGTGATCCAGTGGTTCGTGAGAAAACAGGAATATATATATATACCAAGCTTGAACCAAACCAACCCTCCAGTGGTTCGTGAGAAAACAGGAATATATAACTATCTATATATATAAATTGCTTAGCCGGAAGTCCTTCTTCGCCACTACTATAAAGTTTGTCCGGTATGGACGCTGATCTGGGCAGGTGCTGGGGGCTACGGATCGGCCTTCTGTGTGCTCAAAACCAGTGAAATCGTTATAGCCGACATTTCCTTACCGAACGTTTAACCGTTTCTGAGATAAATAAATAAACAAAATGTCCACAAACTGCAATAGCCTCATTCCGCGCGCTTCCATTATAAATCAAATTGAGGTTTCAGCATGTTTTCCCATATAGACCAAAAAATTGATTGTTTTTGTACGAAGAATTGATAGCTCAGTTGGTAACACTTTCGCCTCCCTTTTAGGACGACCCAAGTTCGAATCCGACGCGGGCAATATTTTTTTTATGTTTTTTTTTCCCCACTACAATATGGATATTTTTCTTTTTAATTTAGGCTTTTTATTATTATTATTATTATTATTATTATTATTATTATTATTATTATTATTATTATTATTATTATTACTATTATTATTATTTATAATATTATATCTTATATAAAATTTTCTTTTAAAACCTTGGTGTTTATGATTTCTATTATTATTATTATTATTATTATTATTATTATTATTATTATTATTAATATTATTATTATTTATAAACTAATAATACTTATTATTATTATTATTATTATTATTATTATTATTATTATTATTATTATTATTATTATTATTATTATTATTATTATTATTATAATATCTTATATCAAATTTTATTTTAAAACCTTGGTGTTTTTATGATTTCTATTTGTATTATTCATTATTATTATTATTATTATTATTATTATTATTATTATTATTATTATTATTATTATTATTATTATTATTATTATTATTATTATTATCAAGGATCGGAATGGGGTGGTACGTGTAGGTAAAAGGGGGCTACGGGTAGGTTTAAAGGGGCATGGGTAGGCATAACGGGGATACGGGTATATATAAGGGGGTATGTTGGATCTCATTTTTGATATGATGATGATGGTCATTGTTGTCAGGGTGGCGACGTGGTGATCGTCCTTAACGCTCATGCAATAGGACGTTAAGCATCGTGTTCCGTTCCGATTCCTTTCATCCATACCTGCGAAACGATCAACGGGGAAGTATCAAGGAGGGTACAGGTAGGTTACAAGGGGGGTACGAAAGGTATCAAGGGGTTATGGGGAGGTATCAAGTGGGTTCGGGGAGGTATCAAGGGGGTATGATGAGGCATCATGGAGGGGGGGGGACGGGGAGATATCAGAGGGGGGGGGGGTATGGTGAGGTATCAAGGGGGATATGGGGAGGTATCATCGTCCAAATGAAACTCGCAGACAACAGTTGTCTCTCTGTCTACATTTTAAACAGCAACCTGTGTACCCTGGCTTGCCAGGGTACAAAAACCACTAGTTATATATATATATATATATTCATGTTTTCTCACGAACCACTGGAGGGTTGGTTTGGTTCAAGCTTGGTATGTACTTAGACTTTAACTGTATGTACTTAGACTTTACTTTACAAGGTAAAACCAAACTTATGCAAACTGAATGTCGTAATCATCGTGGCGTAATTTTGTGAAAGAAATTTTTTTTCTTATTTGTTAACTTTGTTTAAACTCCGCATGTTATTAGTGTTTAGATGCCTTGAGCCTTAAACGAAACTATGGTATATTGAGTGACGTCATTATTTTTTTTTTTTATCATCCTGTTATCCCCCAAACTAGAGGGATTTGGTTCAAATTAGCCTTTGCCTATGCCTCCAACGTAAAACCAAAATTATGCAAATCAAGTGACGTAGTCATGCTGACGTAACCTTTTTTTTTTTTTTTTTTACATTTCCTTTAAACTTTAAACTTTATATGTAATGAGAGTGTACAGATGCGTTGAGCCTTATTAAAAAATTTATATCGAGTGACGTCATCGTAGTGACGTAATATTTTTCTTTTCATTTAGTTATTTTGCTCACTTTTCTCTGAGACTAATGGAAGGATTTCTTTGAAACTTGGTATTTAGTTAGTTAGTTAGAGGGTGTGTGTGTGGGTGTAGGTGTGTGTGTGTGTGTGTGTGTGTGTGTGCGTGTGTACGTGAGAGAGAGTTACGAGAGAGA
>JBAHVR010000379.1:15000-325000 GCA_036898135.1 Oncomelania hupensis
TTGTTGCTGGGCTCTGCATAATAGAAAGCTGTAAACCTCTCGTCTTATTCTATGGGGACCGCTAGTGAATCACCCGGTACAGTCCTCTCCAAGCGATGTCCAGCTTGTTGGTTCCACTTGGGAGTAAGAGTAGCACTTGATCGCCGACTTGCAGTTCTCGGTCCTTCGCGTGGCGGTTGTAGTACTTTGCCTGACGGGCTCTTGCCTTCTTCAGTGCTTCACCAGCTTTCTTCCACGTGGTTTTGAGTGTTTCCTGCAAGTCTGCGACGTACTTGTTGGCACCTCTGGGTGTGTCGTCTATCTTGGCTTCCGTCCAACTTCTGCGTGGGGCTTCTAGCGGTCCTGCTAGAGGTCTGCCGAATAGCAATGTTGACGGGGTGTAACCTGTGGCTGCATGGGGCGTTTCTCGATATGCGAACAGTGCCGCATTCACGTAGGTGTCCCACGCTTCTGGATTGTCGTCGGCGACTTTCCTGAGGATGGTGAGAAGGGTTCCATTCAGTCTTTCTACTTGTCCGTTGCTGGCTGGGTGGTACGGTGGTGTGCGAATGTGATGAACTTGTATCAACTCGAACACGTCTTGCATCAGGCGGCCGGTGAACTGAAATCCGTTGTCGGTTCTAATGCTGTCCGGGAATCCCACTCTGGTAAAGATGGCGATGAGTGCATCTGCAATCTTCCTGGTGTCGATCGCTGGCAACGGGACTGCTTTGCACCACATCGAACAGGCGTCGACGAGTGTGAGTAGAAATCTGTTCCGCTTCTCGGTCATGGGCTGTGGTCCTATTATGTCTACTGAGACTTGCTGGAATGGCACGCTGGATAGCATGTCTGAAACGCGCACGATAGATCTAATCGTTTCGATTTGCAAAGTATTCAATAATAGAGTTTATTTACCTTTGATTTGAGTTTGCGTTGTGGTTAGAAGAAGTTTTGTATAACGTTGATAATTTTCGTTAGTCGATATTATTAAAGAATTCTCTAGATCTGCTTATTTACTGTCGATGGAAATTTCCCGATAAATGTCGAAGTTTGAGAACGTTCCGGGAATGTGTATAGAGATGTATGACGTAAGTCAGTGATGACGATCTTTCATTTGATTGGTAGTAGTGCGTCATTTCTACCGTGTTCTAAATTGTTCGGGAAAAGAGAGAGGCTATATAATTATGTGCCGCACTGTTTTTGAGAGAGATTGTTGATAGTGAGTTGGAAAGTAAAAAGTTGAGAGTGGAAAGGCGATTGAGCGATTGTATGCAGTTGTGGATGTGTGCTGAATAAAAGTGGAAAACTTCATACGAAGACTTTGCCTTGTTGCTGCTGAGTGAGCAGGCTGCGTGGATAAACGAATCAGTTACACCTATCAGGATTTCAAGCATCGGGGCTGAATCAGATACTGATAGAAAAACACCAACATCAAATGGAGTGTAACACACTCCGACTACTACTGATGGTCTTAAGGTAACTGGTACGGTGTGATGGCGCGGGGAATATCGTTGACATAGGTGACAAGATTTCACGTAGCGCTTGACATCCTCCGTGATTCCTGGCCAATAGTACTGTGCGCTGATTCTCTGTTCTGTGGCTCCAATCCCCATGTGTCCGCTGAGTGGCATGCTGTGGCCTAATTCTAGTACTTGGGCTCGAAGGGTGGCTGGTAGTAGTACTTGGGTGTGATCTCCATCTCCTTGTCGATGTAGAACTCCATCTTCCATGTAGAAGTCTCCTTTGTGCGGGAGGGGGAGGGTGCGCGTTGGGTAGCTTCTGGAAGCACTTGGCTATCTAGGCGTCCTCTTTCTGTGCTGTTTTGATCTCTTTGAGTCCTGGATTCGGGGCTAACTCGGGCTGGGGTGGTTGGGTTTTAGCCTGGGCCCTGATTTGCACTGCAGCTATCTCTACAGTTTTAGGGGGCGTGCCTAAGAACACATACCTACAACCTAGCACTAGATCATACAGGGGTTTCTGTAAAACAGCTGCTTGGATTCGTCCTGTTACGTATCTACTCTACTTCTATCCAAGCTATTGGGCAAGTATTCGTCGGTTTCGTCAAGTCTGCTCCTTGTAGTTCGACTGTCTTGTCCGTCAAGTCCGCGCGCGATACAAGAGACTCGCTAACCATCGCGTCGTATGATAGACCTGTGTCATACAGACAGTTCGCTTCTTTTCCGTTGACCTTGGCCGTGTCTGTCACCGATGGGTGATCTCCGATGGGGTGTGGCTTGTTACCGCTGCTTTGAGTTAGAACTCTATGAGCTGGCCGGCTTTCGCGCTCTTCCCTACGTTGTGCGGCCAACTTTAAACATTCAGCGGTAGAGTGATTATTTCTGTTGCAGAACGAGCAATACCGTTTTTGTTCTGCGGGACTTCTTTTCCCGAATTCCGCGTTGGGTCCTTTATTTTGCCCAGGTCTGGGGTGATTTGGCCTATTCGCGGTGCGCTCTTCCCGGTGAGGGCTTCGTTTCTGTGCCTCTTTCCCGTTAGGCTTTAGGTCTCGCCTGAAGCTCTTGGCTTCTCCGTGGGCGGCCACGTACCGATCTGCGACCTTGACCAGATCCTCCAGTCTTTCCGCGCCCTGCTCTACTGAGAATGTTTTCAGCTCGGGGGTCATGGTTTCCCGTAGCTGTTCCCACACTAGTAGTTCGGTCAGTCCATCATATGCCTTAGCCGTGGCTGACTGGCTAACCCACTTATCTAGCATTGTGGACAACCGATCTGCGAACTGCGCATAGCTCTCTTTTTTCACTCTCCGATTGGTGCGGAATTTTTGCCGGTAGCATTCTCCTGTGAGTTGGAATCCCGCTAGGGGTGCCTCTTTTACTTTGTGATAGTCAGTAACTCTGTCAGTCGGTATCTTACTGTAGATGTCATATGCCTTTCCTCTAAGCCCTTGACTAAGCTTAAAAGACCAGTGACCTTTCTTCTTCTTCTTCTTCTTCTTCTTCTTCTTCTTCTTCTTCTTCTTCTTCTTCTGCCTCCAGTGACCTTTGGTTTTAGTAGACGTTAATACAATATCCTTTGTATCAGACAATGGGTCCCGACAGGAAGTAATCTCCAGGATTGCACAAAAAACTGCTGCACTGGCACGTTTGAAGCCCATTTGGAAAGACGAGACCATCAGTCTACATTCCAAGGTAAGGCTGCTGCGCTCCATTGTTATCTCCATCTTCCTATACGCTTGGGAAACATGGACTCTCACAGGAGACCTATAACGAAGAATACAAAGCATGGAGATGAGGTGCTACAGAAGACTTCTGGGCATTTCCTATACCCAGCACATCACCAATGACGAAGTCCGACAGACCATCACACAAGCCATTGGACAACACGATGACCTGCTCATAGTGGTGAAGAAACGGAAACTCCGATGGTATGGACACATCACCAGATCATCAGGCCTTGCAAAGACCATCCTGCAAGGCACGGTGCAAGGAGGTAGTAGAAGAGGGAGACTGAAAAAGAGGTGAGAGGACAACATTCGAGAATGGACTGGCTTGACACTGAGCGAAGCAATCAGGGTTGCTGAGGACAGAAAAAGATGGAGTGTGCTGGTTAAACGATCATCTGTGGTGCCCTAACGACCTCAGAGTTATGGTATAGGATAGGATAGGATAGGATAGGCAAGCAACTACCACAGTTTAAAACAATTACATCTCCTGAATACAACTAATTGATACTATCTCAGCTTCTTATCACAAATACATTTCCTCACTTCTACAAGTTGCACAATACGTAAAAGTCACTATCACAGTTTTCATTTTACAGTTATAATAATAATAATAATAATAATAATAATAATAATAATAATAATAATAATAATAATAATAATAATAATAATAATACAGGATGTTAGGTACGCGCCTTTCCCCAAGGCTCAAAGCGCGGCGATCTATACCAACATACACGCTCACCTGTCTCATTTACCCTCACACACACCAAATACACATACATCACTCAAACAGGTGGTGTAAAGGCAGAAAAATCGCTATTAGAAGACGGAAAAAAATCGAATTTTTATTTTTGAAATTTTTTATATTGACTGCATCATGTACCATTATTGAAGGGAGGGAGGAAACCGGAGTGCCCGGAGAAAACCCTCGGTGACCTCAATAGTCTCGTACCTAAGTCACATACGTTCGCCCCTTGCGGGAATCAAACCCGCGACCTTCGGCATAGGAAACCGGCGACTTATCCACTGCGCCACGAGGCCACCCCAGTTAATAAATTCCATTTACATGTGCCACTATTGTCTATCAGTTTCTTCTTATATTTAGTTTTTCTAGTCTTTTATGCAATAAACTGTACTGGAGAGGAGGATAAAAGATAAATAAATGTCTAATAAATGAACAATAAATGAATTTAAATAAATAAATAAATTTAAACCTTATCAAGGGAAGGCACTGTTCATAACCATTACATGCACACATACACAACATACACAAACACACATACACACACAGTATTTTCATGACTTTCCTGAAACGCCACATACATTGTGCTGACAATGGGTCATATTTCGTCTTCCGTTTTAAGTACTTTTAAGTGTTCGAACACTAACTCTAACCCTAACCCAGCCCTAACTCTAACGGATCATTGTTCTGATGTCAAAACAAGTAGGTCTGTCAAAATAAGTTATGTAGATGTTCACTGGTTTGTCCAGATAACATCGTGTAAACACTCACACACATACACACACACACACACACACATACTTGTATTCATGTCAAAATGGGGTCCTTTGACGTACTTCGCGCCTCTTAGGCGGCGAATTAGGTCAACTTTCTTCGAAAAACGGCTACTTTTAGCAATTTTCCTCGCCTCTTAGAGACGAAGTAGGTCAAGTTTGTTCAAAAACACAGCTAGGATAAGGAACTTTCCTCGACGATTAGGGTAAGGCAGTGCCTCGACGATTAGGGTAAGGCAGTGCCTCGAAAAGGGTTAGGGTCAGGGCTAGTTGCAACTACACTTGGCCAAGTGAACTTTAAGTGCACATGCACTACAACTGCACTTCGCCAAGTGAACTTTAAGTGCACATGCACTACAACTGCACTTCCATGCACTACAACTGCACTTGCATGCACTTAAAGAGCACTTCAGCGCATTTCAATGGAAAACAAAATGGGTTTACAAATTGGTACCCCATTTTTGTTTGTGAACCCATTGTATACTAAGTGTGCAAGGTTTATAAACCCAAAACGCCATGAATACAGCCCCCCCCCCCCCCCACACACACACACATACTTGTATTGATGGCTAAATGGGGTACTTTTAGAATGTAGGAGTCGGAAAGCACTTTTTTGACGGAAAGAACGCAAATTTCTTCTAGAAATGTAAGAATCTAAGTCAAAATTGGCTCTTTCCGTCAAAAAAGTTGACCTAGTTCGTCTCCTAGGAGCGACGAAATAGGTCGATTTTTGCTTCAAAGTTTTCCGAAAATTGGCTGGATTTTCTCCGTCCCGGATAGTGCACTCCTGTGTACTTAAAACACTCTCATGCACTACAACTGCACTCCCAAGCACTAAAAGAGCACTCCCGCGCACTTAGAACAAAATGGGTTCATGAAACAAAATGAGGTCACAGCAAATAAACCCACTTTGTATTCAAAAAGACGGTTGTGGAACCCATTGTGTCCTCTTTACAGGTTCACCCACACCCACACACACACACACACACACACCCATACCTTCAATCGCTAACGTCTACAGAAATTAAAAGAACGAAATGCCGGACGTACGTCCCTCTTTGATGGCCGGCCAGACATGCGGATAGGTCAAAGGTCGGACGAGATCGATGCGGCAACGGTGGAGACAGATAATAAGCGAGAACAGTGATCAGTGGTAATCACCAATCACTGATGTTATATTTATGCTCTCCGGCTTGGCTCCCAGACTCTGGAACATGAAAAGAACGGGACCCAGGGCTACAGACATACAGAGCTAGTGGTGGAAAGAAGGGTAATAGAAGAAGAGAGGTATAGCGTCGACATGGAAGTGGAAGGAAAGATATTGCAGGAGAGGGTTCCGGAAATGATCTTTTACAGACAGTAGAAGACTAGGAATTATAGCCACAGCTAGAGATTCAATATCATCAGAAGCAACAAGAGCATACTCGCTATCATCATCATCATCATCATCATCATCATCATCATCATCATCATCATCATCATCATCATCATCATCCTTGTAGTACTAAAACAGGTAGTGAGCGGATTTTTTTTTAATGCCAAGTAATTGGTAGTGTCGGCACATGCAATGTATAGCCACCTGTGGGACACGCTTTGTACGACCTCTCTGGCTAGCAGTGGGATAATTGGCACCGCTATGGATTTTCGTGCTGGGACAGGAACGATAGGACCCAGTGGTGAAAAAGAGCCATTTATAACTGGAAATCAGGGCATGGGACTTTCCCCACTCCCTAGTCCAACCACCCTAAGCCCCTGTCAGTAATGGCCACTCTTGCTGTCTCTTTTTAACATTTTTTTTATTACCCTCCGGTTCCGAAATTCCCATCAGACTACAAGTTACACTCCACTGTTCAGGTTCAGAAGTGATAAAATATTGTATTGTGGAAAGTGCTTGTTTGTCTGGAATGACAGCCGTTTCTATTGTTCTCCTTCCAATAATGTGTTATTCCTTTTGTACTTTCCTTTACCCTAGCTAGGCTGATAACACTGAGAAAACAATGGCTTTGCAGCCCAAACTGGTCTTTGCTTTTTGTCTGTGTTGGCACTGGAGAGGAGGTATGGGAAGCGGATATGGGCGATTGATGTCGTGGTTGCATTGCCAAGCTCCATACATTGTGACAACCGGGCGCCCATGTTTGCTGGCGATGGCGTCAACATTGAGATTGGAGCTTCATGGCAGCTGACTGGAGCAGGGGGAGACTAACCTGGTCGCTTCAGATCCACTTGTGCTAATCTTGAAGGGAAAGTTTTGTCTGGGTCATTGGCGAACTCTTTCAACGTCGAGGGGAACATTAACCTGCTCACTTTTAGACCGATTGGGCATTGGGCTGGGCTAATCTTACAGTGAAGGTTTATTTTTGTGTTTCGTTTGGTTAATGTGGCGAATGTGGATGCAGGCGTGTTCATAAACTCGTTCAACAGACAGAACGTTGTTAATCGATCCTTTTAAATCCAACTTGTGCTATCCTTGAAGAGAAGTGGGTTTGATGTTTGTCATGTTGTTGTTGTTGTTGTTTTCCCATTGGTTTTGTGTGTGTATGTGTGTGTGTGTGTGTGCGTGTGTGAGAGTATTGTGATGAAGATGTAGACGCATTTGTTAACTAACTCATCAGGAGCCAGTTGTGCTTGAAGGGAAGCTTTCGTTTCAAAGTATAACGTGGATGCATTTGTGTACTCGTTTGTGCACATGTTGGCTCGTTCAGCAAAAACGAAGCCATTAATCTGGTGTCATAAAGCCCATTGGTGCTGGTTTTGAAGGAAAGGCTTTGTTCAGCTCATTGGGTACTGTGCCTTTTATGTCCATGGCTGAGCTCATTCAACAGCGAGAAAGACAGGAACCTGGTCACCTAACACCCGCTTGTGTGAATATTGAAGAAAAAGCTTTGTTTTATCTGGGTAATATAGTTTTTATGTCCGTTGATGATCTCATTCAATAATGAGAAAGACATAAACCTGGTCATCTAAAGCTCACTTGGACAAACCGTCAATCTAAAGCTTTTTTTTTAAATTGAGTAATAGAGATGTAAGCGCATTAATAAAATTATTCAACATGTTTGGATGCATGCACATTAAACAAAATGTTGTGATTTCATTTTACAATGAAGAAGTTGACTTATGTTTAATCAGAATCAGAACACGAATATGTATTGTCCCCATTACAATGCGAAGTGATTGGGAGCTTGTGAGCATAGTCATGCTGGGTATTTAAGCTTGCCTCGTTGCGAAGTAGGGGCCGGGTAGCTCAGTTGGTAAGAGCGTCTTGCTAGTAACCGAAAGGTCGCTGGTTCGAATCCCGGATTGGTCAACGTGTGATCATATTATTTTCCCTTTTACCAACAACTGGCCCGCTGGTGTCAGTATAAATCGGTCCAGTAGTCACCTATACGCGAAAGTGTCGTGTGACTATAATCTACAAACAACAACAACAACAACTGTTTCAATAAGTATCTGATGCTTATTGTACAGTTGTTGGGTTGTCCAATGCTGCAAGCAATGCATGCGTCAACACAAGAAAACCATCAGTGATGAATGCGCCATTTGCCACATGAGAGAGATAGATTCAAGTGAAGTTGGTGAAACTTAAATTGATTATTCAGCCGTTTCTTGGTTTGGATTTTTCAGCTAGCATTCAACAGGTTTCTTTTCCGCGCACAGCTACAAAGGCACACATGCACCAGTTAGGTACAATATTACAAGCTCACGGCGTCTGATCGATGAGCCTGAGCTTGCATTAATATAATAGAGTATTGTGGATATGTGAACACAGGGGTTTGCGACACCTTCGGTCCATTTGTTTAGTGGGCCCTGATATAGTGTAAACACTGTTGTAAACACGCAGTCCGGAGGGTTGGTGATAATAAAGCTTTAAAGGCCTACCCTAGACATCGGCGATAATTGGTTAAATAAACGTGTTTGAGTCACATAATCAAACAGTAGTTATTTTGTTTTTGTTAAATACCCGTACGATTTTTAATTTAATTAAAACTTAATTTACAAAGATTTGCACACCTGCCATTAGCTGGCAACTGCCTATTTCCGGATGTGACGTCGAGTACCGTACTGCGCTTCAATATGGCTACTAGCGAAGATGTAAACAGTAATGTTCCACAGCCTAAACGTCAACGAATCAATCCAACTTCTCGGGGCTTGTATTGTGCGATTGCTGAGTGCATTATAAATATAAAGTATGGCATTTTATTTTGAGTATCATGTGAGCTTAATTAGTGAACTACACTAATTATAGCCCAACACATTTTTATTATTTTTTTTTAAAACTAGAGTGTAGACAAAGTAGATTTGATAGTATCATCAGTATGATCACGATTATACACATTTGAGAGGAAGAGAAAGAACAAAAGTAGGCCTAAACGTTAAATAGCACTTATTCACTATGACTGAGTAACTCTCTACGTATAAAATACTACACACACTGATCAAGTAATATGTTATAAGCCTACTAATAAGCAAGGACGTAAGTAATATGGCTAGTAATATTATAACTGTTCATTTATTTTTTAAAAAAAAAGCCTGATTTAGGCTACTCAATTCTCAAATAGGCCCAAAGTAACGAAAACAAAAACGAAAACGAAGTTTATTGGCCAAATTGACATAAAACATGCACATGGAATATGTTGCGATGTGGCAGTAACATTCATAAAACATACATGCAAACACACGTTTACCATCTAATAAAATACTGATCAAGCGTGCACACATACACACGCAAACAACAAATAGTAAAAAAAAAAACAAGTAGGTGCCAGTGGATTATCACGTGACGTCAGTTACAGCATTATAAATTTAACATTATAAGGAATTTAAAGCGAGAGCAGCATCTGGAAAAAAAGAATATCTAAAACGGTTTGTTCTGGTTTTGAGGGCTCTGAAGCGCCTGCCGGACGGGAGGAGCTCGAACAGATGGCCGGCTGGGTGTGAGGGGTCAGCTGTGATGTTTCTAGCTCTACGGACCAAGCGCGTGTTGTAGATCGAGGCGACAGATGGAAGTTCGCACCCGATAACTCTGGACGCGTGTTTTACGATGCGCTCAAGTTGCACTTTCTCCTCATCAGTGGCACCACCAAACCAGGTAGTGATGCCAAAGCAGAGGATGCTTTCGATCGCTGCGCGATAGAACTGCGTCAGGACTTTTGCAGGCAACCTGAACTTCTTGAGTTGCCTCAAGAAGTGCAGGCGCTGTTGGCACTTTTTGATGATGGGGTGGTGTTGTTTCCCCATGACAAGTCGTTCGAAATGACTGTGCCTAAAAATTTGAACTCTTCGACTTGTTCAACACTTTCATCGTTGATCACAAGTGGTGAAAGTGGATCTTTAATTCTCCGAAAATCGACAATCATTTCTTTTGTTGTTTTTGAAACGTTGAGCTCGAGGTTGTTCTCTGAGCACCAGTCAACCAACCGTTCGACCTCATCCCGATAGGCGGTCTCGTCGTCTTTGCTAATCAGGCCCTCAATGGTGGTGTCATCAGAAAATTTAATGACATGAACGGATGGAACTTGTGACATACAATCATTTGTGAACAATGTAAAGAGAAGAGGGGAAAGGACACAACCCTGAGGTGCTCCTGTGTTCAAAATCCTGGAGTCAGACAACATCTTGCCCACCCTGACGACCTGGGGGCGATCCAGCAAAAAGTCTAAAAGCCAATGGCACACAGAAGGATGGACATTTAAGGTTAAAAGTTTATCAAACAGCTAGTGGGGTATGATGGTATTAAAAGCGGAACTAAAATCCACAAAGAGCAGTCTAGCGTACGTACGCGCCTGCTCCAGATGCTGCAGTACGTGGTGAAGGCCCAGATCGACTGCGTCCTCCACTGACCTGTTTGCACTATAGGCGAATTGGAGTGGATCACGTAGGTGACCCGTGCATGCCTTCAGGTAGGTGAGGACGAGTCGCTCAAAGACCTTCATCACAACTGAGGTCAAGGCCACAGGCCTGTAATCATTCAGTTGGGACACCTTGGGCTTCTTGGGGATGGGTACAACAACTGAGGACTTGAAACATCGGAAAACATTGAAACAAATTAGAATGTTTAATTAGTAAATAGCCTAACACTTACTGTAGAAAAAAGACGATTCAGATGTAGACTGTCGTCATTTTCGCTGGAAGTTGAACTGTCATTTCCAGAAGCTTCTGGTTCAAACTGATATGGTATAAGATACTAACAGATTACAGATAGGCTTATTATACTGTATTGCCAGTCTTGTTCCATGCATGAATCACTCTCCTGCCAACATTCAGCTATAGACACGTTTCGATAATAAGATATATCTTTATTATATATTTATTTCTAATATCTTGTGGTCGCTTCAATTCAGTGACTTGGCTGCACTGCATGATGGTAAGATTATTTGCCACACTCCATTGTCAATAAAACATTTACTGGTCTGCGAACTTTGTTTATCACGTTTGGCCATTTTGGCTACCAAAGATGTAATGTGAATGTCATCCGTTGTGAGTTGCGGGTGGCAGAATCCGCTAGCGATATTTTAGGCCCACTCTCTGCAGCAAAAACTACATTCTCGTTTTATGATCGATCACATTTTCAGCAACACTAGTCGTACGAAGAAAATGATGATATATGTGACAACGGCTTCGTGCGTGACCGAGTCTGTAGGGAACGGGAGGAGGTAGCGATGTGAGCTTACATGCGACACTACAAACTAGAAACCAGAATTAGTGAAGTGCCAAAGGTGCATGGGCGCGTCGAGAAGATGAGTGTGCGTTTTAATTCCACAGTATATGAACTAAAATCCATGTTTGTTATGGCAAACCATAATTGAACTGTGTAACGTGTGACTATAATTATAGACTTACTTCAACCAATGCACCCTAAAACTCTTAACGTGGCGCGGGAAAGTCTGCTTGCTGCTTCTGTTCGTTGCCTACTGATATTCGTTCCTGTGGGTGTGCGTGTATCGAGCTTTGCATTCATCAACACGTTTTGTTGAAGAGCTAATGTGAATAAACAAGTGTACAAATGGGGACCTTGCGGTCTTTGGAGAGAGACTGGATCTGTTTCTGTTTGTGTTAGGCACACGTGTGTGAATGCGCATATAAATTACGTGCTTTTACAGTTCACGTTTAGCAACGCATTCTGTTGAGGTGCTAATGTGTGAGCAAACTGTGCACAAATGATGTTGTGTGTGTATGGATTATGGAACGGCTTGTGACTAATTCTGGTTATGTTGATATTTGTTTATGTGTGAGTGTTCGCATAACGAATACACTATTTGCATAATTCTATTCGTGTTTTACAATCATCCGCAGGCAATTCGTGGAAGTGCTACTGTATACGTGAATAGTGCATAAATGGGTTTGTTGTTAATGTGTACTACGTTAAAAGCTCCAAAATGGGGTTCTGGTTAATGTGCTTACGTAAGCAGTGCATGCATAAATGGGTTTCTGTAGACCATGGGGGAAAAAAAACTGACTGTTACCCGTCTATGCCTCTCGAAGAGATAGACAGGAAGGTGATCGAATCAGAGCGACGCTGATTGGACTAAATGATATTTTCAGCACGTTTTAGCCCTTTTTTTCCCCACACATTGGGGCATGCCACGAGATTGCAATGCAGAAGGAGAAGAGCAGATTTATTTGTGTCTGGAGTGGAAGCGGGCATTTTCCAAGGGGTCAGCGAGGTGGAGGAAGATGAGGTTAGGGTGGGGGTGAAGCTAGGCTGGGTCAATATTTTCAAGGACAAGTGTGATGAATTACTTCTTCCTTTTCCCTAGATCTTTCTGTCTGTCTGTCTGTCTGTCTGTCTGCCTGTCTTCTTCTTCTTCTTCTTCTTCTTCTTCTTCTTCTTCTTCTTCTTCTTCCTTGTTGCTGAAAGAAAAATACTGTTGGTTTTCAAAACAAAATATTTTATTTATTATTATTTATTTATTTAATAACTTTTTTATAGCACTTATCCAGCTCAAGAGCTGCTGAAGGCGCTGGCCGATGCAGGATCTGACTCAAGCCGCCCGAGGCGCCCATTTTCAGTCCTTTGGGCGCGGCATACAGTGTAGGTTGACGCCCAGATTACTTTGCGCGCAATTCTGTGCGACCAGGGATTGGAGAAAATGGACCAAGTGCTTACTGAGTGTACATGTACTTGTGTAGTCGACACTCACCCGTCTAGGACAAGAGCGTCAGGATCTGTAAAATCTGTGCAATTACCTCGATTTATAATCCCATCTAACTGCGTTGGCTGTTTTGTTGCGGTTTCTAGAAATGCACACTCTGGGGAATTGGAATAACTAAAGTTTTTTTGGCCGTGCTTGCTGGGTATTACCGTATTTGTATTCTTCATTACAGTTGACAAAACCGTTTCCCAGTTAGACACTCACACAATAATACATTCTTTGTTTGACAGACCTCTTTTTAAATAACCGATAAACAGAGAAAACAACAAAAGAAGAAGAAGGATGTGATATTAATTCTAGGTCATACTGGTAATTTCTAAGCACACTGCTCAACTAAACTGGCTGGGCGTTGTTGTTTGTTTTTTTAAAGTAACGCACAGACCTGAGCAAAGATCAGGACCACTCAAACTATACTGAGTTTGGGTAAAGGCACTTTGACATGATTTCAAATTGAGGGTCGTTAGTAAAGATCCTACCTTTTCCCGGTCATTAACGTTGAATCGAAGCTTAAACCTCGGCTGTTTTACGCTTCAGCTCATCTGGTGAGAAAGACTGGAACAGATGGAAAGAACAAGACTGCTGTTATGACAAGGTTTGGGTTTGGGTTTGGGTGTGGGTATAAAAGATATCTGCTAACCACAAATTTTGTCACGCATTAAGAGTTAAGCATGTTTATTTGGTGCGTGTGTGAAATGTGCAAATGTTTGTGCGTGTATAGGGTGTGTGTGTGTTTGTGTGTGTGACATGTTTGTGAGAGAGAAAGAGAGAAAGAAACATATTCTATAATAAACTCGTGCATGGCTTCAAGTGTTTAGAAGCCATTGTATCAGACAACGGGTCCCCAGGGGAGGTCCTCTCCAGGATCGCACAGACAACTGCTGGCAGGGTTGAGGCCCCTTTGGAGAGACAGGGCCATCAGTCTACATTCCAAGGAGAGACTGCTGCGCTCCCTTGTCATCTCCATTTTCCTATGCGCTTGCGAAACATGGACCCTCGCGACAGATCTACAACGAAGAGTACAGGGCGTGGAGATGGGGGGCTACAGAGGACTTGTGGGCATTTGCTATGCCCAGCACATCACCAATGAAGTCCCACAGACCATCACACAAGCCATTGGACAACACGATGACCTATTCACAGTGGTGGGGAAACGGAGGCCCTGATGGTATTGCCACGTCACCAGATCATCAGGTCTTGCAAAGACCATCCTGCAAGGAACAGTGCAAGGAGGTAGGGGTAGAGGGAGACCGAAAAAGGTGGGAGGACAACATTCGAGAATAGACTGGTTTGACGCTGAGCGAAGCCATGAGGGTTGCTGAGGACAGAGAAAGATGGAGTACGCTGGTTAAACGATCATCTGTGGTGCTCCTACGACCTCCGAGTTACGAGATAGGATAAGATAAAATAATAAACTCGTAATCATGCACTTCAATGTTTTTATCCAATGACTATATATATTCACAATAACAAGAGCGCTACTTCTTTATATATGCTTATATAACCACTAGACGAGAATCACTTTAAATTATTTTATGTAAAACAGGCAGACCGTGATAAAAGCTCGCTCATCATCCTCAACCTCCAAGATACTGTTTCAAATGAAAGTGTATCCTTAATGTCTTTGCTCATTTAAATTGTGCTAAGGGGAGCAATCTTTAGAACTATTGCGAAATCCATTACATGGGTTGCTGTGTTTTGGTCTTTTCTTCTTGCCGTCAGAGTGATTGAGAGAGGCGGGCAATAGTGAAAAGAGGGGTGGACTTGGTACATGGAAAGCCAAAGGAGCGAACTCTGAGCATCCAAAGGCTACTCAATCTAATGCCATTGACGAGGGCGAAGTAGACGATAAATGGCACACTTACCTCCCCTGGATGACTACGGACGGAGTCGCAGCCCTAACCTTTTAGCCCTGGGCAGTATCTCGGGTTGTACTTCTTTGAAGCTTCTGCGCTGTATATAGCTCTGCTTGTATTGGTCAGCAGTTTGTGGGTATAAATATGTCTGAAGGTTGTAAAAATCAGCCTCGGATGATACAGAAAGTAAAAAACCGTTTTAATGTAATCGTGCAATGTTGATTGAGTATATCTACAAAACATCTACATTGCAATGATTTTATAAGACATCAAGCAAATGAAATAAAATTTTACAACCTCACCCCAACTTCCTCCTCACTGGGGGGCCCCCCCCCCCCCCCCCCCCAATCCTGCTCTCCAAAAAAAAACTCACCAAACAAACACTTTTGGGTTGTAAAATAAATTGAAGATCATTAGTAAATGATGCGCTCCAAGGTTTCAAATTCTAGAGAGTTCGTATGGAACCACTCCCACATAGCAGGTTTGTGACTTTAAACGTCGGGGCACTTCTTTTACAAAAAGGGCGCCAGAAAAGGTTTTTAGAACTTTTTTTTATACATGCCGCCGTCTATACAGTAGTTTTTGAGAGGGTCACAATGAATCTTAGAACATCAAGAATACTGCTCTGTATACTTGTAACAAAGACCAGCAGCCGTGCCTGAAGATTTCAGCCCTAGCTTAACTGGGCGAGACAAACCGAACCTTGTCTCGGCGAACCAAAGGTCAAAATTGCGGTTTTATTCTTAATTGGGTCTTCCCGAGACCAGCCGAGACGAGACAGGAGATCGGGCGTCACGGCGAGCTCTTTCGTTTCTGAACTGGGTCTATTTTTAGCTGCGTCGAAACTGACATACCGTGACAAAGTTACGTTAGCAACAATGGCGGCCTTCGATCGTGAATTGAAAACTGCAGAAGATTTTGGCGTTGTTCTAGCGCTGTATGTCATAAGCGAGAACGAAGGGGCAGCAGAAAGAAAAAGAAAGCAAAAGGCAACAATGCCCTATGTGTTGCAAAGGCACCAGCAAGGTGCATTTCATGCACTGGTGCATGAGTTGGCTGAACAGGTCAATGGCTATCAATGATTTATAATTTTTACTGATTCAGTATTTTCACTGTTCTCTAGTCTAAATTAAGTTTGGATTTGGTGCACCTACTTCTTTTAAGTGTTGTAGTATTTCTTTAGATCAGTTGTCTTTGACATTGATAGATTTTTCAGCAAATCAAAATAGTGTCTCGGGCAGGTTTGCTGCGCACGAACGGCAAGACGAAAGGCCGGCCCGCGACACGGCGAGACACGTCTCGATGTTCTCGCCGATCCCGTCTCGGATTGCTCGCCGAGCCTAGTTAAGGGCAAGGATGGTTCGGGTGTCTCGCCGAGACTGTCTTGGGTGTCTCGCCGAGACAAGGTTCGGGTTTGTCTCGGCCAGTTAAGCTAGGGCTTATTCTAGGCTACCCCTTTTCCCGTCTGTGTTACTACTGCCAAAGTTCTGATGGTGTTTTTGTTTGGTGGCGCAATAGTGGAGTGTTTTGGGCACGCGCTAGCAATGTTTCGTGTTAAGCAACGTCGGGAAGGGTTAGTGCTTGGATGGGTGATTATGCTTGGAAGGCAACCACTAAACTACACAAAAATAGTGAAACAAGCAAACGGCGCACCCCAGCCCACTCAGCTGTCAATTGGCTATCTAGACCTGTTCAGAACCGGAGAAGGTAAAGCAGCGATGGAGGGGAGATAAGAACCGCCCTCATTAACCTGGATCAGAGAAAAGGGGGGGGGGAGGTGGAGGGGGAGGGTACTAAGAGATTCCCTCCCCAACGACAGAAACTTTTACCTTTTTACCGTTTCTTCTTCACAGCATATTCGGTTTCTTTTGATTTTATTTCATTGCTGGAATAAAAAGATTATATTAGCACAATCGAATGTATAGTACATATATATACACGTACAGCGTGAATAGTCAACATAGTAGCTTTAATAATCACCGGTGTACCCGTTCTAAGCTGTTCTGATCGTGAAGTCGAAATACTAATTACCAATGAACATGATTGATTGATTGATTGATTGATTGTTGCTTTAGGTCCAGCGGACTCTTCCGAGCCATATCAGGACCGGACAACCCCCAATCCGCATAAAAGATCTGCCGAAACAACCCTAGTGGGAAAATTGAACGCCCTCCACCGGCCAGTCACTTTACAATAAAGACATCCCACGCAGGGGACGGCTGAGGCTTTACCCCAACTACTCAAACCCCCGGTTACAAAAACAAAATAGAATACAAACATCATTATAAATCATCAACAAAACACATACATATAAAATGCCTATAGTGCTAAATAATAACATCATAGGAAGCCCTAGTGACCATCCGGCAGAAAGCGTCCAACACTCCCAAGCTGATCCAACAGACCTCATACACAAACAAGGAGTCTTGTCCAGGAAGAGTTTTCAAGAAAAAAGGTAGGTCATTGATCTAGCGAAGAAGATAGTATAGCAGAGTGATAGGACAGATCAGGAATGGGAAAGAGCAAATGAGGAAGACAGCGACAGTGGGAATTTAAAGCACTAAATTTCCAGAAAGTGGGGATACTATTTATACTGAAATCCCCGGCACTCCAACGGGGGTACTGTTGCCGCAGTGAATCGGTCTTGCCTATAAAGGAAAGACAGGTTTTCAACTGGGGCTTTCACTTTTCCCTTTATAGGTTAGAACAATCTACAGTGGCAAGATTGCTCATGACCCCAAGGGGTATTGCTGGAACAAAAAGATTCTATTAGCACAATCGAATGTATAGTACAGCGTGAATAGTCAACATAGTAGCTTTAATAATTACCGGTGTACCCGTTCTAAGCTGCTCTGATTGTGAAGTCGAAATACTAATTACCAATGAACATTATACCACGGTCTGTGTTAAAGTACATAGTTCCGAATCTATGGTAACCCTGTGTAAGTGGGCTGCTCCCTGCGGAATCGATAATGATTGGCTTATTTCACCGGGTGCGGCAGACCAGGCTTGGGACGGGGAGCGCAGGAAGGCCGATACTTTGATAAGAAAAGGGTTAATGATACAAGGAGGGGGCAAAGGGGCTCAGGCTGAGCGTCAGAGTTAAAAAGGAAAGTGCCGAGAAATGAAAAGCTGGATGAAAGGGTGGAAAACATGAACCGTATTGGAAAAATATTTTAAAAGCAAGCTGAATGTTGTTTGTACAATTACGTTGTTTCTAAAGCACACAAACAAACACATTTCTTACCCTTACATATAGAGATTATTGCCAAGTGAAGAGCACTTGTTGATCTTTGAATGCTGGTTTAACTTTTAAGACGCATGCAGTAAATAACACACCTTGGGGTATAGAGATCAATACAGGATTCGGTAGAAAGCAGCGCAGCTGGCTCAGTGGTGTACGCAGTGTTCTCGAATGTCAGCCGATAAAATTGTATCCTGTAGAGACAGTGGTTCAAATCCCGTTGAGGGCCCGCAGTAATTTATATTATTTACCCTGAGATATTGCGCCCCTACTCTTTCGGATGAGAATAAACTTAGGTCTAGTCTTGCAAGCACGCATTTACATCGCCTATCCTATCCTATCCTGTACCCTGTAGCTCGAAAGTCGTTGGGGCACCACAGCTGACCATTTAACTAGCGTACTCCATCTTTCTCCGTTCTCAGCAACCCTCATGGCTTCGCTCAGTGTCAAGTCAGTCCATTCTCGAATGTTATCCTCCCACCTTTTTCTGTCTCCCTCTTCTTCTGCCTCCTTGCACCGTCTCTTGCAGGATGGTCTTTTGCAAGGCCTTATGCTCTGGTGACCATCGGAGCCTCCGTTTCCCCACCACTGTGAGCACGGACTGTAAAAATCCTGACGCTCATGTCTTAGGAGCTTGAGTGCCGCCTTCACAAACACACCCATCACGCACTAGGTCTCATCTCCTCATCCCCTTGTCGCCCAAGATTGTACTCAGTCATCTGGGCGTCAGCCTATGCGCCCAAAGGTTGCAAGTGGGCATTGAGCATATGACGGATGCCGGTGGGATGCCGTCCATGGCTTGACATATAAATAGTCTGTACATTTATATCTGAGTATCTAATTATTTTTATATAATTATTTTTTGCATAATTATTTTTGCATTAGTTTGTACATTATGTTTTTGATAATATTTTATTTCTGCAATAGTGAGGAGAGGCGGGTCTTATCTTTTTCATCCGATCATTGTATTAATTAACCATTGTTAGATGTAACAAATTTTTAGTTATATTTTAAATCTGTATGGTGAATCTTATTATTATTTAATATGCCATTGTATTAATATTTTTTGTTTGTTTGTTTATTTTGCATGTGTAGTGTATTGCATATGTTGTTGTTCTCTTGTATGCCTTTGTGAGTACGGTTGGTGTGAATGCTTGCATTGTTTATGTTTGTTCTAAAGATATATCCTATGTTAAGAGCGGTGAGCCCAGCCCTGAGCTGGGGTACCGCGCTATATAAGCCTACTTTATTATTATTATTATTATTATTATTATTATTATTATTATTATTATTATTATTATTATTATTATTATTATTATTATTATTATTATTATCTCTTCAGCTGGAGAGGTGTTATATAAGAACGATAAAATAAAACAAAAATAAATAAGGCACTAAGTATGACAGGTGATGGGTATTGAGACAGATTGTGGCGAGAGAGAGAGAGAGAGAGAGAGAGAGAGAGAGAGAGAGAGAGGGGGGATTTGACGCTTAGATAATTTATTTTCTATAACTTAACACGTCATTAAGACAAGAATTCGCACAATTACGAATTAACTAAAACATGAATAATTTAAATTTAAGAATTAATTAAAACAAGAATAATTTAAAACATGTAGACGAGAAAGGAAAATATAAAGTGAGAGAGGCGATACAAGCAGATATTAAAACCACCTCGCATATTAATAAAGCCAGTAAGAATATTATTTACGAATTATTCAAGTATGACTAAACCTTATGAAATTATCGACAAAAAACCCACTCTTTAAACAATGCACTCATCCACTCGTTCTGTCTTTCTTTTTCCTCTTGTTCATACCGATAATATATTCTCAAATCATTACAGGAAAAACGGTGCACACAAGCACTCTATATACAGTTACTCTCCGACCTTTACTGAAAAATACACACGTCCACTCTTTTTGTGCACAATTAATCGAACTACCAATCTATCAAATATTCACAGGTTTGCATGCAAATGTAAGTATTTACATAGGATAATCATGAACTAATTTGCAGCAGTTTGTTTCGCAAATTCATAGCATCAGCAATGCATTTTGCTTGATGTCACGACCCACACTCAGTTTGAACTTTATATTGTTGTTTGTAGATAGGTGGTCTTCTCGCAAGTGCCTATGAATCATCGTTTTGTGTGCCTTTGGATAAGCCGGGACAAAAGTAAATGAAAAGTGTGACGTAACTTATTGTCGTAGAAAAGAGGAAATGACGAAAGAGGAAGAAGACAGGTATTTTGGTCGTTACATGGAGGTCCCAGGAACAGTGAATCTAGGAGCAGTGTGTTGAATCGTTTTTCGTCCCTGCTAATCCTTTATCCGTCAACTGTACGCTTAAGGAAATACGTACGTGATATCCTCACGTAGCGGTGCCCTACGACAAGAACTTGAGTTTTCACCAGAAGTCGTTTGAGAACGATGAGGGAGAAAGAGTTCGACCTTGAAACTGGTGCAAGTTCGACTGTTTGTTTTAGTCAATGAAGATCGAGACGACTAGTAGACCTGACCGTTGACCTACCTGTACCAAAAGGAATGCTGCGGATGAAGAGACGTATCCGACCTTAGCCGCATCACCGTATCCACGGGTAGTTGAGTAAGTGTGGACTTGGGTGTTTTCACTGGCTAGTCGGGTGTCTCTTTGTTGTCATTTATTTCTGTGGTCCGTATTTTGTCGTGTCATTGTTGGTTATCATTATGTTTTGGGGCTAAAATATTATGGGGAAGTATTATACTCGAATAAGTGATACCATATTTATTACAATCATTATTCTTCCAAGCATACAACACATTCAAGGTTGCAGTCATTCATTCATACATGCGTTAGATTTACATTTGTGATTGTTACAATACAAGAGTTAGCGATTATTATTATTAAGGAAAATGGTTGAGTTTTCAATTGCATCAGGAAGCATGTATAAATTGTTACTCAAATTCTTAGAAGATTTTGTATGGGTTATGTTGCAGTGTACCCTTCGCTTTTTGCCTTTGGTTTCATCTTCAACTTCGATTTTACCTTCAACTTCAACTTTAACTTCGACTTTGTTTTTGGGTTTACCATCATTTTTCACCGATTGTATTATAATAGACTTTTTTCCAGTGAACTTTTTGCCTTCGCTTCTTCACCACAGACTTTGAAATATTGGATGACCACGGCGGATGCATCTAATCGTAGCAGCTACAGTCCCAGTGACATTCGAGGTGTATGCACTTATCGATTACATCTAGTGCATTGACAATTTTTAGTTTATTTGCCTACTGTGTTCCCGGGACATATATACATTTCACTCCTGCGTTGAGCGAGTTCATGCTCTAGTGTCTTCGGGACGTTTTTGTTATTATGCAATTTCGTATTGCAAAGGTTTGATCGCAGGAGTGTGATATGTATTTGTAAAACGGGACTTGTGAACTGAAATCGTTATAACAGTAGTAGCAACAAATTTGTAAACAGTGCATAGGTTGTGTGCGAACAATGAGTGAACAGTAGAAAAGGAAAACAAAGAGACTGAACGAGAATACTGTGTAGAACCATTTAATTTATTTAAAACAAAGAACATTTCATTCTGTCGTTTGATTTTATCACCTTTATAAATTTTAGTTATTCAATTACGACTCCATGTTATGTTCATGTGAATAAATTGTTGTTTTATTTTGCCAACGTAATACTTGTCTCTATCTATTCATCCGTTGTTCACGTATGGTTGCATACACTGCTCAGAGTTCCCCTTTATGGTAAGAGAAACGAAGGACCGTAAGGGGGGGCTTTGACACTTGATCCAACACCTTTTTTTTATTTTTACATGCCAACAAGAAAGAATTGTCGATCACAGTTGGTTGTGTTTTATAGACATCAATGTTGTGCTTTTTTTTGTCGTAAATGATCATACGCTTCACCTATCCTATCCTATCCTATCCCGTAACTCGGAGGTCGTAGGGACACCACAGATGATCGTTTAACCAGCGTACTCCATCTTTCCCTGTCCTCAGCAACCCTGATTGTTTTGCTCAGTGTCAAACCAGTCCATTCTCGAATGTTGTCCTCCCACCTCTTTTTCGGCTTCCCTCCTCTTCTACCTCCTTGCACTGTGCCTTGCAGGATGGTCCTTGCAAAACCTGATGATCTGGTGAGGTGGCCATACCATTGGAGTTTCCGTTTTTTCACCACTGTGAGCAGGCCATCGTGTTGTCCAATGGCTTGTGTGATGGTCTGTCGGATTTCGTCGTTGGTGATGTGCTGGGTATAGGAAATGCCCAGAAGTCTTCTGTAGCACCTCATCTCCATGCTTTGTATTCTTCGTTGGAGATCTGCTGTGAAGGTCCATGTTTCGCAAGCATATTGGAAGATGGAGATGACAATGGAGCGCAGCAGTCTTACCTTGGAATGCAGACTGATGGTCCTGTCTTTCCAAATTGGCTTCAACCTCGCCAGGGCAGCAGTCACGCAGCTTCACAATAAAACAGAATGTGCAATTCGTCTTCTTCAGCTTTGCCACTATTGAACACTTATTGTTTTCCTTTGTTCTATCTGCAAACCACAACTTATTTTTTAAAGCTGAGCCTAAAACGAGCAAACCATTATCTGTACCAACGATAAGTTAGGAATAAAAGGTATCTGTCAGTATCAAAATGAGACTTAAAAGAATAGTACCGTGTATATTTGTCTATTTGTCATTGTTATCTATTTCCGAATGCATAAAGCATGAAATGAGCCTGTCCTTAAACTATGAAATGAAACTTGATTTTTGTCCCACTCCCTGACTTATCCAAACAATTCTAAACCTATTTTCCATTAATGTTCGTTTTACCCTGCAATCCCGGTCAGTTTTCCTTTCTCGTGTTGGTTCAGCATCATATCATACGCCTGCCTACAGAGCCTGGCACTCGGAAGACGCATTAAATTTCAACCAATACTTTACACATCTCACCTGCAGTCTGATGTACAATGGGTATATTCCTGTCACACCTAATTTAGTTGTAAACGTCATTCCCAAATATTTGTATGTTTGTTACTTTTACCTCTTCTCCGGCATAGAACCACCTTTCTTTTTCTGCTAGATATCTCCCCTTTCTAAAAACCCTAACGTTTGTCTTACCCAGATTGACTGTCAGAGAGAACATGTCTGCTTCATACTTGAGACAGTCTAACTGATGTTGCAAGCCTACAATTTTGACTGACATAAGAATCACATCGTCGGCAAATAAAAGCAAAAATATTTCCACTGCTCCTGACACCAGCTGAAATCCATGTTTACCTTTCTTTTACAATTCAACAGCTAGTTCATTAATAAAAAATGAAAAACATGTTTTGGGCTCATGAGACAACCCTGCTTGATTCCGATGGGGCACTCACAATAATCAGAATAACACCTTTGTCTCTTACACAAGCAAGGACAGTGTTGTACACACCTCGCAAGGCAAAATACAGTCTACTTTTAACTCCAGCTCTGCGTAATACATGCAACTATTTGTTTCTGTCAACAGAATCAAAAGCCTTTTACAACTCAACAAAACAATTTAGCATTTTTCTCCAAGTATCGTTGCAACAGAGAACAAAGTAAAAATGTGGTCTACGGTGCTTCAATTCAATTCAATTCAATTCAATATTTTAATTTCACGTCTGTTCACAACAATGTCATTTTAGACAACAAAGAAGTATAAAAATAAATTGAATTAATTCAATAAATGTATTTATTTTAAAAAATAAAATAAAAAACTGCGGTGCTGTATTCTGCTCTAAAACCTGCCTGTTCCTCCACTATTATTTTGTTTTGTTCAGCCCACTGTGTTAGCCTTTTATTTATATTATATGTATACACTTTGCCAACAATACTAGATAGTGAACCTCCCCCCCCCCTTTCCCTTGTAGTTATCGGGGTTATTCACATTTCCCTTTTTATGAATTGGTACAATTATAGATTTTGACCATTCCATTGGAAAAGTACCGCTATCAAACAAATAATTAAAACGACTGACCAGATAATCAACAACATCTCCACTCTTCTTCAGCATTCTGGATGAACAGTGGATCATATTGTTCGGATTCCATATTTTGATCATTACAGTATTCATTTATTTGGGCTTCAGTGTGTTGTACATTAAACACATTAAAAAAGTGTTCATACCACTGCTCTTTGGTGATGTCATTGTAAATAGCAGATTTCCTGTTTACTGATCTTATCGTCTGCCAGAAAACTTTCGGGTCATTAACAGACTGCTTCAATTTTGCTAACCTAGTTTGGTCAAATTATCGTTTTTTTTTCTCTCAGAAACTGTACTCTTTTCTTTCTCTAACATATTCTTTTTTTGTCTCTCGACTGTCTGTTCTAGCCCGCTGGGAGGCCCGCAGCAGCTTTCTCAAGCGAGACTTCTGTGCACACTCCCTATCAAACCAATCTTGTTTTTTGTGGATTTTCTTTCCAACAGTTCTTGCTATGCATGCAGCTGCACTACACAGTGCAGAGTCAAATACGTCAACGGATTTATCAACGTCTTCCTGTAGTAATGTATGTGTATCCTGTATTTGGTTTTGAAAGGCATTAGAATGAATTTCCTTTTGAAAGTTTGCATAAAATGTTCAGACCACACAATGCGCTCTTCACCACTGGGCCTAGCGTCTTCTGAACCCGGTCCGTTAAGCTTTACCGACGTCCTGAACTCTACTAGAAGATGCCAAGACTGAATATGATCTTTTACATTTAAGAAATAGGAATGGGTCAAAAACAAGTCTTCGGATTAAACAAAATAGTCGACAACGCTACAACCATGTGGTGACACGTAAATATATTCCCCACAACCATCTCCCTCACTACTACCATTAGAACAGAAAACAAATATTCAGCAGTGACCTGCCGAACGAACTTGATCCCTTGATTGTCTTATCATGCCTACGTCACTATCACCAAAATCGGGTGAATAATTTAACATTATCCTCTCTGAGAGGTTGTTCAAAACCAGTTCTAGCATTTAAGTCACCAAATATAAACGAGTAAATATTTTCAGTATGCATTAAATTACTCAGGAATTCTTCTAAAATTACTATTCCATATTTAAGGTCTGTGGTATTATATGCTGGGCTATTTTCAGGTGGAATATAACATATAAAAGTATAGCTTTGTCAGTTCCAAAAACACATTTATCCACCTTTACTGCAACTATAGTGTTGCAGTCTACGTTCGCTGGTGATACAAATTTAGCAGAGCAAGTTTTTACCAAAAGTAGAACCCCATCCGAATTTTTGCCTTTGTGAGAAAGAGAATCTTTCCATTGGAGTTTCCTAGCAGGTGCAGCACGTTTTAAACAAAAAAATAACCGTAAAATTTCCAGTAAATTCAAATTCTTTATCAGCCCATGTTTTCGTCAGGCAAACAAAATTGAAACTTGAAACGTAACTTACAAAAGAGGGATCACTTAACTTTACTGGTAAGTTTTCATATTATAGGTAAGGAATGTAAGGTTGTGTTCATGATGATCCTGCCTGTCATATTGTTTGTCTTTCAGAACGCATGTGGCTTTTCTGTTGTCGGCGACAAGCCTGAAAGATGGATTTGTCTGTCTCCGTTAAAATTACTAACGGGGGCTTGCTATTTTAGGGAAAGGTAACTACAGTGACAAACAAATGAGTGCAGACATGTCATGGTATCAGTTGGAACCATGCCAGCTTGTTACTTTGATAATATAAATGTTCTTGCTGAAGAGACAACATGCAACAGACAGTGTTGTTCGATTGTAGTGTTATTAGAGACTATGCCCTCACGACTTTTGGGTAAGTGTAGCTTTCCTGCCTTTAAAAAAACAAATAACAAATTGCTCTAAAAGTCCGTTGCAAATCCGGACAGAGATGAACACACAATCTCCTTTAATGTTTGATTAAATCGGTTAAGATGGAGGCCATGAGCGTGATCAGAATTGACGTTATTTTAAAATCTCCTTCGAGATATCATTCAGCTGGCTAAGCTTGAGCCCACGCGCGTGTTTTCAATCGGCAGCCGGGGTTCCAGAAAGACCCCCTTGGGCTGTGTGCGAAGGGATTTGGCCGTCGGAAGCTCCGCATCTGGCTGTGCATTCTCCCTGTGATCTCCAAACAAAGCAGATTTAGGGCCATTAGGACAACGAGAAAGAACAAAGCGTAGCAAAAAAAAAGAAAACAAAGACACAAAGAAAAGAAGATAGACGGAAAGATCAGAAAAAATAATAAGGCATGTTGGCCAGATCAAACGGTTACTCAAAGGGCTGGCCATCCATATCCGGCAGACAAAAAAATCCGCCGGCCAGGATAGAACGCACTTCTCATAGATGCACGTAGGCTAGCATGGCTCTCTCTGTTCATAGGACTTTCTCCATCACCGCTAAGCCACCTCGTCTGACTAGAATTAGAGAAAGCGGGCAGGGTCTGAATGTGCAGTCCCAGACTCCTTGTACTGGATGATCTACCCTTCAATCGCCGAACAACTCTCTCTCTCACTCTCTCTCTCTCTCTCTCTCTCTCTCTCTCTCTCTCTCTCTCTCTCTCTCTCTCTCTCTCTCTCTCTCTCTCTCTCTCTCTCTGATCTCCAGTCTTACTCTTGAAGACTGATCATGTAAAATTGTCCCTGTGCCAAGACTTGGATTACGAGTCTTGAAGGCTTGGAAGTAGCTCTTCCATGCTTGTCTAAGGTCAATCAAAAAGGTACATTCTCCCCCTTTGAAGTTGACGTTTTCTGTGTCTCTTGTTGTTGATGGTAGTGTTATAGGTGCTGACGGCGGCGGCCTTGTGTTGTTGTTGCTACTGCAGCGCTTCTTCTTCTTCTTCTTCTTCTTCTTCTTCTTCTTCTTCTTCTTCTTCTTCTTCTTCTTCTTCTTCTTCTTCTTTAAGTTTTCATATCTTAAAAATTTAGTTTAGTTAGTTAGTTAGTTAGTTCGTCCCCGGACACGTTTCGTATAAAACTTTTTTATCCGATTACCCATTTGGCTTTTTTCCTTCTCCTCTTTTCTCATCGTCCTTCTCCCCCCCTCCTTCTATTCCTCCGTTCGTCTCCCCTGCTCCACCTTCCTTCTTCTTCTTCTTCACATCCTTTTCATCTCTCTTTATTCTGTTTTGTGATTAGTGTTCTCACAAGCGAGCGAGGGGCTTGTTATGATACGATTATAAGCGGATCTACTTCTTTTCACGATCCGGTTTCAGGAAATCCCAAGCTGCGGTTGGTGGACCCCCAAAGAAAATTAATACTTTTTTCCCCGCGATGATCAGTAGTCTGTTAGTTACGAAGTCGACGAGGCTCATAATAGTCGTTCTTGCTTAGGTTATCAATCAATATGTTTACTGTTTAAACGAAATTTGGGACGTTTATACTGCTGGTTTTCTACTTTTAGGTTTGCATAGCTGCAATGCATTCTTTGCTTTGTAACGTTCTTTATTATCTGCCAGTTATGGACGATTGTGGTCGATGCTGACCTTGCCTTTAAACAATATAAATATAACAAGCTGGCGTCGTGTTTTGTTCGATGGTCTGCGTGAGGAACCATCGTCTGACATTCTTCTTCGCTTGAAAGACTATACATGTTGTAGACTATGAGATGCGTTCTTGCTGGTGTCTCAGACGGTGCTGGAGCAATGCTATCGCGCATTCAAAGAATCAGTACTTACTTTTTCTTGTGTATGCTGGTAACAGATGTAGAATATTAAAAGTAAAAAAAAATTGAATGGCATCACCAGTGTTTGTAGCAAGATTGTTGGCAGGAAGCAAGCGCCCTTCTCTAAGCTGTTCCAAATGATGACATTGGGCAAAGCCGTCAGCATCCAAAACAACCCTTCTGTCACATTTGTTCGAACTTCTGCCCTCAGGTATGCGTCTGAAGAATGTCAGAATTTGCACAGTCCGCTACAAGTCCACATTTTTGCCCACAGAAATATTTGTGATCAAAGCCTCTCTTCACAGTCGCTGATGGCTTTGCTGGCAGTCCTCAATGCGGGCATATCGTGTATGTTTGTGTGTGTTTCACCAAAGAAGGTAGCCTACCTTCTTTGGTTTCACACCTTTCCATCCTCTCTTAACTAGTTTGTTGGTATTGGGTTCTTATAATCACCTTTGAGCATTGATTCATGTTTTGATTCATTGGCTTAGTTTTCAGTTTTACTGTTTTGATTGTAAAATATTGTATCGAGTAAGGAAAGTGCATGTTTCAAATGTGATTGTTATTATGTTTAAAATTGTATCGATACAAATGATTATTGTAATGCCTGACTGGAATATTGAATTTTGTTTTCCTGTTACAGCATTAGTATTATAAACCTGACACATATGCTCTGTAAAACTCTTTGATAACAAGGCATGCAACAAGGAGGCAGATGAAGAGGGAGACAGAAAAATAGGGGGGAGGACAACATTCGAGAATAGACTGGTTTGACACTGAGCGAAGCCATCAGGGTTGCTGAGGACAGAGAAAGATGGAGTACGCTGGTTAAACGATCATCTGTGGTGCCCCTACGACCTCCGAGCTACGGGATAGGATAGGATAGGCAACCGCTTAGAAAAATGAAAGCGGATTAATGAGAATGTTTAATGTACATGAATTTAAAATGTGATTATTGTGCATTCTTGATGCATATGAATTTAAAATGGGATTATTGAGAATTCTTCATGTATATGAAGTAAAAATGTAATTCTGCGCATGCTTTGATTCCTTTTAGGGTAATAAAGATATGTTGTGTTGTATTGTATTGTATTGTTATTTTCGACATCATTTCATTGTTATAATTTTTTTTTAAAGAACATTGGAATAATACAAGCGTGGGCGATTGTTACCCGCTGAACCCTAATATGGAATTATTAGTGTAACTTGTACAACAACAACGATGATGATGATGATGATGATGATGATGATGATGATGATGATGATGATGATGATGATGACGACCATTATAATGGCGATGATGATCACGATGTTGATAGCGACGGCGTTCTAGACTTACTTTTAACAACACCCAATTCCATTGCTGGCAGATTTGTAGGTTAATATATGTTGCAATAATTATACAGAAGCATATTGCACATTGTCCGTTGGAAATCCAAAAATTATATTTATTTTCAAAAAAAATTTCGTTGAGACTAGTGTTGAAGTAGCAAAACGCCCCTTCAAAGAATGCAAGGGCAGGGAACTATTGTTTTTGCAGATCCCATTATTTGTTCTTCCGTCTGTTTTCATTCTGAACGGCTATGTTCTTTCATCCATAGTTTTTTATCCGTGGACTTGCATATTCAGGGTCACTCAGTTGGCGTTGTTGAGGATGGATGGAATATTGTATGATTAAGGATGTGGAAGCTACGTCATTTCTGGCCTTTACCCTCCCTCCCTCCACCACCATTATTACAGACATGGATCTCTTTGGAGAAATATTCAATCTCCATAAACATAGCTTATAGTCTATTAATTATCTTTGATATTTGTTGAACCGAGTACAGTGCCTGTTCTCAATGACTCTAAACAGTCTGTTATTTTATAAGTGAGCGTCCTAGTTGAGATTGCTACCGCCACCATCATCACCTCTACTAAGCATGCCACCACCACCGCAACCATAAACATGGTCATCGTCGTATTTGCCATGTTTGTTGCAGCTATACGAATACCTCAAGCATCAAGAACGTTATTTAATGGCGCTCAGAGAGTCCAAATGCTAGTGGTCAAAAACAAACTGAAGAAAAAACAAGATAGCGGAATGTGGAGGCGGTCAAAGAGAACACACATATTATCCAACTGAAAAGCATGTGTGGATGTAGTTTTCTGCGCATGTGCTTTAGTCGGTTGGAGGGTGCGTGCGAAATTGGCATGGCCAGCAGCGTAATGAATGGAGCAGGAAGGTACAGAGGGGTGTAGGTCAACGTCAGAGGTGGGGTTGTGCAGGGGCCGATGGAGAGGGGCCACAAAGAGCCAAGTCAGCGGCTCCTGAAACGAAAAGAGTATTTATTTCTCGGCAGCCAAACAGCACAGGGGAGCTCGTAGCTGCTGCACTGAGGCCAATCGATGCCACGGATCCTAAGGGTTCAAATACACGCACCAACAATCGGCCGTTGAAGGTCTTTCAACTGAGCGAACCACGAAAATCACTCTCTTCAAAGTTGTTGAATATTAAATAATTGTGTTTGTGTGTAGCGTGTCACGCGTTCCTGATGACGTAGCAGATCATCGACGTTCATATCACCGCTCATTGCTTTTTCAAAGCACGATAGTTGATGCGTGTAGGTTAGCCGTAACTTGCCATCCCGCTGTCACTGATCGTGTCGAGGTCACATTCAAGGTTTCTGCTCCGTCCGATACTTTTGTTTCGATGTAAAGCCCATTGTGAAAACCTGCTCCACGCGAATGCTAGTATTCAAATAATTCTTCTTTTTTTCATGAACATGTAACGATCGTTTGGCAAAACCAGATTCAAGCTAAATACAGGGTTATATTCGGCCTCGTTTTTGTTATAGCACAGCTAAATGCTAACAATCGTAGATTCCCCAAGAAGTAGAAAAATCCATTCATCTCTTAAACCCCAGTGTTTCTTGTAAAATACTTTACTTCTTAACGTCCTCTCGTGAGTAATAATTAAAAAAAAACGGTTTCGCTGTCACATATAGCGAGCTGTTGTGGCCAAGTGGGCTAAGGCGGAACTAACTTGCCTTGTCCACGGACCAGAAACCAATGGCAGGTGTGGGATCGATTTAGCATCTGGGCGTTATGTTTCTCCGATTATTATTTACTTTCGACTCTGGCAACGTCTCGGGCGTTTTCTCCGGGTAAAAACACAACTAATATTAGGTAGGTTGGGTTTGGTCGCGCCACGGGCTGCGATTACGCCTTTCCCAAGGGAGGCATAACAGAATTTCCCGATAAAAGGTACAATAAAGCGTTATCAAAAAATACCTTGCAATCTGAGACTTTCCTTTTCAGGTCCATCCCCAGACGTCAGATGGTCATCTTGTAACGTTATTTAAAGACCCATGAATAGACCAATGAAGGGTGATCTGTGACATTAATTGTGCTCCTAGCTGGGTATGATTCGGATCAGGCACTGGTGATCCCTTACGACAAAATCTCCGTTGTGGCCGCCGAATCATGCATAAGTGGTGGAAATGATGCAGTGGGACATTGGCAAAAGAAGTAAATAGCTCTGTTATCTCCCCCGCTGCTTTGCGTTACTGTTCTTTTTATTGTCAGAGCTTTGGCCTCTGTGCCCTCTATGGCACTTGATGTTGCTATTCCTGTTGTCATTCTGTTAATTGTGCTGATCGTCTTTCTTTTGTCTTTTTGGTAATTGTTCCCTAGCCATTGTTCATCTCATAATTGCCTTGCATGATTGATTACAGCTCGGTGATTTCATGTTCAGAGTGCTCGAGTGCAGGCATTGTTATCCCTAAAGGTGTTTAGCCTTCTTTCTGGCTGTCCCATAGTGGACAGCTCTATTATAAATGCGGGTTGTCATCGTGGGAATCGGCGACCTTTGTCATTCTTTTCCTGTGCACAGTGCTAAAATTTCTGCTTGTCACTGAGCTAGCCATCGTGTTCTGTAAATTAATTCGGCTCCCTAACAAATAGCTGTAATTTGTCAAGTCTTTTAGCTTTTTACAGACACGTTATTGTTATCAATGGTTGCCTTAAAATGTGGAAACATTTTATTATCGTCTTTTGGTCTCAGTCCCCCAACAATGGCTGTCGCAATCGTATCTCAGAGAGGAGTGAAAATCCAGACGCCGTGAAATAAAATTTTGCTGAAACCTCACATCTCACTGATGTTGTTCCAGACTGTTTGGGCGCTCGCCATGGGACGAGAACTCGCTACCGCGCCAAGATCTCCAGGGTGATTACGTGCCCTTTGCAGACCGCCATTACTTCCTTCATTACACAGGCCTCGTTCTTCACGAAAGGTGGAAAAGGGGGGTGTAGGGATTGGGTCGATTGGCAAAACACACGGGTTTGTCGTGTGAAATACTTGTCGCAGCAACAGTGTCTCGCGAAAAATCTAGCGAGTGTGATCGTGTGGCCTCAATTACAAGCAGATACATCCTTTAAAAATAGAAGTGCTGTAGACGAATAGTGTCGTGGACATGTGTAGAAGTCTGCGACATATTTCTATGAAATACATTATTTTGCGACTTATGTTTTACAAGAACATTGTTGTTGCGACAGATTAAAATACGACATACTGTCTTTGGAAGCAATTCTTAACAGTAGGAAAACGTGTAGCTCAAAGTTGCAGATTTCCAATAAAATGTTGAGGTTTTAACATTATTTTATCGCGACGAATTTCATAGTCAGCAACACAGTTTCATATATATTTCGTGAAACACTCTTCTTTTACCTGAAATTATGTTTGGGGGATTAGTGCTTTTGCAATTAATTTCAATGTGTCTAGCTTGAAACATTGTCAATAGGCGCAACAGAATTTTATGTTGGGACAAAAAAACTAGTTAATTCAAATATATTTTGCAAAGTGGCGTGTTTGATACTAAACGTGTACTATGGGGCAAACAATAGAACATGGGCATTTCAGTATTTTGTTAAATTCTGAGCATGCGACTGTAGTTCCCAAGTGGAAGACCGGGAACCTCATGTGAAACAATTTTGTCTTTGGCTGTAGTTTGCGATAAGAGGGAATGTCTTTTCATTCTTAAAGGGCACTACAGATAAACAATGGTATAAGATATTTGTATTTGTATCTTTTGACATACGGCCGTATTTCACTATTTATCTGGTCCTGATTTGGCTCGGAAGAGTCCGCTGCACCTAAAGCAATAATCATGTAATGTAATGTATTTCACTATATAATGTATTTTATTTTACGTTACAAGGGCACTAAGAGCAAACAATTAAGGACAAACAAAATTTAATATCTCTGGCAATATTTAGGAGCCAATCAGACAATGGCTCCCGACAGGAAGTCCTCTCCAGGATCGCACAAACAACTGCTGCCCTGACAAGGTTGAAACCCATTTAGAAAGACAGGACCATCAGTCTACATTTCAAGGTAAGGCTGCTGCGCTCCCTTGTCATCTCTGTCTTCCTATACGCTTGCGAAACATGGACCCTCACAGCAGATCTACAACGAAGAATACAGAGCATGGAGATGAGGTGCTACAGAAGCCTTCTGAGCGTTTCCTATACTCACCACATCAACTACAAAGTACGACAGACCATCACACAAGCCATTGGACAACACGATGACCTGCTCACAGTGGTGAAGAAACGGAAACTCCGATGGTATGGCCATGTCACCAGAGCATCAGGCCTTGCAAAGACCATTTTGCAAGGCACGTTGCAATGAGGCAGAAAAGAGACAGAAAAAGAGATGGGAGGACAACATTCGAGAATGGACTGGCTTTACACTGAGCGAAGCCATGAGGGTTGCTGAGAACAGATAAAGATGGAGTACGCTCGTTAAACGATTTTCTATGGTGATCCAACGACCTTCGAGTTACAGGATAGGATAGGATAGGATAGGATAGGATAGGATAGGATAGGATCTCTTGCCATATATCACAAGGCCCCTATCTTATGTGTAGCTGTATTTTACGATCGTCTGTCTGTTATATTACATGGGCAGTAGGGGCAAACAAAGAAGAGCATTGGAGTATCTTGGGTGATGCGGTTGATTCCTTGTCCTTCTAAAGCGGTCACTGCTGGAATTGCGCAATCGATTTCTGGGTACAGTCCAAGACTATCAATGGTACAATTCTTTAGTACTTCGTTTGTGGCTGCATCTTTTCTCGATGTACAGAAATAGTAAGGTTTTGTACGTTACTTGTACGCTACAGCGATAGTGGCCTCAAGAACATTTATTGGTATTTCGGTGCATTATACTAATTATTGGCCATCTGTTTTATCTAACAGGTCGATACATTTCTCTATACCTGTGCAGTTTAGTCAATAAATAAGTCGTCGTCATCGCCATCATCATCACCATCATGATCATCATCATTATCATCATCATTACCGTCGTAGTCGTTGACAATTACTTCTTCTTCCACCGTGGGGGTGCCGGGGATTTCAGAATAAATAAAATAGTATCCCCACTTTCTCGAGATTTAGTGCTTTAAATTCCCACTGTCGCTGTCTTTCTCCTTTGTTCTTTCTCATTCCTACTCTGTTCTATCAATCTACTATACTATCTTCTTCTTCGCTAGACCAGTCACCTACCTGTTTTCTTGAAAACTCTTCCGGGACAAAGCTCCTCATTTGTGTGTGAGGTCTGTTGGATCAGCTTTGGAATATTGAACGCTTTCTGCCAAACGATCATTGGGGCTTTCTATGACGTTATTATTTAGCAATGTAGGCATTTTATATGTATGTGTTTTGTTGATATGTTATAATGATGTTTGTATTCTATTTTGTTTTTGTAAACGGGGGTTCAATAAATTAGAGTATAGACTCGGCGTCTTCTGCGTGGGATGTCTTTATTTTAAAGTGACGGCTGGTGGAGTGCCTTCAGAGTTACCACTAGGCTTGTTTCGGCAGATCTTTTAATGCGTATGAGGGGTGAGTCCTCTTTCAGCGAAGTTGTGGTCTTGATTTTGTGGTCCTGATTCGGCTCTTTGCAGTACGCTGGACCCTGTAGGAATGAACAACTAATTAACTTCTTCTTCTTCTTCTTCTTCTTCTTCTTCTTCTTCTTCTTCTTCTTCTTCTTCTTTTCTCTCTTTCTCTAGTTCTCTCTCTCTCTTTCTCTCTTACTCCTTCTTCCTCTTTCTTTTTTCTTGCTCTTCCTCTTCATCCTCTTCACTCTTCCTCAAAATTGGCCAAGTAGCTCGATCAACACTTCCAGACTTGTACCTTGTGCGTGCGCCAAGACTGCTGATGGTCTCCAAAGATGTTGCTAACATGGACACGTCTGTAGCTGGAGAGAGGCTCTTTCTGCCTATTGGGTCCGTATGGAAGTCTACAAGACTGTCTTCTCCTTAAGAATGTTTACTTTTTGCTAAAAGATTTAGGCCTGCCTGTTGTGTCTACAGGCACATTACATAGAGTAGCTACTTTGCATTGTATTGCTGTTGAGTAGGTCTGCGCAACAGTTTAGCGGTAGACATAAATGTATACTTTACTGGCACGCTGTAATTGTTCGCATCGAGCATTCAAGTACAGCCTTGATTGAAAACTTAATGGAGCGACCTTCAGCAACATCAAAAGCTTTGCACAAGGGAAAATTAAAGCGTACATTTAAAATGAATTTAAAAGAAAATTAAGGTACGCCGCAAAAAAGAGCATTCAAAAAGCGTCATTTTTTTAATCGAGCCATTGTCTGTACTAATTTATACTCAGATTCAGAGTTCGGGGATGGAGATAGAGCATTTGACATTTCTTGCGATATGATGTTGGTTCACATTAATTTTGTATCACTTTTCCAATTCGTGAGTAGGTATGTGTCATGAACTGGCTAGTTTTAACTCTGCTTGTTGACTATTTAGCCTTGTAGTAATTGTAACAGTAGAGAGTCAGTAAGCTACACAGCAGCAATTAAGATTACACAGCAGGCCACACACGGCGAGCGAGCCACCCACATCGCAGTGAGTCAGCACTTGAGCTTTGAATCGGACCGTTGTACCAATCAGAAGCAGGCTAAGTGGGTAGAGCAGTTTGACTGTGTCAGAGCCTAACACAGTTTGAATCAGTCGTGTGTGAGACGAGGTAGAGTCAACATCTCCACAGCTAGAGAAATCTCTTCACACTTAGACCAGGAAGCAGGACTTAGAATCTTAGAATTCTATCAAGTCATCACGGGCCTGAACTTGTCAAACAGGTAAATGAACACCCTTCTGTTTCATCGTGATATATTTATATTATTGTGGAAATTATGTTTGTGGAATTTGCTATGCATAAATGTGAATTATTAATCCGAATTTGCCGTACCACGTGGAAGAGCCGAGCACGAGGCGAAACACGACCGGTTGCGCCGCCATGTTGTATCCCGTACGGAACCACTGTTGTTTAACTTATATGTATGTTTGCAGAACAGTGGCTGTACCACTGAAGGTTTATAATATTATTAATTCGGTATGTGTATAGTTAGCCACGTTTGATATTTATGTATGTATAGGAATTTAGAGTGAGATTACAGCGGACCCCGGAAGTAGCAGAATGTTCGTCGCTTATGTATAGAGATGTGGAGCTATCACTGAGGGCTACTTGGCTTTCAGTGAGACGCTCTGCACAAACCGATTATTCAGGGTTGTGCAGAATTTCGTCTCTTATATTACAGACGAGCAGGCGAGCTATCCCGAGCTATCCCGAGCTATCCTGTGCGACCCACTCCACAGAAACGACACGTTGGTTGAGGAGACTCTACCGCACAAGGCGGAAAGAGCTACCTTGAAAAACACCCTGTCAGACCCCACAGCGTGGCAAGGGAACCCAACTACACAACGACAAAGGTGTACCAGAAGCTACCTCACAGAAGGACTTCGACCGCACCATCAGAAAGTTAAGTGTAATCGACAAAGGTGCACTTAAACTGATCATAACAGGACCACAGTAGTCCAACTCTTCAGAAACTGTAAAACGGACCACAGTAGTCCAAATCTACATGAGATATAATAGCAAGTGCCCGAGGAAGATATAACAGCTGCCTAGACTATCAGCGATCGAACTATTAGCAGTGACTGAGACATTTTAAGTTAGATTAGTACTTGGAGAATCTTGTATAGAGTAGAAGAAATAAATGTGTGATTTTAACTGTTATCAAGTGGCTGGACTACATATGATTCATAGCCGTGTGAAAGCTAGTGTGACAGTAATCTTCTACCATTTTCTATCTATTTCTGTACCCCAACCTTAACACAGAACGAGCTAAACAAATAAATTTATTAAAGTAATTCATAGGGTGACTTACTAGCAGTTCCCACCGAATAAACGTGAGGGTCCATAATTCCATTGTGCAGAGCCCATAAACCCCACGTGACAGTATGGCCATGCCCAGAACAGTTTATGCGCAGATATTTCATGATAATTATTCGTAACTTTGTCCTCTATATTCCTACATTCTATTGGTCTTTGCAGTCCATTTTAATTGTCCAAGGTTTTGCATTATCTCAAAAGTCCAAAGGTTTAAAAATGCAAGGTCTGGGTGATTATCTTCTTCCTAGTCAATTCCTGTCGGCATCTTTGTTTGACCCACTTCATATAAATGTTGTCTTTCAGCCATTTTCAGACTTATAGTCAATATAGCTTCAAAATGGTCGATTTCTGTTAACCTTTCGACAGCATCGCTCCAGAGTTTGCTTCCACAGGTGATCAAGTGCGTTTCGCTTACCCAGTCGGAAATAATAGGAGTTTGAAGATATTTTAGTGGCGACAGGGAACACTGTTCGCCCTCTTTACCGTCTCTTGAAAATGTTTAAGGGGCCAGTACTGACTAGATTTTGACCAAAAATCACTTTTTTTAGATTTGTAAAATAAAATGGGGTTTAATATTGCTGAATATCTGTATTTTATTACATAGTTTACCATTTGTAATTATCTGAAATAGTTTTTTAGATATTTCAGTTTATAGGAGGGTACCCTCCTGCAAAAAATTCCAACTTCCTGCTTTATTTTTTTCATCAGTTTCAGTATCCTGATACAGCATAAAAATAATGAGCTCCTCCCTCACTAAACAAATAATAAGGCTATTGGCTCCCTCAATACATTTCCGGTAAGCAAGTTTTAGCGAAAGTTTTGATCTAAAGTTGATATTTCTGCAATTGTTGTGGTGTTGTGAGTAAACATGCCTTCTGATCATAAAACACGTGGTAAAAGGCCACGAAAGCGAAATTTCCACGAAAATCGGCACAGCAAAAAGCCCAGACTAGTGTCAAAATGTGTCTCTGATGCTGTTAGTGAAAGTGAAAGTTCAGCGATTGTTACTCATGTCATGATAGTGTTACTTATGAAGTAGCTGATCAAGAATGTCTTGAAGAATCGAACCCCACCAAGGCTGCCATGCCCACTCATACAGAACAGAAATTGTGTGCTCATGGTACAGCGACAGACTTTTAAAGCCTCAAAGGAGTACAGGAGAATGCTGAGACTGCACAGACTTGAAAGGGAAGAAGAACTGGTGGATATGGAGGGATATCCCTATTTTAGCAGGTGCATACAAAGCTGGTAGATCTCAGTTTTAGTATTAAATTCACAAGTGACTTTTTGTCCGAAAATTACACGGAGCGCATGGTTTTTACACCATATCTCTGTAAATTTTCAAGATAAAGCTGTGAAATTTGGTATACAATTAGCTAAGACATATATCTGGATTGTGAACTAAAATAAAGTTAATCCAGCCAGTAGAATCTTTTTTATATTAGTCATATCCCTGATTTTTAAAAATAAAATATAAATAAAAATATATTGTCCCTAATTCATAAACTATCAAAGGGTTTGGCTTGCCTGTAGTTCACAATCCAGAAAATGACCCAAAAAACATAATTAGAAAGTTTCAGTTAATTGTTTTGGCTGTAGATGCAATTATCTTGCTTAAAGTGAACATAATCCTTTTTTTTCGCGATTATGTATTATTTTATTTTATTTATTTTTTAACTTGAAAAAAATTAATTTAAACAAACTTAAGATGCATATTACACAAATACATGTAAAAGTATATAACTTTGCCAAATTTGGTGTCATTCAGTCTGCATTAACTAATTATATACATTTAATAAAAAAGGCACCCTTCGCCAGTCAGTACTGGCCCCTTAATTTGTGGGAGTGGGAAGGGAGTGGCAGGCAGAAGGCGGCTTGTGGGTGTGGGAATCAGAGGGGCGTGTGTGTGTGTTACAAGATCATCTTCAATATCCATTCCATCATCACCACCATAACCCAATTACAAACGCAGTTTTATCTCGCACACTTGAGATTGTTTCTGTTTCTGTGTGTTCACAGGTCTGTAAAACAACACCATGAAGTGTCTGCTCCAATGCTTGGACAGTTGCACATGTTTCTGCGCAGAAAACAGATTGAAAAAAGAGTGGCCATACAATGCAAATGGCTTGCAGCTGCATCTACCACTGTGACCACAGCGAGTTTGCATGCTTTACATTCTTTACGCTTACAGCTCGATCTAAACAGCTCTTGCCACATTTTGCCGCGCAGACGATCTTTGCCTCCTTGGTAGCCCCTACATTAATTTTAATTGGTCTTTGCAATCCATCTTGATAGCCCAACGGTTTGAGAATTCCAGGTTTGGGTGTTGGTGTGATTGTCTTCTTCCTAGTCAGCAACCCACCTCATATCAATGTTGCCGTTTGGGCATCTTCAGACTGAAAATTTACTGTATTCTACCTTCAAATATGGCAGTGAACATCTGATGTATGTTAGTCCCACCATACATCGTTCAGCATCTGTCTGTTTGGTCCACTGCTCTTGAACTATTACAGATAGAACTCGTTTTAATGGGGTGATGGATCTGTTACCCCTTTCACCTGGTGTCTTTACGGATGCTCCAACGGGCTAGTCGTATATAGCCTAGGATACCCATGTAGTATACACGCCAACTAGTGGCTCCTTAGATAGGCGTAGTTCAGCTGACTAACTCTTGTCCTTTTTTTTTTAACCCTTCAAGAGGGTGAAACCTCAGCTATTTCTCGTGGAACCAAATGTGCAGTGGTGCAGGTTGTCTCTGTGTTAGGTAGTTGGGCAGGAACTGTATTGTGCAATAGACGAATTACAGTTCACGAGTGTGAGTGTGTGTCCTGCAGCATCGAGTTGATAGTTTCACTTCTTGAAAGCAGTTGCATTATCTGCTCTGCACGTAAGATCGACAGCAGTTCTGATCTTCTTCCAGCTACAACTGCTCATTCTCCTTCTTCTGTTCTTTCTCCTGACCGTTTGACGGGGATAACTTTCAAAATGCGTCCTGCAGTCCACGCCAGCATCCTCCGCAACCGTTCAACGCGGGTGAAGCGGGTGATGCGACCACACACGTTCTCCATGCGACGTCTCCTCTTGCTGGCTTGCATAGGATCCATGTTCTTCATCCCAGGCATCGTGCTGACCATCGTGTGCCTGGAGAAGACGGAAGAGGAGCTGGACTCCATGATCCCTGGGCAGAGAGTGTGAGTAGGCCTACTGTAGTGATGATGATGTTGATGATGATGATGTTGATGATGAACATGGTGACGACGACGACGACGACGACGACGATGATGATGATGATGATGATGATGATGATGATGATGATGATGATGATGATGATGATGATGATGATGATGATGATGATGATCCTCGTTTAAGTTCTTCGAGATACTTTTTTTTTTAAATTATAGACGTTGGAGTTTGAATGCATGACCATGTTGTGAATTTCAGAATTTGAAGAGCTGATCAGTTTCTGGAAGTTCGAAGCTCTATTTCAGCGTATTTGTTATTCGTGCTGCTGCCATTCAATAGGATTCGGGTAATTGAGAGACTGTTGGGCGCTGCTTCATAATGCTACTTTATTGTACCTTATTGGAAAGATGGGGGAAAGTACAATTATATAATAGTTTTATTTATTTACAACATAATAAAGCATCTCATAAAAAAAACAAAAAAACCCACAGAACCCGTTGAGCGTGATTGTTGGTGGTTTTCTGTGAATTGGCTTTGTACACACAGTTCCCTACCAACAACAAAATGATAATAATTGCAGGACGCACCCTCTCCCTCTCCCTCTCCCCTCTGCACCATCATCGCATCAAAAAATATACATGAAATACAAATAAAACGCACTCACAGAGAGAACGTGTCATAAAACTACGTTTGTAATCTGCAGACACATAGGTGCATTCTGTTTGTGTTTACAAATGATAAAAAGGCGTTTGGAATTGGATTCGAACCCCTGGCCGTCAGGAACCCGGACATTTTGCCCTAAATAATTTTCAAAACTCATTCCAATCTAACGCGCAAATAGGACAATTTATTAAATATATATAAAATAAAAGGAAAAAAATTAAATTGTTGGCCTCGAAAGACAAAAAGCTTTGTATAATTATATATATACAAGACTTTCTGCGGTATCCTAACGGATTTTAACGGAATATTATGTACAATTCTTTGGTAGTTACTATTTGTATTGATTGGTTTAAATACCCAACATGTCCCATGAACCAAATAAAGTTAGTGTGCTGCTTTATTCCACAAAAGGATCAATATTATAACTAAAACATCAACAACTGGACTTATCTTATATTCTTTTGAACTTTTGTTGTTGAAGAGAAAAAGTTTGCATAAGACATATTTCTTGAAGCAGTTAACGAAAAGTTAATGTCTAATATCACCTGAATGTGTGAATAGACAATAATGAAATATTGATTGATTTTAACAAAAAGCAGCGAAGTTTTCTGACGCATACATCTATATTTAGTAACGACTTGCGATTGGTTGGCTGTAGGCTCAGTGGCTTTGGCAGCATTCTTGAAAAAAAAAAGAGAGAAAGACAACTCTTCACGGGAAAGGTCATTTTGCAGTTCCGCAAGCCTAAGGGCTATTATTCTTGTGTTTTAGTTTATCCATTGTCGGGTATATTTGTTAGTGCTTGGAGGAGAGGAGAAAGCATAAATGTTTGGTCGTGGTCTGTAACTTTTCTTTTATTAATATATTATTTCTTTTTAAAATAAATATAATTCCAACTGCTCACAATGAGAATATCAGTCGGCGTACACACAATATAAATTTAACTGTGCGGAAGAAAAATATCAATAAACAGTAGGGATCTTTCGGAAGCGGGTGAAAGTGAAAGTGAATGTGAATCGGGACTACTTATTGTTGTGACGTCAGCAATTTATGTGACGCTTTTACTTCCCGTGGTGAGGTCACGAAGTCTGCCTACCACAACGAATAAAACTTCGTGGAAATCAGGTTTTCCGCGAACTAATGTTCGTGAGTACATTTTGGTTATTAAATCGTTTGTAAAATGTCCAAAAATGATTTGAATTTGTATATGGTACATTACTCAACCATTTTAGAAGTAACAATGGGGATCTAAACTCGGTCTCAGACTTAAAACGTATTTTCAAACGAGCTACTGAAAAGAGTGGCCAAACCCTCATGCCGTCATGGCTGTCTAGAATCTATCTATTCTGTATCACCAATCAGCAGTCCAAAAACTGTTTTATGTGACAAAACTGAAACTCGAAGCTAGAATGTAAAATATCTTCAATGTTAGAGCACTCATCCATCTTTAAAGTTCAACCTAATCGTTACATTCGTGTCAAATCATGATTTGTTAGAAGAAGCCTTACGTAGGCATAATAATCACAACGAAACTAGGTGCTGGAATTGAAAGCGCACAGAAACACGTTCGTTTCGTTTCGTAACGCGGCGTAAGAATCAGCGGCGTGCCTCTCGTTGGACGAAACGAACACACAATCACTTTCACTTTCACCCGTTCCGAAAGACCCCTAGTAACCGAGCAGTTTCATAAAAAGACTCTTGGCAAATACAAAGGAACAAAAACAGAGGAAAGCTCTTTTCAACGAAGCCATTCATGAAGCAATCGTTTATTGCTCTAAAATCATATCGGTAAATCGTTGTTAAACGAAATAAGTAAACAAACGGTTATGTAGACAAATAACAGGTCGCCTCTGGAAGTTATGAAATACGTTTCTATTGTAATTAAACTTCTGACCTTTGCTTTTATTAAAGTTGTCATTTCTCTATTTTTTAAAAGAAACAGACGCGAAATTACAAGAGGTATACTGAACGTACAACATAACTTTCCTTGTGGTAACACACAAATATACTGCTTTCGGTTGTCTACATTCCAAAGTAAGGCTGCTGCGCTCCCTTGTCATCTCCATCTTCCTACACGCTTGCAAAACATGGACCCTCACAGCAGATCTACAACGAAGAATACAGAGCATAAAGCTGAGGTGCTACAGAAGATTTCTTGGCATTTCCTATACTCAACACATCACCATTGACTAAGTCCGACGTCAAACAAGCCATCACGCAACATAATGACATGCTCACAGTAGTGAAGAAACTACGATAATACGGCCAAGTCACTAGAGCATCCGGCCTTGCAAAGCCCATCCTGCAAGGCACAGTGCAAGGAGGCAGAAGAGGGAGAAAGAAAAAGAGATGGGAGGACAACATTCAAGAATGGACTGGCTTGACATTGTGCGAAGCCGTGAGGGTTGCTGATGACAGAGAAAGATGGAGTACGCTGGATAAACGATCATCGGTGATGCTCCAACGACCTTCGAGTTACGGGATAGGATAAGATATGATACATTGAAAGGGGAGGAGAGGGAGCGGGGGAGCGCGTGCAAAAGGAAGCACTTTGAGTATGAATTAATGTTGCGCAATCCTTTTTCCGACAGACAAATATTTATTGGATAAAGTGGGCGTTTGAGGAAAATAGGCATAAGATGTCGGATCAAATTATTGAACAGTAGTCTTGTCTACGCAGTAATTGAGACTCATTTCTCTAACGTTGGGATCAGATTGAACGCTATCGGCCATGTCATATAATCAGATCGCATTTTAAGAGGTGCGCTTGGTTTTACATAATTGAAAACCCGTTATCTTTGGCAACGTTAACGGGAATAGACGCGATATAAAAATCATGACAAATGTAGGCACGAATGAATATATTACCCCTTAATTAGGTAGAGATCATCTTAAAGCTCATTAGTTCACATTTCAGTCCTCAGCATAGACCTCCCCACCCCCACCCCTACCCCCGCACCCAACCTCTGTTTGGTAAAAAAAAAATCTAGAGGCCTAACGCAAGAAGCGATCCTAAACAGTTGTCCCAGTTAGGAAAGAGTTGTTATCGATGGTTTTTAACCGAGAGGTCTGCTTGATGGCTTGATAGATTGTATCCAATGATATTATTGAAGGGATGGAGGAAACTGAAGTATCTCGAGAAACCTCAGTGCCCTGAAAAGTCTCGTACCTAAGTCTAATGCGGGGTTCGATCCAGCGACCTTCGGCTTCGGAAACCATCACCCTATCAACTGTGCTACCAGGCCGCTCCCATGACTAACCATCACCCTATCAACTGTGATACAGGGCCGCTCCCATGACTATGCATCAACCTATCAACTGTGCTACCAGGCCGCTCCCATGACTAACCATCACCCTATCCACTGTGATACCGGGCCGCTCCCATGACTAACCATCACCCTATCAACTGTGCTACCAGGCCGCTCCCATGACTATGCATCACCCTATTAACTGTGCTACCAGGCCGCTCCCATGACTAACCATCACCCTATCCACTGTGATACCGGGCCGCCCCCATGACTAACCATCACCCTATCAACTGTGCTACCAGGCCGCTCCCATGACTAGCCATCACCCTATCAACTGTGATACCAGGTCGCTCCCATGACTAACCATCACCCTATCAACTGTGCAACCAGGCCGCTCCCATGACTATGCATCACCCTATCAACTGTGCTACCAGGCCGCTCCCGAGACTATGCATCACACTTTACTGTGCGCTCAACATGTTTCAGAACTGCATCAGAGAAGTGAACTTCTTATAGTCTGATAATGCACTCCATTATTGTACATTTGCTCCTGATGTGCGTTTCTGTGTTTGTTGACAATCGCCGCTTTAGAAACTGTCCAGAGTACAATGTTATACAAGACGAACAATTTGCCCCGTGTGTGTCTGGCAGCATGCTTGAAACTGCATCATAAAAGTTCAGAGAGCATAGCGCCATTTATCGGCCCGTTCGTGTAATGTGCAGTTTACAGGATTTCAGAAGAAAGGTCCGGTGGACAACTGAACCAAGGCTGCTTGTACTCATGGCACGCTGTGCAAGTTTGTACCTGCTGAGCCACTCAGCTATCACAGAAGTCCATAGAACCGTATAAATAAAGCCTATTAGCCCAGTGTGTCTTCACGATGGTGCCGGTTAAAGGGTATACGATGTATTAATGTGATGTTTAAATATTCATGACGCTTCCCGTTTTCTCCCTCTCTGGAAACCGGTCCTGTTGTTCAATTAAATGAAAATGTGTGAATGTCATTCGTTTTGTGATAGCTCTCAGCCATGATATCGAAGCGTGCAATATCCTGAACAGGTCTGGAAGTAGTTGTAGAAGGGGTATAATTATTAATTATATTTTGAAACAAACATTTTTAAAAACTACGTATATGATGGTGTTTGAACATTGCTTGGATTTTTAAGAACAAAGACGCATGGCAGAGAGAAAGAAAAGGAATTAAGATAAGAAACCAAACTAATAAAGACATTATTAAAATGACGCAGAGATGGAACACTTTAACATAACGGAATTCCTTGTCTGTTGATATATCACTTTTACAGGTCTGCATTGTTGCAGTTGTAAATGTCACGGTCGGTGGCACACAGATGTCAAAAAGTAATGAAGAATGCAATATCATTATTATTTTTCTGCAATATCATTTTTACTTTACTACAGCCCTTTGGGTTCGGGCACTGAATAGACCCAACGTTAGCAGGCGCGTCGGAAGAGGGCACGGAAGGGCGGAAGAACATCACGTTACTATAGGTTCAACGACCACGTGCTCGGGTCCAAGGCGAGCCACACTATAAGCTTACTCGTGGATTTCGGATGTGGCCAACAGCCTGGGGAGGATTGGGCCTCGCCAGATCTTTCTTGCACAAGACGCTCACTTCTTACCGGATCGGTCGTCGCCCGGGTCTCCAAGGACCGCTCCTTCCGTTGGCCACCAGGACGGAGGTGATACGTGGGTAACTGATTGACAACTTGGCAAGATCCGCACGAGAGACAACATCGTCATAGGAATCAGGAATGTCAGGACCCTAACTGCGGAGGGAAAATTAGATGAACTGGCCCAAGAGCTGGATCACTATCGATGGAACATTTTAGATATCAGCGAACTGCGCTGAAAAGACCCAGGCGAAATAACAACCGATAAAGGCCACAAGCTTTATTTTAGCAGAAAAGATTATAGGCATGAACAAGGAGTGGGATTCTTGGTCCACAAATACATTCTAGCAACTGTCATAGATTGCCACCCAATATATAGTAGACTCATTACCATCCGAGTGAGAGCAGCCCCTTACAATAGACTATCACCGTCATCCAGGCCTACGCCCCAACATCAGACTATGACGACAGCGAAGCCGAAGACTTCTATGAACATCTGCAGACTGTCCTTAACCAAGTGCCGAAGAAGGACATAATCATAATTCAAGGCGACTGGAATGCCCAGGTTGGCCACGATGGTTATCACAACTGTTGATTGATTGTTTGATTGTTGCTTTAGGTCCAGCGGACTCTTCCGAGCCAAATCAGGACCGGACAACCCCCGATCCGCATAAAAGATCAGCTGAAACAACCCTAGTGGGAAAACTGAATGCCCTCCACCGGCCAGTCACTTTACAATAAAGACATCCCACGCAGGGGACGGCTGAGGTTTTACCCCAACTAATCGAACCTTCGGTTACAAAAACAAAATAGAATACAAACATCATTATAAATTATCAACAAAACAAATGCATATAAAATGCCTATATTGCTAAATAATAACATCATAGGAAGCCCTAGTGACCACCCGGCAGAAAGCGTCCAATACTTCCAAGCTGATCCAACAGACCTCATACACAAACAAGGAGTCTTGTCCAGGAAGTGTTTTCAAGAAAAAAAGGTAGGTCATTGATCTAGCGAAGAAGAAGATAGTATAGCAGAGTGATAGGACAGAGCAGGAATGGGAAAGAGCAAATGAGGAAGACAGCGACAGTGGGAATTTAAAGCACTAAATTTCCAGAAAGTGGGGATACTATTTATACTGAAACCCCCGGCACTCCAACGGGGGTACTGTTGCCGCAGTGAATCGGTCAATCCTGTAAAGGAAAGACAGGTTTTCAACTGGGGCTTTCACTGTTCCCTTTATAGGTTAGAACAATCTACAGTGGCAAGATTGCTCATGACCCCAAGGGGTTATCACAACTGGGTAGACACATGTGGACCCCACTGCAATAACGAGACAAATGACAGGGATCTGAGACTCTTAGAGTTTGCCAAATACAACAATCTGATACTGGCAAACACGACTGGTCCCTACAGACATTCAGACTATGGACCTGGCGGGGAGCATTACAACCAGATCGACGACATCATGGTCAAACAATGCTTCACATCAAGCTTCAACTTTGGCAAGACATGCACTTTTCCAGTAGAAGACATCGGAAGTGACCACGATATCGTGATGTCTTTCCGTCTCCATTTGAAGAGAGTAAACAAAGAAATGTGCATCAGACTGAAGTTGAACCTGGAGACGCTGCAAGACATGGAGGTGGCAGAAATATTCCAAGCCAAAATTGGAGATAAATTTGCCCCACTACTTATTTTGGTGAAATGAATTTCAGTACCATGGCCACCACCTTCAACTCAATTGTGACAGATGCCGCAACCGAGATCTTTTACAAGCACCGCCCAAAGAATAAACCGTGGATCACACCTGAACTTTTGGACCTTTGTAACAAACGAAGAAAGATGAAAATTAAAAGGAACATCCCACCGGGAGCTGATGCCTACCAACAAATCAACAATGACATCCGAAAAGGCAATCGCACAGCAAAGGAAAACTGGATAGAGGGTCAATCTCATGAAATAGAGAACAGTCTGAACAAGAGCAACAGCAAAAAGGCCTGCCAGACTGTGAAGCGGCTGACAAGTGTTAAACAGCCCAAGGTCTCCACGATCCAAAGCAAGTTTGGCTTGTGCCTCGCAGAAGAACAAGAAGTCTTAAATAGATGGACAGGGTACTGATCTAACCTTTACAACCACACACCAAACGGAAACCCATCAGTTCTAGAATGTCCCCAGAACAGAGAAAAAGAAGAAATCCTCCCAATTTTCCGAGAAGAGGGTTGAGGAAGCAGTGCAATCGCTGAAGAAGGGAAAGTCAGCGGGAGTGGACAACATACCCGCAAAATTGCTTCATGCAGGAAGAGAAGCGATGATTGACGCCCTCGCTAACAAGATCTGGCAGAGTGGAGAGTGGCATACACCGTGGACCCAGACGCTTGTCACCACTCTTACCAAAAAGAGTTACCTTCAGGAGTGCCAAAACTACCGTACCATCGGCCTCATCAGCCATCCCAGCAAGGTCATCCTCAAAATAATACTCAATGGGTTGAAACCCCAAGCTGAACAATTCATAGCTTAAAAACAAGCAGGATTCAGGGCAGAGCGAAGTACCACCGAGCAGATTTTCAACCTCAGGATAATCTGCGATAAATACCTATAGCACCAACAACATCTATATCATGTGTTTGTATCATGTGTTTGTAGACTTCAAGAAAGCGTTTGACCGAGTCTGGCATGCAGCTATGTGGGCAACCATGAGAGTGTACAATATCAGCCCCAACATTATTGAAGTCATCAAAAGCCTGTATGACAAGGCTATCATTGCAATCCTCCAAAACAGCACCACCGCGGACTGGTTCAGAACAACAATCGGCGTGCGTCAAGCATGCGTACTATCTCCAACATCCTTCTGGAGCGTTTCATATCAGATGCCCTTGCAGATCATGAAGACACAGTTCGTAATCTCCAAACTCCGTTTTGCGGAAGACATTGATGGACTAGTTGGGGAGGAACAAGAATTGGAACAGCTGGTACAGAGGCTTGACTGCATTTGGAATGGAAATGAGTGCAGAGAAGACCAAAATGATAACCCACAGTCCCATTGCATCAACACGGACATCAAAGTCCAAGCCAATCCCTCAGCACAGCGCATAGCTTCAAATATTTAGGAGGAATTGTATCAGACAACGAGTCAGAGGAATCAGTCCCCTATTCGCTATTGTGACGTGGGACTTTAATTTATCTAAACGAAACGAAACGAAACAACGAGTCCCGACATGACGTCATCTCCAGGATAGCACTAACAACACTGCTTCCCTGACAAGGTTAAAGCCCATTAATTGGAAAGACAGGATCATCAGCCTACACTTCAAGGCAAGGTTGCTGCGCTCCCTTGTCATCTCCATCTTCCTATACTCTTGCGAAACATGGACCCTCACAGCAGACTTACTACAAAGAATACAAAGCATAGAGATTCAATTCAATTCAATACAACTTTATTTATCCACATAGGGCAATTACAAGATTTAGAAGCAGCTAATATTATTAAAATAAAAAAATACATAAAAAAGTTTTAAAAACTGTGAAATTTAAATTAAGAGATGACGTGCTACAGAAGTCTTCTGTGCATTTCCTTTATCCTGCACATCACGAACGGCGAAGTCACACAAACCATTGGACAGCACGACGACTGGCTTACAGTGTTGAAGAAACGGAAACTCCGATGGTATGGCCACATCACCAGAGCATCAGACCTTACAAAGACCATCCTGCAAGGCATATTGCAATGAGGCAGAAGAAGAGGGAGACAGAACAAGAGGCTGATTGACACTAAGCAAAGCCCTGAGGGCTGCTGGGAACAGAGAAATATGGAGTACGCTGGTTAATCCAAAACTCGTTTAGAAAATTGTGTAGCGCAGTGACCTTGAGCAAGTACAAATACATATGATATAACATACTTAGCGGTAGGTAAAGTTTCCACAAAGTGAAAATGATGAACTTCAGTTATTCTTCAGATAAGAAAACGTATTTTGAACCAAAAAAAGTGAATTTCGCAGCGATGGACCGACCGACCGAAAACCAAACTACTACTGGAGGGTGACCCATGATTCGAAGTACCTGTATACCAAAACGAAACAGAATTGCTTCCACCGTTTTCGATATATTGAACAAAACGTGTTTAGCAACAAATTGACTCCAGTGACCTTGACCTTTGCGGTGGAGCAAATATAAAGGCAAGGGATGCAGGTCAAACCTAGGTATTGCTCCTATGAAGTTTGGTCAAATTCTGTTCAATGGTGGAGATATGGCCTTCAGCGGACAGGCGGACGGATTGACAAACAGACCGATCGACCGAGAAACCGACATTTGGCTCTTTCTGATTCTCCTCCCCCCACCCACCAACTCCCCCCCCCCTCCACCCGACCGTTTCAAAGTATTTCCAGATAAGTCTGGACATACAATTACGATCTCATTTGTTCAACGCAACTCTGCTTCTAGTACTGTAATATTGTGCTACAATAGCAGAAACACCAACCCTGAACATTGGCGTCTCGACATTGTTAATAATGTAACCGGCAGTTTGTTTGTTGCCTAAGTATAACTAAAATTCCTATTTATAAAAAAAAAACGCATTTCATTTATGCAATACAATCCAAGCCCTAACATAGGAATGTTGTGCAGCAATGGCAAAAACAGTTTTACTTTTAAAAATATATGTCTGAATTTAATGGGTGTTTTTTTTTTTTTTTTTTTTTTTTTTTTTTTTTACAAAAGTCTGAATTGTTGATAAACTGCTGGTCTGTAATCCGCTTCATTTGTTTAAATATCAAATCTACTTTTTTTGTAAATGCTTGCTTTGCTTATTCGACGCAATCCCATTTCTCGCTTCGTTAAATGTTTTGCAGCTCTCTTTTATAAATCATTATTTCAGCATTTGTAACCATTTTTAGTATAAATAAACCTATAATTAAACCTGCTTTGATGTGAAGCACTGAACCATACCATACATTCGTTTGCTTCACGCAGGCCAGCAGTAATCCTTATCAGCTATTTTTCATTTGTATTCCACACCAGCGCACTGCGCTTTTACGAATGGATGATCGAACGTTGGATTGTATTCGCGCTGTCATAAAGCACTCAGTATGGTCTGTGTCGGTCCCGTCTGTGTAACTGATAAAGTTTCTTGATGTCTTGAACAGAGAATGTGACGTGCAGCTGCTGCGCTTGCCGGTTACCTTTACGCACATTTTATTCCGGTTTATTTCAGTATTTGAGTGTGTCAGCCGTACTTTTAACGAAAATAATCGGGTTCTTAAAACGTTCAGCTCTGGCGAAATGATGTGGTGTGGAATATTGTTAAAAGAGTCATTACAGAAAGTTAACTCGTAGGAGTCAAATATCATCATCGGGATTCTAACACAGACGTTCGCACGTCAGGCTGACTGAGAGAACTGACGCCAAAGAGCTTAATTATAGTGCTCTTTGCTGACGCTACTAACGGAGCTGTTCTGACAAACCAGTATTGTTCTAGTAGACTATCTGACATAGTAAAATCCTTCTATCACGTTAGCGTCGCTCAGTGTCCCCGCTGTCTCCCGTAATTAGATACACACAATGTTTCAAGCCTCTCTCTCTCTCTCTCTCTCTCTCTCTCTCTCTCTCTCTCTCTCTCTCTCTCTCTCTCTCTTTCTCTCTCTCTCTCCCTCTCTCTCTCTTTCTCTCTTCCTCCGAGAATTATGTTTTTAGATGGGAATTTAATTGCCGCTGACAGTCTCTCTCTCTCTCTCTCTCTCTCTCTCTCTCTCTCTCTCTCTCTCTCTCTCTCTCTCTCTCTCTCTCTCTCTCTCTCTCTCTCTCTCCCCCCGTGATTTATGTCGATAGATGGGAATTTAATTGCCTGTGACAGCTTAAATCTTTTTCTACATCACGTTCTTTGCAATTCCTGCATTCGAAGTCTAGAGACTCGTTTTGTGCAATGCTAATGTTAACTGCCATTTCATCTCTAGCTTTTCTAAAATTCTGTTTGCTTTCTGTGATTTGCATCATGCTTGCCCTTTGCGATACAGTATACTATATATTTTATGTTAAAATGGTCCTTTGAAAGTCCTCTTGATGAATTACCTATAACGAATGTCAATCTTAGAAAAATAAGCCTCTATTAGACGACTAAAACTCTATATAAGCTTATACATGTGCCTTTCAAAGTCTATGCGTGGGACCCAGCATGACGTTTATTAGCCTTATATAGTGTTATACAATGCGTTCTCCGTTAAGAACTCCCTCCGTGTGGGTGCCGGGGGTTTCAGTATAAATAGTATCCCCACTTTCTGGAAATTTAGTGCTTTAAATTCCCACTGTCACTGTCATACTCTTGTGTTCTTTCTCATTCCTACTCTGTTCTATCAATCTATTATAATAAAAGCGTGTAAACAACTGCTGTCCTGACAAGGTTCCCATTTAGAAAGGCCTATCCTATCCTATCCTGTCCCGTAACCCGAAGGTCGTAGGGGCACCACAGATGATCGTTTAACCAGCATACTCCATCTTTCTCTGTCCTCAGCAGCCCTGATGGCTTCGCTCAGTGTCAAACCAGTCCATTCTCGAATGTTGTCCTCCCACCTCTTTTTCGGTCTCCCTCTTCTTCTACCTCCTTGCACTGTGCCTTGCAGAATAGTCTTTGCAAGGCCTGATGATCTGGTGACGTGGCCATACCACCGAAGTTTCCGTTTCTTCACCACTGTTAGCAGGTCATCGTGTTGTCCAATGGCTTGTGTGATGGTCTGTCGGACTTCGTCGTTGGTGATGTGTTGGGTATAGGAAATGCCCAGAAGTCTTCTGTAGCACCTCATCTCCATGCTTTGTATTCTTCGTTGGAGATCTGCTGTGAGGGTCCATGCTTCGCAAGCATATAGGAAGATGGAGATGACAAGGGAGCGCAGCAGTCTTACTTTGGAATGTAGACTGATGGTCCTGTCTTTCCAAATGGGCTTCAACCTTGTCAGGGCAGCAGTTGTTTGTGCGATCCTGGAGAGGACTTCCTGTCGGGACCCATTGTCTAATACAATGGCTCCTAAATATTTGAAGCTATGCACTGTGTCGAGGGATTGGCCTTGGACTTTGATGTCCGTATTGATGCCATTGGTGTTGTTGGTCATCATTTTGGTCTTCTCTGCACTTATTTCCATTCCATAGGCTTTGGAGGTGGTGTCAAGCCTCTGTACCAGCTGTTCAAGTTCTTGTTCCTCTCCAGCCAATCCATCAATGTCATCTGCAAAACGAAGATTGGAGATTGCTCTACCCCCTATGCTGACTGTGCCTTCATGGTCTGCAAGAGCATCCGACATGATGCGCTCTAGGAAGATGTTGAAGAGTGTTGGAGAGAGTAGGCATCCTTGACGCACGCCGATTGTTGTTCTGAACCAATTCCCGATGGCTCTGTTGTGGAGGACTGCACTGGTAGCCTTGTCATACAGGCTTTTGATGACTTCAATAATTTTAGGGCTGATGTTGTACACTTTCATTGTTGCCCATAGAGCTGCATGCCAGACTCGGTCAAACGCCTTCTTGAAGTCTATGAACACATGATATAGATGTTGTTGGTGCTGTAGGTATTTCTCACAGATTATTCTGAGGTTGAAAATCTGCTCAGTGGTACTTCGCCCTGCCCTGAATCCTGCTTGTTCTTCAGCTATGATTTGTTCAGCTTGGGGTTTCAACCTGTTGAGTATTATTTTCAGGAGGACCTTGCTGGGATGGCTGATGAGGCTGATGGTCCGGTAATTTTCACACTCCTGAAGGTTACCTTTTTTGGGAAGAGTGATGACAAGCGACTGGGTCCATGGTATAGGCCACTCCCCACTCTGCCAGATCTTGTTACAGATAATGGTGAGGGCATCAATCATCGCTTCTCCTCCTGCTTGTAGCAGTTCCGCGGGTATGTTGTCCACTCCCGCTGACTTCCCTTTCTTTAGCGCTTGCACTGCTGCCTCAACTTCTTCCCGGAGAATTGGGAGGATTTCTTCTTCTTCTCTGTTCTCGGGACATGCTAGAACTGATGGGTCTCCATTTGGTGTATGGCTGTAAAGGTCAGAGCAGTACTCTGTCCATCTGTCCAAGACTTCTTGTTCTTCTGTAAGGCATATGCCAGACTTGCTTTGGATAGTGGAGACTTTGGGCTGTTTGACACTTGTCAGCCGCTTCACAGTCTGGTAGGCCTTCTTGCTGTTGTTCTTGTTCAGACTGTTCTCTATTTCCTGGCATTGATCTTCTATCCAGTTCTCCTTTGCTGTGAGCATGCCTTTTCGGATGTCATTGTTGATTTTTCGGTAGACATCAGCTCCCTGTGAGGTGTTCTTTTTCTTTTTCATCTCTCTTCGTTTATCACACAGATCCAAAAGTTCAGGTGTGATCCACAGCTTCTTCTTTGGTCGGTGCTTGCCAAGGATCTCAGTGGCAGCATCTGTCACAGCTGAGTTGAAGGTGGTGGTCATGGTGTTGACATCTACTTCACCAGCCCCCAAAATGAGCAGTGGTGCAAATTTCCCTCCAATTGTGGCCTGAAATAGTTCTGCCACCTCCGGGTCTTGCAGTTTGTCCAGGTCGAACTTCAGTCTAGTGCACTTTGCTGTATTTACTCTTTTCAAGTGGAGCCGGAAAGACATCATCACGAGATCGTGGTCACTTCCGATGTCTGCTCCTGGAAAAGTACGTGTCCTGCCAATGTTGATGCTTGATCTGAAGCGTTTCTTGACCATGATGTAGTCTATTTGGTTGTGATGCTCCCCGCCAGGACTGTGCCATGTCCATCGTCTGGAGTTTTTGTGGAGACCAAGCGTGTTTGCCAGTACCAGATTGTTGTATCTGGCAAACTCCAAGAGTCTCAGACCCCTGTCATTTGTCTCGTTGTTGCAGTGGGGTCCGCATGTGTCTCCCCAGTTGTGGTGCGCATCTTGGCCAACCTTGGCATTCCAGTCGCCTTGCACTATGACTATGTCCTTCTTCGGCACTTGGTCAAGGACCGCCTGTAGATTTTCATAAAAATCCTCCACTTTGCTGTCGTCATAGTCTGATGTTGGGGCGTAGGCCTGGATGATGGTGATGTTGAAAGGGGCTGCTCTCAGGCGGATGGTAATGAGTCTACTGGAGACTGGGCGGCAACCCATGACAGTGGCTAGAATGTTCTTGTGGACCAAGAATCCAACGCCGTGTTCGTGCCTGTCATCCCTACCGCTGAAATAGAGCTTGTGGCCTTTGTCGGTCGTTGTTTCACCTAGGCCTTTCCAGCGCAGTTCGCTGATACCTAGAACATTCCATCGATAGTGGTCCAACTCGTGGGCCAGTTCTTCTAATTTTCCTTCCGCAGTTAGGGTCCTGACATTCCAGGTTCCTATGACGATGTTGTTTCTCGTGCGGATCTTGCTAAATTGTCCATCAGTAGCATACTTAACACCTCCGTCCTGGTGGCCAACGGAAGGCGCGGTCCTTGTGCCGTGTGACGACCCGGGCGACGACCGATCCGGTATGGAATTAGTGGATTGTGTCATCATGTAGTGTGTCTTGGGCAAAAAAGACCTGGCGGTGCCCAATCCTCTCCAGGCTGTTGGCCACAGCCGAAATCCACGAATACAGTGTGGCTCGCCTTGGCCCTGAGCACATGGTCGTTGAACCTGTAGTAACGTGAGGTTCCTCCGCCCTGGCCGGTGACTTCTGTGTAGAAGACTTTCGCCCAGTGATGCCGTGCTAACATCACCCCTGTTAGTCGCCTCTTACGACACGCCGGGAAACGTTGGGTCTATTTAGAAAGGCAGGCCGGATCATCTGTCTACACTCCGAGATAAGGTTTCTGCGCTCCCTTGTCATCTCCATCTTCATATACGCTTGAGAAACATGGACCCTCTCGGCAGACCTACAACGAAGAATACAAATCATGGAGATGAGGTGCTACAGAAGACATCTGTGCATTTCCTATACCCAGCACATCACCAACGACGAAGTCCGACAGACCATCACGCAATTTATTGGACAACACGATGGCATGCTCACAGTAGTGAAGAAACGGAAACTCCGATGGTATGGCCACATCACCAGAGCATCAGGTCTTGCAAAGACCATCCTGCAAAGCAGAAGAAGGGGGAGATAGAAAAAGAGGTGGGAGGACAGCATTCGAGAATGGACTGGCTTGACTGTGAGCGAAGCCATGAGTGTTGCTGAGGATAGAGAAAGATGGAGTAGTCTGGGTTAACGATCTATGGTGCCCCAACGATTTCGAATTACGGTATATGATAGTATATGAATTTGTTAAACATTTATCTCCAGTCATTGTTTGCATTCCCACAGTCACAAAAGCACTGAATAACACCTGATGGAGGGGGAGGGAGGAAGATTGTTGGCAAGAACAATGGTGTAAGTTCCAACAGCAGCTTCAGCGATAATTCTTGACAGTTACTAGATTTTAATGTTAAGTTCTCAAAAAACATATGACCATTGGAATTCTAGAATGAAAAAAAAGATTTTCTTATTGTGCTGACCCTTTCAACACAGATGTTACTACCCTGGAAATGTAGTGAAGTAAATTGAAATGAACTGTTCATATAAAGCGCATTTACTAGCTCAACGAGCTGCTCAAGGCACTAGTAGAACTGATTCGGCTCTTTGCAGTCCGCTGGACCCTGTAAGCAATGAATAACTAACTAACTCCTTTAAGAAATTTAATTTTAAAAAACGCAGTAATAAAAGCGTGTATATTTTAACTGACATTAATTAGGTGTCCCTTCTTCGTTTCTTCGGTAACCTGAAGCCAGGTTGCGTGTCATCCTACATTTTGCTCTCTATGGAGCTTTAAAGTAACATCAAAGAGCGATAGACATGTAGCGTTTCCAAATTATATGTACTTATTAAAACTTTTGTTTGATCTCCGCTTTGAACTGATTTATCCCTAGTAAAAATGCATTAAATAAATACAGTTATTATTATTATTATTATTATTATTATTATTATTATTATTATTATTATTATTATTATTATTATTATTACTAGGAGTAGTAGTAGTAGTAGTAGTAGTAGTAGTAGTAGTAGTAGTAGTAGTAGTAGTAGTAGTAGTAGTAGTAGTAGTAGTAGTAATAGTAGTAGTTATTCCTTAGGGAAAGATTAGTAATGGACTTTTCATTTATCAGGGTTAGTTTTAATTATTAACCTGGTTTGCTAAAATGTCCAAAAAAAGAGAACTATTAATGTAGGCCTAAATAAATATATACAATATCGTCGGTGTCCATTCAAAACCTCGTATGTCCAAAAATACAGTTTTGAGAAAAATGAAAAAAACTGTTTTAAAAAATCAGGTGTCACCAAAACAAATGGTTTTAGTATAATTTGTATTCAGTATTGAACAGGAAATTTGGCAGTAATAGTGACAAGATTTAGAGCGCATGCTTGTTTGAGAAATAGACAAAAATGTTCACATACGAGGTTTTTACTATTTTGTATGAGCTGGAAGTTGCAACTTACGAGGTTTTGACTGTTTTGCTTGAGCTTGAAGTTGCAAGTTATAAGGATTAGTCACAATAGCAAACAACAAAGGAAACATTAATACAAAATAAAAGACCGAAAAATGCAGTTGAAAACATTGTCAAAGTTGTTTTATTCAATAATGCAGACACAACCCTTGTCTTTAAAAAATTGAAATTTGGCTTATAGGCCATTGATAGATTAACACTGTAACACCCAGCAATCAATGAACGCGTTGTTGCATTCATCACTGACATAATAATGTCCTTCTGACCAGTAGGCTACAAGCCCTGTACTTAAAGTAGCACGAAATCCTTTCTCGGAAATTTCCTGTGAAATTAATTATAAGATGTAAGCTAAGTAACACATTACTTTTATGTGAAGTTTTTATTACCATAACATAACAGTCTAAATGAACTTTTATTACCATAGCATAATAGTCTAAATTAACTTTCATTAACGTAATAGTCTTAATTAACTGTTATTACCGTAACGGTTTAAATGGACTTTTATTACCATAATAAATGAACGTTTACTACCAAAAGTCTAAATGAACATTTATTACCAAAATATAAGCCTAAGTGAACCACCATCGGCTCATGGAATGTTCGGACCATGTACGAATCAGGAAAGACGGCACAGGTCGCAGCTGAGATGAGGAATAATGACCTGACCGTGTTAGGCATCAGCGAGACACGATGGACCCAAGCTGGACAAAGGCGACTGATTACAGGAGAACTATTGCTGTACTCCGGGCACGAAGAAAACAATGCACCCCACACGCAGGGAGTAGGCTTTATGTTGTCCAATCAGGCACAAAGGGCACTTATAGAATAAGAGGCCCATGGCCCCAGGATCATCACAGCATTCTTCCATACCAAGATGAGGAAGATCAAGATGAACCTTGTCCAGTTCTATGCTCCACCGAACGACAGTGAAGAGGATGTTAAAGACCATTTCTACAGCAGACTACAGAAAATCCTTGAGACCTACCCAGACAAGGACATCGCCATCCTCATGGGAGATGTCAATGCCAAGATTGGGTCTAACAGCACCGGTTACGAACCAGTTATGGGCACCCACGCCTTAGGAGTAATGAATGAGAATGGAGAGAGATTTGCGGATCTGTGTGCACTCAACAACCTATAGTCATCGGAGGCAGCATCTTTCCTCACAAGCGGATCCACAAGAGTACATGGGTATCTCCAGACAATGCGACAGAGAACCAGATCGACCACATCTGCATTAGCAAGAAATTCCGAAGATCCCTGCAAGACGTTAGAGTGAGAAGAGGAGCAGACGTGGCGTCCGACCATCACTTGGTGGTGGCGAAACTGAAGCTGAAGTTGAAGAGGACATTCGTCAGGCAGAAGAATGAAGTACAACATCAGCCTTCTGAAAGACCCAAAGACAAAAGAACAGTTTATTCTGGCGCTAAGGAACAGGTTCGAAGTGCTTCAGGAATTATTTGAAGAAGAAGAAGACAGTGTACTCAACAGGTGGCAGAAAGTGAAAGAGACACTAAGATCCTCATGCCAAGAAGTTGTGGGGCCAAAGAAACATCAACTGAAAGAGGGGATCACAGCAGAGACCTTGGTCAAGATAGAAGAAAGAAAGAAGAGGAAGGCAACAGTCAACAACAGCAGAACCAGAGCAGCTAAGGCCAAGGCCCAAGAAGACTACACAGGAGCCCATAGAGAAGTGAAAAGAAGCATAAAAAAAGATAAGAAGGCCGACGTGGATGGACTGGCGGCTGAAGCGGAACAGGCAGCGTACAGCGGCAATATGAAACAGTTGTACGACACCACTAAGCGACTCTCCAGAAAGTTCAGCAAACCAGAAAGACCTGTTAGGGACAAGCAGGGAAACACCATGAACAGTATAGACAAGCAGTTGAACAGATGGGCTGAACACTTTGATGAACTTCTGAATAGACCAGCACCAACGAATTCCCCTGTCATTGAACCAGCCAATGTGGATCTTCCAATCAACTGTGAGAAACCGACCAAGGAAGAGATCAAGAAGGCCATCACCCTGATGAAGAACGGAAAGGCCGCTGGACCAGACGACATCCCAGCAGAGGCTCTAAACGCGGACTTGGAAGCATCATTGGAGATGCTGTACCCACTCTTTGAGAGGATCTGGGAGGAAGAAGATGTTCCGGCAGACTGGAAGGAAGATTACCTGATCAAGCTTCCCAAGAAAGGTGACCTCAGCAACTAACAACTACAGGGGCATCACACTTCTATCTGTGCCTGGGAAGGTCTTGAACCGGGTCCTTTTGGAAAGGATGAAGGATACTGTCGAACCACAGTTACGAGACGAGCAGGCAGGCTTCCGACAGAATAGATCCTGCACGGACCAGATAGCAACGCTCCGCATCATCGTGGAGCAGTCCCTGGAATGGAACTCGCCATTGTATATCAACTTCGTCGATTATGAGAAGGCGTTTGACAGCGTGGATCGAGATACCCTCTGGAAGCTCCTTCGACACTACAGCATCCCAACCAAGATGGTCAATCTGATCAGGAACTCCTATGACGGCATGTCCTGCAAAGTTATCCATGGCGGACAGCTCACAGACAACTTCCAGGTGAAAACCGGAGTCCGACAAGGGTGCTTGTTGTCACCTTTCCCCTTCCTCATCGCCATAGATTGGGCTATGAAGATGTCCACCAGGGAAAGTAGGAACGGAATCCAATGGAATGTGGAACCAGCTCGAGGACCAGGACTTCGCTGACGACCTTGCTCTTCTTTCCCATAGCCCACAGCAGATGCTAGAGAAGACAAATGCAGTGGCGGCCACATCGTCGGAGGTCGGCCTCAACATCCACAAGGACAAGAGCAAGATCCTGAACATCAACTCCATCAGTACCGAACCAGTCATCGTGAATGGAAGTCCCTTGGAAGAAGTGCAGTATTTTACCTACCTGGGTAGCATCATTGATCAGCAGGGCGGCACAGATGCAAATGTGAAGGCTAGGATCGACAAAGCAAGAGCTGTCTTCATTCAGCTCAAGAACATCTGGACCTCCAGAGAGCTGTCTTTGGCCACCAAGATACGGGTATTCAACTCCAATGTGAAGTCAGTCTTACTGTATGGAGCAGAGACATGGAGGACAACCAAGACCACCATCAAAAAAGTACAGTCCTTCATCAACAGTTGCCGCAGAAGGATTCCCCAGATCCGCTGGCCCGACACCATCAGCAACGCCAACATTTGAAAAGGACCTGCCAACTCCCTGCTGAAGATGAAATCAGGAAAAGGAGATGGGGCTGGATAGGGTATACCCTACGCAAACCAGCGACGAACGTCACCCGGCAAGCGCTGAAGTGGAACCCCCAGGGAAAGCAAAAGACAGGACGTCCAAGGAACACCTGGCGACGCGACCTCGAGGCCGACACCACCAAGATGGGCTACACCTGGAGTCAGTTAGAAAGAATGGCATAGAACAGAGGACTCTGGAGAGCTGTTGTTGGCGGCCAATACCCTGGCAGGGGTGACGGGCATTAAACTAAAAACACACAATATTATTCTGTATTTTGTAAATTATTTTGAATTATGCCACAGTATGCCTTTGACTGCACTCATTCAATGTCAGATTTAGTCACAGAGTGTGATATAACGTGCCTGTTCGTTTATTCCTGAAGAGTAATAAGGAGAAGATCTGGACGATATCAATCTAGAAGAAATCATGATTGAATAAAATGACAACATGTATCATCAGTACTCACCAAAATGTAGAAAAACTGACCAGAAGCAGCTGACATTTCCACGATGACAATAACAAAAACCGCGTAAGTGACGTCAACTCAACTTCTTAGCGCGTCATTTATTTGACTGAAACCTCGTAAGTTGAGTTACAAGGTTTTAGAAATTTATTCCAAATGATAAAAACCTCGTAAGTGAGATACGAGATTTTGATACAAATCGTTTGACCTGTTGGGACATACGAGGTTTTGATATTTTGTATTACTGATGCTTTCTAACTGAGCTATGACTTCCGAGCTTGTGATAAAAAAAAGCGCAAAAATTCAAGGGACATAACCATGAAAAGATTGCAAAAACTACTTTTTCGGAGTTACGAGGTTTTGAATGGACACCGACGATATACAATAATAAATATTGTTAGTAGGCCTAAATAAATATATACAATATACAATAATAAATATTGTTAACCCTCTTTAATTGTCCTATACAATATTCTGACATAAAATGTAGAATTCCATTCCATAGTTATAATATTTAGAATCTCTTGACTAAATCCTACATGTAATTCTAGACCTTACGTTAAAAAAAAGCAGACTCGATGTCTTTAATTTTGCTGGCTGTGGGAGCTCGTTAGCTATAATGACGCATCCTTACATTCAAGACTAAACCCGTTTCCATGGATATATTGATCGTTGTATGATAGAAAATGAAGTCTAGGCATCAAGACATGTACGGTTGCGTAAAGAACAAGATGTTTTTAATATGTTGGAGACATAGTCTTTTAAAAAGAAAAACAACACCATCTACAACACCATCTTGACGAGAAGTTGTGTTGTTTTTGAGTGTGAGAAGGAGGGGGAGAGTGGAGTATAAAAATGGGGGAAGGGAGTGAAAAGAAATCTAAACAAGAGATAAAGGGGACGGGCGGGGGGCTGACGGAAAGGGATAGTGGTAGGTTTTTAGAAGTTTGCGAAGTTTTGATGTTACATAATACGCTTTAGGTAAATCCCAGCAGGTTGTTATTGAAAGAATAATTACATTTAAGTTATTTGTAAAACCCCACTGCAACAACGAGACAGACAACAGGGGTCTGAGGCTCTTGGAGCTTGCCAGAAACAAAACTCTGATACTGGCAAACACGCTTGGTCCCCACAAAAAATCCAGACAATGGATATGGCATAACCCCAGCGGGACAAATCACAATCAGGTTGACTACAGCACGGTAAAGAAACGCTTCAGATCTAGCGTCAACATTGGCAAGACACGCACTTTTCCAGGAGCAGACATCGGAAGGGACAACGATCTCGTGATGATGTCTTTCCGGCTCCACTTGAAGATATTTAAACAAAGCAAAATGCATCAGACTAACCTGGAGAGGACTTCCTGTCGGGACCCATTGTCCGATACAATTGTTCCTAAATATTTTAAGTTTTACATCGTCTTGAGGGATTGACCTTGGACTTTGTTGTCCGTGTTGATGCCCATTTAGAAAGACAGGATCATCTGTCTACATTCCGAGATAAGGTTGCTGCGCTCCCTTGTCATCTCCATCTTCCTATACGCTTGAGAAACATGGACCCTCACAGCAGACCTACAACGAAGAATACAAATCATGGAGATGAGGTGCTACAGAAGACGTCTGGGCATTTCCTGTTCCCAGCACATCACCAACGACGAAATCCGGCAGACCATCACACAATCCATTGGACAACACGATGACATGCTCACAGTAGTGAAGAAACGGAAACTCCGATGGTATGGCCACGTCGCCAGAGCATCAGGCCTTGCAAAGACCATCCTGCAAAGCAGAAGAAGGGGGAGATAGAAAAAGAGGTGGGAGGACAGCATTTGAGAATGGACTGGCTTGACCGTGAGCGAAGCCATGAGTGTTGCTGAGGACAGAGAGAGAGATGGAGTGCGCTGGTTAAACGATTTATGGTGTCCCAACGATTTCGAATTATGGTATAGGATAGTATATGAGTTTGTTAAACTTTACCTCCAGTCATTGTTTGCATTCCCATAGTCACAAAAGCACTGAATAACAACTAGGGGAGGAGGAGGGAGGAAGATTGTTAGCAAGAACAATGGTGTAAGTTCCATCAGCAGCTTCAGCGATAATTATTGACAGTTATTAGATTTTTATTTTAAGTTCTCAAAGAAAATAGGACCATTGGAATTCTAGAAAGAAAAAAAAGATTTTCTTATTGTGCTGACCCTTTCAACACAGATGTTACTACCCTGGAAATGTAGTGAAATAAATTGAAATGAACTGTTCATACAAAGCACATTTAATAGCTCAAAGAGCTGCTCAAGGCACTAGTAGAATTCTTCCCCTATCCTTCCCCCTCCCCCCCCTCCATCTTCACCGCCATTCTTATTACCAACAACATCTGCGACAATATCGTGCAGACTAACATCAGTAGGTGGTGTCTGAAGTTCAATTTTAAAGGTCCCAGATTAAAGGGATGTAAGATATAGTCACTTTTATCAAGTAGGTCTAAATCGTTGTGGAGGAGACTTGCGTTTGAATCTAGGGTGACGGGACATCTTTAAACTCACAATAGGCGACTTTTTGTAATGATTCCTACACGGTGATTTGCTTTCCCCCGTGTCGCACCAACGGCACGTGAAATAACCTGATCAATCTTACTAGAGCTATATTACATTGCCTCAAATAAATAAAATAAATAGATCTGTCAAACGTACAGGAGACAGGCTTGAATAAATGGAATACACTCGAGGCGATCGTGGTTGCGCAGTGGTTTCAAGAAATTTGACTGCGCGAGATACGGCAACTTGGCTCTTGAGGCGGCTTTGAATTCGGTATTGGTTTAAGCTACCGCTTTCAGAAATACTTTGAGCTGGTAAGTGCGATTTGTAAAATTAATAATCAATTTACTACGTGAATCGTACGTGTTTTTAAACTGCTGTGCTTGAAATATTATGTGCAGAATGTATCAGGTAGTGGGGCCAGCACTAACGACGTTGGGAATCGCGTTCCTGTTCTCAGGCTGCGTCTACTACTACTGCTACGGCACTGGGGAGTCCGGCAGGGGTCCTGGCGGCTCTCATCAGGTTTGTAACCATTAAGTTGTAATAATATCATCAAAATAATGCAAAGCATGCGGATCATGGCAGTGCATCAATTTCCAACCAAAGAGAGACAGAAACATGTGGTTTTCAAGTTAATGAAGTTTATTGAAATACTACAATATAAACTGATTGATTTTCTCAAATTACTTTTTGATAGTAAGAGCGTCTTTTAATAGAACAGCTCCTATAGAAATGCGAATTAGTAAAGCTTGTTTCGTGTTTGTTATTTGTTGTTGTTTTTAGTTTATTTTTTTTCTTGTAATTATTTCTGTCAGTTTGCGTGTGGAGAATTTGAACTGTAACTTAAGATATGTCCATTCTTTACGGAATCGCAATGGATTGATTTGACCGGCTTTACTCAGAAGGTGAATATTGTAGTATAAATATTTATAATTAAACGTATTCGTAGTTAGTATCTTGGGCTTTTTTCTATTGTCTCATCCATTAAGGCGACGAGGCAAGATTCGTAATTCGTAACCCATATTCGTACCACTCTTAGTGAACTGAAGTCTGCTCTAGCATAATGCACTGAACTTTTTTTTTCAAGTACAATTAAGAAACAATATTATTATTGATTCCCCGTTTCGTATTTAAGCTGGCTAGGTCACCTTTAAGTCCTCAGGGACCTTATCCATAGCATTATTGTACACAACGTATTTATTGGCATTGTACACGAACACTGCGCTTCTACTTCACACTTTTCAACACGTTAACAATGCTTTTTGGGGGGCTATTCTGAGTTTGTCCAATTGCTTAACTTCACCATTAAACGTTTTTGTTTTGTTCGTTTGTTGCAATGGGCCTGTAAATAGCTGAGTTGCCACACACATATCTCTGTTATAAGATCACAATGTTAAGTTTTTGTGTGTAGGACTAGAATTTAATGTAAATTATAACTTTTATAGTATTGGTTGGTTTTTTATGTTTTTGTCATTTTTAAATATTTTATTTTATTTTATTTTATTTTGTTTTATTTTTGCTAGAGTGACTTCACATTTGATCTGTCGGGGTTTCCTTTTTTCTGTTTTCTCTAATATTTTTGTTTGTTTTGTTGCTGTTAACACCTACCCTGAACAGAAGAGTTGCAATCAAATGTCTTCTAAGAGTAGTTTGTATCAATCGAATTAATTTTGTTCTAGCCTGCAACTAAATATTGTTTCTGCTTTCTCTGTTTATCATCTCGCCTGCCTTGCATGCTGCGTAATGATTTGTCAACGCACGTGCCAACTTTTTTCCATGCGGCGAACTGATTGGTCAACATGACTTCATCCCTCTCTGCATGGATCACTGTGATTGGTCAACTTTTACGTCTTATCTGCACTCTACTTTGTGATTGGTCAACTCGTCACGCTCTTCTGGATGCATGCATCTTTGCGATTCGTCACTCCTTTCTATCTGCGTTGCGTCTGGAACTGGTTTATCTGAAAATACACCTGCGTCCATTATTTTCTTTTATATGTCGCGCAATTCTTGAATTCGCCTTTTTAAAATTCCTTAAAACGTTTCTATTCGTTTAATGAAACATCGAAATGTTATTTTTGTGTTGTGCATAAAACATCGGTCTATCTGAATGTGCATGCTAACTTCGCGGCCTTCGTACTTATTTAAAATTTCAATTACCATCTTAATAAACAATATTTGTATTTACGAAACTCTCTCCAAATGTAATTTGTGCTCTTCCTAATCTTGCGAACCGTGAAACAAATGTGTATTGAATACTGGTGCGTAACTTGACAACGTTTTGCAAATTATATTATTATTATTATTATTATTATTATTATTATTATTATTATTATTATTATTATTATTATTATTATTATTATTATTATTATCACACACAAACTACAATATTGGTGCTTTAAACGTCACGCTCTTGTTGCGGCCTTCCGTGGTATTCTGATGGCGCAGAAATCTTTCCAGAGCTCCATCAACTCTGACCATCACAGCCATCATGGACATCATCATCACCATCATCATCACCACCACCATCACGGGCACCACAACGGCAGTCATCTGGACACGCCGGACGGCGTGATACGGAGGCTGAGCTGTAAAGAGGAAGGGGCGGAGGGCAACCACCACAGCCATCACCATCATAAACATTCATCGCATTCCCACTCACGTTGTCCCCACTCTCCCAAAGAGCAGGACACAGATGCGGAAGAGCAGGTCCCGCTCAACTCTTCCGAACATGCAAATGGAGGCAGACCGTAAGTACCTTTAATTATTAATAACTTATCATATAGTTATTTAATAGATTTATGAATTATAAATTATAATTAATAATTAGTAAAGCACCAATAAATCTATTTATTTAATAGATCTACAACGAAGAATACAAAGCATGGAGATGAGGTGCTACAGAAGACTTCTGGGCATTTCCTATACCCAGCACATCACCAACGACGAAGTCCGACAGACCATCACACAAGCCATTGGACAACACGATGACCTTCTCACAGTGGTAAAAAAACGGAAACTACGATGGTATGGCCACGTCACCAAATCTTCAGATCTTGCAAAGACTATCTTAAAAGGCACAGTGCAAGAAGGTAGAAGAAGAGGGAGATCGAAAAAGAGGTGGGAGGACAACATTTGAGAATGGACTGGTTTGCCACTGAGCGAAACCATCAGGGTTGCTGAGGACAGGGAAAGATGGAGTACGCTGGTTAAACGATCATCTGTGGTGCCTACGACCTCTGAGTTACCTCTGAGTTACGGGATAGGATAGGATAGGATAGGATAGGAATCATGTACAGTTCATGACAATGCTTCGAGTATGAACAATTATATTGCTCTGCGACTGACCTACTCTCAAAATGCAATAGGGTTAAATGCCAAAAAAAAAAGGTTATAGGAACTGTTAGGTACACTTGTCGTCCATAAAAACTGTTTTGAAATGTACCTGTGACCGCACGTTCTTTTTGTATTGTAAATCTTATTGTACTTGTAAACTTCTTTGTATTTCCATTAACTACCCTCTGCCTTATCGCCAATGATGGATGTAAACGTTAAACCTCAATGTTCAATCTACTAACTGCCAACGTCAAAAAAGATCGAATAACACTGTGAAAAATTTAAGCTAGGCAAGAGGTAACAAACTTGAGCTGAAATCCTATCTTATCCACTCCCGTAACTCGAAAGTCGTTGGGGCACCACAGATGATCGTTTAACCAGCGTACTCCATCTTTCTCTGTCCTCAGCAATGGCTTTGCTCAGTGTCAAGCCAGTTCATTCTCGAATGTTGTCCTCTCACCTCTTTTTCTGTCTCCTTCTTTTTCTGCCTCTTTGCACCGTGCCTTACAGGATGGTCTTTGCAAGGCCTGATGCTCTGGTAATGTGGCCATACCATCGGAGTTTCCGTTTCTTCACCAGTGTGAGCATGTCATCGTGTTGTCCAATGGCTGTGTGATGGTCTGTTGGATTTGGTTGTAGGTGATGTGCTGGGTATAGGAAATGCCCAGAAGCCTTCTGTAGCACCTCATCTCCATGCTTTGTATTCTTCGTTGTAGATCTGCTGTGAGGGTCCATGTCTCGCAAGCATATAGGAAGATTGAGATGACAAGGGAGTGCAGCAGCCTTACCTTGGAGTGTAGACTGATGGTCATGTCTTTCCAAATGGGCTTCAACCTTGTCAAGGGCAGCAGTTGTTTGCGCGATCCTGGAGAGGACTTCCTGTCGGGACCCATTATCTGATACAATGGCTCCTAAATATTTGAAGCTATGTACTGTGTTGAGGGATTGACCTTGGACTTTGATGTCCATGTTGATGCCATTGGTGTTGCTGGTCATCATTTTGGTCTTCTCTGTATTTATTTCCATTCCATTGGCTTTGGAGGTGGTGTCAAACCTCTATGCCAGCTGTTCAAGTTCTTGTTTCTCTCCAGCCAATCCATCAATGTCATCCGCAAAACGGAGGTTCCGGTCCTGATTTGGCTCGGAAGAGTCCGCTGGACCTAAAGCAACAATCAATCAATCAATCAAACAAACGGAGGTTGGAGATTGCTCAAACCCCCTATGCTGACTGTGACTTCGTGATCTGCAAGGGCATCTGACATAATGCGCTCTAGGAAGATGTTGAAGAGTGTTGGAAAGAGTAGGCATCATTGACGCACACTGATTATTGTCCTGAACCAGTTTCCAATGGCGCTGTTGTGGAGGACTGCGCTGGTATCCTTGTCATACAGGCTTTTGATGACTTAAATAATTTTAGGGCTGATATTGTACACTCTTATGGTTGCCCACGAAGCTGCATGCCAGACTCGGTCAAACGCATTCTTGAAGTCTACAAACACATGATATAGATGTTGTTGGTGATGTAGGTATTACTCGCAGATTGTTCTGAAGTTGAAAATCTGTTCAGTGGTACTTCGTCCATCCCTGAATCCTGCTTTTTCTTCAGCTATAATTTGTTCAGCTTGGGGTTCCAACCTCTTGAGTATTATTTTCAGGAGAACCTTGCTGAGATGGCTGATAAGGCTGATGGTGCGGTAATTTTCACACTCCTGAAGGTTACCTTTTTTGGGAAGAGTGATGACCAGTGACTGAGTCCGTGGTGTAGGCCACTCTCTATTCTCCCAGATCTTGTTACAAATAATGGTGAGGGCATCAATCATCGATTTCCCATCTGCTTTAAGCAATTCCGAGGATATGTTGTCAACTCCCGCTGACTTCCCTTTCTTTAGCTATTGAACTGCTGCCTCAAATTTCTTCTCGGGGAATTGGGAGGATTTATTCTTCTTCTCTGTTCTGGGAACATGCTAGACCTGATGGGTCTCCGTTTGGTGTGTGGCTGTAAAGGTCAGAGCAGTACTCTGTCCATCTTTGCAAGTCTTCTTGTTCTTCTGTACTTCATATGCCAGACTAGCTTTGGATCGTGGAGACCTTGGGCTGTTTAACACTTGTCAGCCGCATCACAGTCTGGTAGGCCTTCTTGCTTTTGTTCTTGTTCAGTCTGTTCTCTATTTCCTGGCATTGATCTTCTATCCAGTTCTCCTTTGCTGTGCGCATGCCTTTTCGGATGTCGTTGTTGATTTTTCGGTAGGCATCAGCTCCCTGTGAGGTTTTCTTTTTCCCTTTCAGCTCTCTTCGTTTATGACACAGATCCAAAAGTTCAGGTGTGATCCACGGTTTCCTCTTTGGGCGATACTTGCCAAAGATCTTAGTGGCGGCATCTGTCACAGCTAAGTTGAAGGCGGTGGTCATGGTGTGGACACCTAATTCACCATCTCCCAAAATGAGCAGTGATGCAAATTTCTCTCCAATTGTGGCTTGAAATATTTGAGCTAAAAAGGATAACGCAAAGTACAGAAGATTGGGTCATAAAAAGTGGGCAAGATAAAGGAAAACTGCACTGTGTAAAAGAAAAGGAGCAAATGTGAGAGAAAAAGATGTAAGCCAAGAAAAAAAAATGTCTTCCAGAACAGAAAATATATACGACTCAGGACCAAGGCATATGCTATCTAAGATATACGGATCGGGAATAAGAATAAGGCTTAGAGGTGTATTCTAACGCCAACGGGAATGCAAAGACGGTAATGAGAGAACGATTTACTTCGAGATCTTTGGGAAAGGAGGAGAAGAAACTAATACCAAGAATAGAGAAGAGATTTTTTAAAATGAAATGTAGGACCAGGACACGGATAAGACAGAAAAGAGATGTACGGTCGGAGTAAGAGCGCATGAAATTGAGAATGGAAGGAGGGGATGTGTTGGGAAAGACGAATCGACATTCCCAGACGGCGGTGGTGTGAGAAAGGGAAACAGTATCCCCCTCTGCGGAGGCGACCTGAGAATAAGATTAGTCTACCCCCTTCGTGAGGTCTGGTCATTCTGCATGGAAACTGCACAATGAACTCGCAACCTACCACCCTTCTGACTGGACAGATCTCTCCTCTGCATTGTCAAGCCCAGCAGTTCTTTAACGATGCAATCGTCTTAGTGCACGTCCTGCATGCAATTAGAACTAGAGCGTCCCCATTGATGATGGCGAAAACAAGACACTGCCGGTTTATTCCTTCGATGATGTAAGCAGTGTCATCCGAGTTTTCCGGCTGGCGTGCTCAGTGTCGGAGAAAGCCTGTCAAAACACGGCCCAGCCAGTTTCCATAGCGTAATGTAATATATTTCGCTGTTTATTCTTCTTAAAACATCTTCCTTTCTCGGCACCTAATAGGGTCCGGGATTTTCGCATACAGAACATTGTGCTAGTTTGCAACGTAATGTTTCACCGACACACGAGTAACAAAAATATTTGCGAAAGAAACAAATTGGAATGTTGTGATTTTATCAAGAAAGCGTTCGAATTTTGGCATTCATGAATGATTAATGTATAAAAAAGAAACTTCTATTAAGAAAGAATATACGTTCAATATTTCTATTGTGTTCAGCAAGTTAAATTTTTTAATCAAAAACAACAATCCCGCCGTTACCGCCGCGTCCATCAACAAGCAACAACATCTAGAACGGGTAATATTCCGTTACCATTGCTAGTGTCGCCAATGTTTTTGATTCCAACTAAACTGAAAGAGTACAACCTGTTACTAATCGTATTAGAAAAACCTTTGAACGCCCTAACGCGATGAGTTAAAATTCATAGTTATTGTAATATCAGACTATCATTTATTGATAAACTATAGATTAGTATTAGCATAACATTCCTCCAAGGGCCAAACCATGTGAGCAGTCTTGTCAGTAAACCACAAGCAATTACAAGTCGTGCGCTCCTTCAAGGTATTGCACGTGCGCCTAGCATAGATGGTAGCCAGAGCTACCACATTCATGTGTGATTTAGTGGAGATGTTACCGGCAATGTGTGAAATCCAGGTATTGTACAGAATGCCTAAGCATTCTATAGAATGCCTGATGGTGCATTATATACTTTATCTAGGCATTCTATAGAATGCCGGATTTCACACATTGCCGGTAACAGAGACACTAATTTTTTTTATAGTGAAATAGAACCTACTTTACCTTGAAAACTGTACCCAATAAATATGTGATGTTAACTAAAGAAAGGCATACAGACTAGACATGCACCCCCCCCCCTTTAACAAAACTTGGAACTTTCTTTGGTATTGTTTAGCGAGTGATCTTGGGTGAGTTGCCCAAGGTTCTCTCCGGTCCCAGCCAGTCGCTTCCAATCATGGAAATGGCTCGCCCAGCGAATCGGAGATGAGACCGCACAAGTCGATAGATTTTTTTACGGTGGGTTGGAGGGAGTGAGGGTGGGTTGCAACAGGAGGGTGAGGGATAGGAGGAAGAGGAAGAAAGGAAAGAGGGAACTAGCAAGTCGATTGATTTTGGTGCGAGGGTGGGGGTAGGGGTGAAGAGGATGTGAGTGCAAGAAAAAGACAAATCACTCCTGAATGTCAGGTTCAACCATTATCAATGTCTTGTTGTTGTTGTTGTTGTTGTTGTTGTTGTTGTTGTTGTTGTTGTTGTTGTTTTACTTGTATTTCTTCTTCTCCTTTTTTTCTGGGGTGAAATGCTTGGAAAGCTAAAGAGGCGGCCAGAAAAAAAGGAGAGATGATGATGATGATGATGATGATGATGATGATGATGATGATGATGATGATGATGATGATGATAATGATGATGATTGTAATCATGATACAATCATCATCATCATCATCATCATGATCTTGAAATGGGAAAGATATAAAGTGGACTGGAAATGGTTAATTAAGAGTACGAAAAAAAAATGTTTTTTTCAGCAACTGTCGTCTGATTTATTGATCTCATTGCCTTTAGGGCAAAGATTCTGAGCTAAATTTGAGAATTTCCAGCGAAAATATTTGATTTATTTGTTTGCGAATCCAACTTTGTACCCTAATGGGTCAAATTCGGGTCACATTCTCAGCGAAAGCACAGACATAGTGAACAAGAGGGAATTAGGATCTACCATTTACTTTAAAGTCCACGCACCCGAAATGAAGTTCGAGGTTTTTGCAAGGAAGATTTAATTAATATAGTAAATTGTATTGCATCTGAATAAATGCATCAGTTTTGTGGGGGTCAGACGATACGCCCATATCTGCAAGTGGGCGCCCCGAGTTAAATCCTGTATCGGCCAGCGCCTTGAGCAACGCTTGAGCTGGAAAAGCGCTATATAAGAACGATTAAATAAATCAGTTTCGAACGTAGGCCTATATTATGGTTTTGTGACCGCGGCTTTAAAAATCTAAAATCTAGTTGTAAAAATCTAAAATCTAGTTGTTGACTTCTGCGTTTTTGTATTAAACTTGTTATCCTGCGTTGCGTGGCTAATCTCTGAATGTGTGTGTAGGTGTGTGTGTGTGTGTGCGTGTGTGTGTACGAGGGTAGGTATGGAGGGCTAATCGAAGGGAGAAGAACAGACGGACGGGCGTGGGCTGTGCTCTGATGAACTTGTGATGTTATTCCAGTCCGCTAGGAATATGGCCGGCTGTGACAAGGAATGAGATATTATGAGGTTTATGCCCGGCAGAGAAAATGGATAAGGGCGTCCTGCGAGCAAAACTCGTGCCTCGGAATGCGCTTAAGGCCTGTCTTAATTGGAAGGTTCATGGAATGTCCGGGGAGATTTAAAAACCTTTTTGAGGTTCTCAAATCCCGAAACTAGGTCCCTGAATCTTTTTTTTTTTTTTTGTCCAAAAGGTTCAGCATCCTCCGACTTCGGTTCTGGATCTGAGAACCTCGATAAAAGGTTTTTAAATCTCCCCGAACATTCCACGAACCTTCTAATGAGCCAAAAAACTCCACCTTCGGGGAAGACAATCCGATAGAGTGCGCCTAGGGTAGCGTACTTCCGGTAGTAAATAGGCCTGCGTGATCGAGCCCCTTGTAATAACTGTATACCGTGTTGCGTCAAGCCATGTGGGGCCGGGTAGCTCAGTTGGTAAGAGCGTCTTGCTAGTAACCGAAAGGTCGCTGGTTCGAATCCCGGATTGGTCAACGTGTGATCATATTATTTTCCCCTTTACCAACAACTGGCCCGCTGGTGTCGGTATAAATCGGTCCAGTAGTCACCTATATGCGAAAGTGTCGTGTGACTATAATCTACAAACAACAACAACGTCACGCCATCTGCTGGAGTACCGAACTCTATAAAAATTTGTTATTATTAATATATATTATATGACTAGACTATTAAAAAAATAGGTTGCAGCCTTTTTGAATCCCATGAGCAAAGATATAGACAAAAAAGCTAAAGATTTGTACCAGAACAAATATTTCAATGATGTTAGAGCTTGCATCCAGTCATCAGTTACTTACATTCATGCTGAAGTTCGGGCTGAAATGAAAACTGGTCTTATGTACAAAGTTGACATTTCTTTGACAGAAAAAGGAACAGTTTTGGAATGTCAGTGTGAATGCGCTGCAGGCATGGGGCCTTCTGCACACTGTAAGCATGTAAGATGTGTCTTGCTCGGCCTGACAGACTTTTCACAAAATAAATCGTTTGTAGTACTGACAACATGTACATAATCACTCCAAACATTTCACCAAGCAGCAAAAAAAAAAACATTTGGGGTCGCCTATGAAAGCTGAAGATATATACCGACATCAAAAAAGACTTAAAACTGTAGATTTTGATCCACGACCTGAACATGGAAGTACGCGACTATTGGCGCACCTATCGGCTGAACATTTGCATATTCAAGGGAAATAATTTTAATATTTTGGCCCATTGACAGGCCATTAGGCGTCTGAAAGACAATATTGCACAGATCTAGGCACTCACTACGCGTATGAAAGACAATATTACACAGATCTAGGCACTCACTACGCGTCTGAAAGACAATATAACACAGATCTAGGACACTCAGTATACACGTTCACAGGCGCATTACACGGCGTACTTTCTACTATGCATGCTTCTGCGGTAGCAATGTTTCCGGGATTATTGCGGGGTACTCTCAACGGGGGGAAATCAGTATTGATGTTGACTACTCTTTGAAATATGTGCTCACGGGCTATAGCCTGGTTTTCTAATACACATCTGTTGTTAATAAAAACTACTTTGTTAAACTTGTTGTCTTTTTCGTGTTGTTTTTTTTATCAGAACAGTAGTAAGAGGTTTGAGGAGTATTGATATGTTAGTGCGTGGGAAACATACTTGTCGTTTACCAACATATATCAGCAGCACAATATCTGTTCCATTGTTGGATGCTTGTGATTATGTTGTTGTATGTTATGTTTAAATGGAAATGTACAGTCATTACATGTATATTTCTTAAAACTCTTATAGTAAACTAATGTCATGTTATAAGCATTGCGTTTATCGTTTATGTAATGTGTGACTTTGAATAGGGATAGATCAAGGACCGGGAGGAACGGTGAAGTTCACATTTTAATCTATATTTTAAATCGATTTCATAAACTGCTTGAAGTCCTTTTACAATGTTATTTTGTCTGGATCTTCAAGGTAGTAAAGACCCCCGTTGAGTTTCAAATTCTGTTAGTATTGATCAAGTTTCGAACCCCCCCCCCCTTCACCTCCTATATTACCCCCACTCTCCCACCGGGTATTCCTTCCCCTTTTAAGTGGAATCATCTCCCTTCTTTAGTTACATGTAACCATCTCCTAATCTCAAATATAGCCACCATTTCTTAAGTATCACCTTCTCCATTTCTTAAAGTATCACCTTCTCCATTTCTTTTTCAGGCCATCACCAACAGTGGCTATAAGGATGGAGCCGGACCCAGTTCCAGCTGCAGCTCTTGCAGTTCAGGAGCACGACCTACACGAGAGAGAACTGCTAGTGAACGGTGACGTGCCCTATGCTGACTCCTCTCCTGCATGAAGCAACACTGGATAAGATAAGACTGGATGGATAAGACTAGGACTGAATGGATAAGATACGACTGGATGGATAAGATAATAATTCAGATAGATTATCCGAATCTAGATGGATAATGAAAGGCCGGTGAACTGAACACAGCACATAGGCCATCTTTGCGTCGTCTACTCCTGGTAATGAGATTTATACCGCGTAGAAGTCAGCAGATATCTCCAGTACGTCTCTACCAACGCCTGCTAACATGATTGCCTCTGCGTACAAAGGTTTCATGCCCTTCACGGACCCAGTTCCAGCATAAAAGCAGCGCTTTTTTCGAGAAGAGAACCAGGATAAAAACCACTTCCGCTGGTTATGTTGTCCGCTCTAATTTAACCCGCAAGTGCACGCTGTTAAATATCGTCTTCGTACTTCTTTGTCTGTTATGAAGGGGAACGATACAAATGTTATGTTACCTGGACCTTTAAGTACCCCAGCTATGATGAGGAGGCCTTCGTCGAGAGGTATAACCCAATGGGGGTAAAAAGCCGTTGTTGTGGATGTGGTGGCTTTAAGTTTACTTAAACAGATTTTCAGGGATGTGGTGACTTTAAATTCAAGTTGAACCGTTATGAGGACGTGCTAGATTCCTGATACAAAAGGAAAACGGTCTTCGTCTTCACAATTCTTTTTATTACTTTTATATAGCGCTTTTCCAGCTCAAGAGCTGCTCAAGGTGCTGGTCGATACAGGGTCTAACTCAAGCCGCCCGAGATGCCCGCCTGCAACCTTTGGGCACAGTTTGACGTCCAGACGACTGAGCACAATCCTGGGCGACCTGGGATGGGGAGACAGGACCTAGTGCGTGCTGGGTGTATTTGTGTAGCCGGCACTCATCCGTCTAGGACATGAGCGTCAGGATCTTTAAAGTCCATGCGATGGAATGCGTGCGTCCACAGACTAGACCTAGGTTTACACTCTCATCCGAAGGAATGCTACTGGGGACTGTTGTTCTTGACGAGCGTGGTGCTCAAACACTGTGTTTCTGAAACTGAGAGAACTCACACTCAATGACAAAGGCAAAAGTCCCGTGTGTCCTTCGTTGGCTCTTTAATTTGCAAGTGTTCACTTCCGACCATACATTGCACTGACGACCTTCTTGGGTTGAAACGAAAAGTAAACTTACCTGAGATTCTGAGAAGGGGGGTGTAGCCTACCTCGTTCCAATACTGTGTAAGTGGCGAAGGCACTGTGCATAATATGATATACAGAATATGATATTGTCTTAAAATAAACATTGAATTTGTTCTTCGGACTTCCGTTTGGCTGTGGGGGAAATTGAGTTTATCGACCAGCTGCACAAAAGTATCTTCCACTTCCATTATCTTCGGAAAATTTTGTGATAAAGGCCTTCAAGCCAGTCATCGACGGTTCGAGACCGCATAAATTCATTTGCTTTAAAGTGACGACGTTGGGTGAATGTTGTGCGCCGCGTTTGACTCCACTTGCCTGAAAATCTTAAGTGAATCTTTCATGAGCTGCCTCAAGACAGGAGGTTTATCAAACTCCTCTTGCGTATAGCCTGGAGCTAAACCATTAATGGTCAGATAAAATCTACTACTTGTGGTGTCAGTTTTGACACAGTCTGAGTCTGAAATCTCTTCAAAAACGTGAGTTGAAATAAAGGCGTAAACTTTGCCAAGAAGACACGTTTGGTCATCTTCTTCCTTACTGCAACCCGAAGGCATGGTGGACCAAAGTGTATTCAACAAACTTTTCATCTTCTTGCCCTTCTCTCTTCCAATCCACTCCATCCCCTCCTTTCCACCCCTCTTTCAAAAACTCTGCTCAAGTCACGTGGCCTTTACATTCTTTGGCAGAGTTGTCTCCCTTTCGTTTTGCCCAGGCAGCTATTAGCGCCGTCTTCTGATTGGAGATGACATCATCATCCTCAAGAACTCAACTCTTGCCATTAAATCTGAACAGTGATGCTTTCGTGATATTATCCGCCCTTGGTTATGCTCACGTGTAAAAATGGTGTGATGTTTAAATATCTTTTTTTCGGTCTTTGAAAGAAAAGGGATTGTGTAGCTAGCAACCCAGATTATTTTCTGGTCGGGAAGAAAAGAGGGTATTGGGGAAGTAACAGAAGGTCAAGATGTGCAATAATATGAGCAGTTTTATGTTCAACAATGTTCACACATTTTTGCCATTGGTGGACAAAATCGTGAATATATATGCGAAAGTGAATGTTGGTAAAAATCCAGGGGGATGATATATACAAATGATGATAATTTACTTCTTTGTGCAATACTAATAAAAAGGTCAAGTCCGCATACAGCAGAAACATGAGCAGGAAAAAGTTAGACAATTAAGGCAAGAGAAGATTAAGATGCCGGTTATCAAAGATAAGCAAAAGATTAGGCCAATATTATCTGTTGTTTTAATTATCTATTTTCTGCTACATTGTAGATTCACTGTTGACTTTGAGGCTGAATAATTATATTTGCGATTCCTTGTATTTGTTATTGCGCAAACCCAATACCAGATCATGTATACACAGTCAAATGTTCAAAATAGCAGTTTCATTAGTGCGGTAGTAGTTTGTTTTTTTATGATCTTTGTATATGTGTGTGTACCTTTTAATTGTTCGTACTTTCTCAGAATTCACAAAATCCATCTTAATCCAGCTATTTGCATGTGACTTCTTCTACCAAAGAACAAGAACATTTCTTTTCCTCCATTGATTCATCGTTACTTTGAAATGATTGGTTCAGCTTTAATTTGTGTAACGTTGGATGTTTCTCGATATCCGTAGTGTATTTCAGTTTCAATGTTGTATTTATGCGTTGAATGCTATAACCGGTTTCAAGGCTTCGTAATAAGTAATGATTATGCGCACGATCTTGAGTGGTCTTGCTAGTTTGTTGTGTGTAGTGTGCGTGTCTGTTTAAAAATATAGGTATGCGCGCGTGCACATGTATTTGTATGTGCGTGCGTGTGTGTGTGTGTGTGGTGTTGCTTGTTGTGTGTACGTTTATGTGTAACCCTTCAATGACATTTACCGAGTATATATATATATATATATATATATATATATATATATATATATATATATATATATATATATATATATATATATATAATATATATATATATATATATATATATATATTATATATATATATATATATTATATATATATATATATATATATATATATATATATATATATATATATATATATCTATGCTTGTGGGCTGTTTCATTGCTGCTATTGTTTAAGGAAGATGTTATCATGTTCGCAATTTTTATTTCAATTGTTTGTCCATATGCGAGTTTATATTACCATTTAAAATGTTCTCTGGGTATGCTTATCATTATGGATGTGACGTTGGTTAAACAAAATGTGTTAAATGCAATGTGACATTCCTGATATAAACATTCCCGTGCAGGAAAAGTAATCCACAACAAAATTAGCGGGTAATACCCAATGTTAACTTTGAGTATCATAAACCAGACCTCATATCATAGTCCCAGCGTCAATTTTCTAACGAGATAGAACAGAATTTGAGTTAGAAAACACATATCTACAAACTAATACTTCAATTATTGAAGACAGCGTGAATGTACCTTTTTTGGCAGTAACGAATGAATAACTGGTGGTTTAAGTTTGTGTGAAGTGTGCACCTTGACCGATTCCCTGTGCATTGTACAGTATACAATATTTCGCACTTCCTTATCTATAGCCTATCATTCCACGGCGCCCGTATCTACTACTTAGGCGTAGAATGCAGTATTCATTTCCCTGTCCACTATTTTTGGTGAACTGCAACGTGAATAAGACCTCAGAATGTGCTGTGTGCTTGAACGTCTGTGATTTTTTCCCTCCCTCTTAAATCAATGTGATTCATGTTTGTATTGTTGTTTAGTACGTTTAGTTAATTAAACAATGCAAAGAATAATGACTGTGTATAGTTCATCCCAAATGCTAACCACTGCACATTGTTATCGTGGATGTGCAACCAACGTCTTTAACGATTAAACTGTTGATGAAACTGTTGAAGTGTTTTGCAATGATAATGCAAGGTTCGTGAACGTGGACTTGAAAATTGTGTGTTATGTTGCAACATCCAGCGATTTCCTAATATAGGTTAAAATACTGGATTTAAAATCAGATAAGAAGTCTCTCCTCGGTGATGATGGCAGTCTGTATTCAGGGTCCATCGAGACGGATGATTGGACGTCAGAAAAAAGCTGTAGCGTTATGGAAGAAGACTTTTCAATCAATTAATATTGATTTGTTCACTAAACATGTGACATGCTGACTTTTCAAGCTGAAATGATTGTGCGTAAGCTGTAAATCTTGCTGATGGAAATCATAATCAGGCACAATGCAGAGCTGCAGAATTGTGTTGCAGACCGGGAAACTTCGAATGCTGAATTCTTGTGTCTTGAAACATTCGCTGCGTTGATGGTATAAATTTGTAAATGCGACAGGTAAGTGCAAGTTACTGGGAAATAAAATAATGATCATGGAAATTATAACTACAGCAGAATATTGCTTGTTCTATTTGACTTTTCCCTGTTTGCAAACTCAGTCCCCGTTACTACAGGAGCACCGCTTATCATGGACCGTATTTAATGTTGCGTTTCCATGACATTCAACGTGCAATATATTGTTCATTGAAATGATTCTTTTGTCTGCATGTATATTGTATAATACTATGTTTATTATTGTTGTTGATCCTTCAATAACTTTTCCTCTACCCTACCTCCCCTCATTCAGCAGCACGGTATTTATTTAGTTAGAATTGAACCTTCTTTCCAGGATAGTATTGCTACACTCATTAAGTTTTCAAAGTCTTTCCACAAGCTACTGTTGGCCAATTGACACGCCACTCGTTTTCAGTGTAATGTTATTTCAAGCCAATCATATTCATTCCTGAAACTAACAATGCCTCATGCAAACTTACATTATAGTTCACGATATATTTATATTTCTTTGATTTTATTAAATTTCAACCGACGTTTCTGATGCTTCGGAAAGGTTTGTAATTTGGTATGCGTAAAAAATATGGTTTGTATACTATTTTCGTCTCAGTCATTGAAGAGTAGATTACAACAGGTTGCATATATGCTGCAGGCATTTCTCAGTTAATTATTCCATGTTTTAAACTAATATAATGACGGCCTACTAGCGCAAAAACTTAGAGTTACCAGTATCACGATATACTTGAAATTAACATGTGTTTTGTGTAATTTACAGAGATACCAGTAAATTACAGTGTTAATTAATAAATACCAGTACTTGCCACGCCTTACAAGCGCCAAAACATAATCATTACATATTTCGCGTAATAGTAACAATGATCGTGAGATAGTTACAATTATTATGAGATAATTACAACTATCATTAAAAATTACAGATACCTTTGAGTGATCATGTTCAATTTTTAGTTTTGCGCTCTAGCAATCCGTGTGGAAATGCGCCAAAACCGAAAATTGTAATGTTCACCTTATAATTACAGTTTTTACGTGTTAATTGTAAATATTTCGTGTTCTACGAAACTGTTCGGTAGGTTTTGTCAAGTCAAGTCAAGTCAAGTCAAATAATTTTATTGCCAAGATAAAACACAAGGAATAAGTCTCAGAAACGAGATAACACGCACACACACACGCACACACACACACACACACACACTCGCACACACACCCACACACCCCACCACACACACACACACACACACACGCACCCACACGTGTGTAGCATGCGAAGACAGGCAGTGGGCTAAAGAAATACAGTTCAAGTGACTATGTTACTATACAACGTTTCAGAAATTAAACGAGCCTTTCCTTTCGACGCTATTAAAGCGTGGCCAAAACTAAAAATTAGTAATTAACACTTTTAATTACCGGTATCTATGTGAATTACACAGAATACGTGTTAATTAAAATTATCACTGATACCTGTAACTGCAGATTTTTGCCCTGGTAACCCGCCTTAGCCAGAATTAAGCATGATCATGTAAAAATTGTAATTATCAAGTGAACGTTGTAATTATTATGCGATAATTACAATTTTCGGTTTTGGCGCATTTCTAGGCGGATTGCTAGAGCCAAAACTGAAAATTAAACAGGATTAGGGGAAGATATTTGTAATTTTTCAATGATAATTGCAATTATCCATTAACACTTATAATTATCCCATGATACTTGTTATTATCCCATGATATTTGTAATTATCATGTTTTGGTGATAGTAGGTTATCATAGGATACAGCACCAGCAACAGCAAGAATGTCAACAACGGCAATAACCACTACAACCGCAGCCCGCCCCCCATCCCCCCAAATGTAATCAACCACAGATACGTCGAACAGCTGCCCATAAGATGGTCTATTTATTCGCATTGTTGCTGATTTTAAATAAGATTTTGAAGCACAACTATATATTTTTTTTTTAAAGAACACGAATAAATAAAGATTGGAATTATAGGCTAATAGTACCCTGATGCAAGATTTTTAAAACGCTAATGCAAATGATGAAAAGCAATACTTCTTTGAAACTATATTTTTAATGTCGATTTTTTTTCTTCAAAATGATGGGTAACACTAGTAAAATGCTTTAAGGTGTAAGATATAATGAGTAGTACCCGAATTTCTTAATCTACAAAATATTTATATGTTTCTCATGCACACTGTATTATTTATCTCGTATACTGATAGACACTAGAGCGCACATCTAGTAATACACTTGTATTTCCTTAAATTGTGACATTTGATATTTAATACCTTAATTTCTGCCATTACTAGCATTTAATGACGCTGAATACTATTAGTGCTACAACTAATAATGCAACTTGAAACGAATACTGTGTATTTGTTTCATTTCTTAACAATTTTGTTAACACGGATTAGCCGTTCACCACTGATTTAGCATTGACATTGCCGACTCATGCTTATGTACTTCATTTTCGTTTAAAGCAAGTGTGGTTGAACCCAAAAATAATTTTAAAAAGTAAGGGCAGGTCCCTTCGCTTCATTAAATAAACGCGTTTTCAATTTGCCTGTCTTTATCATTCCTGTTTGTTTGTATCTTGGAATGTGACTTTGATGAGAGAAGTTTTGCGTATTCAACAGGAGAAATGCAAAGTGCGTTTGGAGCATTATGTGTATGAGAACGCCTGTGTTGGGGCAAGCAGAACAGAAAATGTATTACCGTTTCAACATGAAGGTTCTGTAAAACACAATCACATAGATTAATAATTAATAATAACGTAGCTTGTTGGACACTATCTTACCCACAAAACCTAATTAAATATAAGAGTTTCTTATTTGGAAACAATCATAAAAGTGTGTGTGTGTGTGTGTGTGTGTGGGTGCGTGTGTGTGTGTGTGTGTATGGGGGTGTGTACATGTATAACCGCACAACTGGTGGTTTAAAAAAAATAAACATTACATGGTAACAATTGGGGTAGTTTAAAGAAATTGGGAAGCAAAAATCTTCCCTATCCTATCCTATCCTATCCTATCCTGTCCCGTAACCCGGAGGTCATAGAGGCACCACAGATGATCGTTTAACCAGCATACTCCATCTTTCTCTTTCCTCAGCAGCCCTGATGGCTTCGCTCAGTGTCAAACCAGTCCAGTCTCGAATGTTGTCATCCCACCTCTTTTTCGGTCTCCTCTTCTTCTACCTCCTAGAACTGTGCCTTGCAGAATAGTCTTTGCAAGGCCTGATGATCTGGTGATGATCTGGTGATATGGCCATACCATCGAAGTTTCCGTTTCTTCACCACTGTAAGCAGGTCATCGTGTTGTCCAATGGCTTGTGTGATAGTCTGTCGGACTTCGTCGTTGGTGATGTGTTGTGTATAGGAAATGCCCAGAAGTCTTCTGTAGCACCTCATCTCCATGCTTTGTATTCTTCGTTGGAGATCTGCTGTGAGGGTCCATGCTTCGCAGGAATAAAGAAAGATGGAGATGACAAGGGAGCGCAGCAGTCTTACTTTGGAATGTAGACTGATGGTCCTGTCTTTTCAAATGGGCCTTGTCAGGCCTTGGACCTTGTCAGGGCAGCAGTTGTTTGTGCGATCCTGGAGAGGACTTCTTGTCGGGACCCATTGTTTGATACAATGGGTCCTAAACATTTGAAGCAATGCACTGTGTTGAGGGATTGGCCTTGGACTTTGATGTCCGTGTTGATGCCATTGGTATTGTTGGTCATCATTTTGGTCTTCTCTGCACTTATTTCCATTCCATAAAACTCTGGAAGTGGTGTCAAGCCTCTGTACCAGCTGTTCACGTTCTTGTTCCTCTCCAGCCAATCCATCAATGTCATCCGCAAAACGAAGATTGGAGATTGCTCTACCCTCTATGCTGACTGTGACTTCATGATCTGCAAGAGCATCTGACATGATGCGCTCTAGGAAGATGTTGAAGAGGGTTGGAGAGAGTAGGCATCCTTGACGCACACCGATTGTTGTTCTGAACCAGTTCCCGATTCAGCTGTTGTGGAGGACTGCACTGGTAGCCTTGTCATACAGGCTTTTGATGACTTCAATAATTTTAGGGCTGATGTTGTACACTTTCATTGTTGCCCATAGAGCTGCATGCCAGACTCGGTCAAACGCCTTCTTGAAGTCTATGAACACATGATATAGATGTTGTTGGTGCTGTAGGTATTTCTCACAAATTACTCTGAGGTTGAAAATCTGTTCAGTGGTACTTCGCCCTGCCATGAATCCTGCTTGTTCTTCAGCTATGATTTGTTCAGCTTGGGGTTTCAACCTGTTAAGTATTATTTTCAGGAGGATCTTGCTGGGATGGCTGATGAGGCTGATGGTGCGGTAATTTTCACACTCCTGAAGGTTACATTTTCTGGGAAGAGTGATGACAAGCGACTGGGTCCATGATATAGGCCACTCCCCACTCTGACAGATCTTGTTACAGATAATGGTGAGGGCATCAATCATCGCTTCTCCTCCTGCTTATAGCAGTTCCGCGGGTATGTTGTCCACTCCTGCTGACTTCCCTTTCTTTAGCGATTGCACTGCTGCCTCAACTTCTTCCCGGAGAATTGGGAGGATTTCTTCTTCTTCTCTGTTCTCGGGACATGCTAGAACTGATGGGTCTCCATTTGGTGCATGGTTGTAAAGGTCAGAGCAGTACTCTGAATAAGTACTCAGCAAGAAGGCCTACCAGACTGTGAAGCGGCTGACAAGTGTCAAACAGCCCAAAGTCTCCACGATCCAAAGCAAGTCTGACATATGCCTTACAGAAGAACAAGAAATCTTGGACAGATGGACAGAGTACTGCTCTGACCTTTACAACCATACACCAAAAATCTTCCCCATTTTTTTAAAAGCATATTTTCCACTCAAAAACAGTATAGCACAGCCGTAAATATCGAGAAATCGCATCTTCCCAATTTGTCGAAAGCGTGTAAATTATACACATCTGTATAGTACAACTGTATAGCGCTACGAACAAAATCAAGTTTAAAGGGCAGATTACCCCCTCAATCATATGGGCATTCATAAATGCACTTAATTTTATCAAATACAACATTTGATTTGTAAGTATCACTGAGAAAAATACCTTTCCTTCATTGTTCCCTGTTTTGGTAACATTCCCGATTGATCGGCTTATACAGGTAAGCTTGTGTGTGTGTGTGTGTGTGGGTGTGTGTGTGTCTGTGTGTGTTTAAGAGGGATCTATGTGAAACCTGAAGGTGAAAAAAGAACGTGGGTGTGATTCTGATTCTGAATTTGGAGGTCAATTGCTAATGTACGAGAATTCAAAAACATGTGTTAGGGCGGGGATGGAGTTAGATTGGTAGAGAGGAGGAGTGGGGGTGTAGTTGAGGTGGATCTTGCTTTTAAAGTTCCAAGATATCGTTTCGTTTTGATGTCTGGAAGGAATCCCGAGCTTTATCTTGTTTTTAATATATTTGGGAAGATGGGGTGTTACCAAGGAGGATTTTGTGTGGAAGGAGGTACATAGATGTTCTGGATGTTGCGAAAAAAAGTATTCAGTGTACATTGCTTTTTTGTGTAAACTAATTATGCATATCTGCACTGTAATCATAAAGGTACACACGGACTGTTACATTCCATAATGTCCACATTATACTTGCGCACATTTTACTGATTTATTCCGTACAATCTGTGTGGCCTGGTTTTTTGTTTTTGTAAGATTTAGGCCCTAGTTCTCCCAATGTACAACATCCACGAACATTAACTTCTTCTTCTCGTTAGTTCTATAAAAACAAGCAGACCCTTTCTTTCTTTCTTTTTTTTTTTTTTTTTGCACAGGGGCAAACCTTATTTCGGGGGAGGAGGGGAATGGTGTTGACGGAGGGTCCCAGTCTAGTTGAGCCTGAATAATGCTGCCTGATCCTGTGATAATTACATACATTTTATTTTTTTTCGAAGACACAACATATACCATTCGCAGCATTTGCATCAAGTAGGCTTAAACTTTTATGGCGAGGCGTAATATAGTCTATATAGAGAAGACGAACAGGCCATGCAGTTTTCATATTTCGAAGGTTTAATAATCATTTTTGAACATTAATGTGTCCTTCTATTGATAAATATTTCCCAAATCGTCATCATATACATAAAACGCGTCAGTTTTGCATGTGCCTTTCTCCCTTTCATTTTCCATTCTACATTTGTAATACCCATTACTGTACTCTCACGTATCATTGTTGCCATTTATTACCGATGAATGTTGTGTACATTTAAAAAAAAAAAAAAAAAAGCAATGTCAGTTTATGATATTTACTTGTAACCACAATATTCATGTCTTGCCCCATGTTATCAAACTTTTAATATAATTTCTCCCTTCTGTTCATACGTATACATAATATAGTGTTCATGATTGTCTTCCTATTATGTATATATGAGGACAGTTTGAAGGAAACGATCAATTTTCCTGCTCACTGATTTCTGTTCACACAGAGTGACTGAAGAGTACGTAGTGCTTTATGATAACGGTGTAATGTCCACAGCAAACTGTTCCACACATTCAAGGGGGCAAATTGATATGTATTTCAAATTGCACTTCTCTGTAAAGCACATATAATTTAGATAATCTATTGGGCTTGAAAATAGGTTTCACTCTGGATACGGATTCACTCTGGATACGGATCAGGATCTGTATTTCCTCAGAGATGTTTGTCAGCGAGTAGGTCACAAGAGCCAAGTCGTTTTGGGCGTTTGCAGCTATACTCAGAGCATTGTGTAACTAAATCGCATACAATCTGTATTTTACAAGGAATTATTTAAGTTAAGATACTTCTCAGTTAAATTTGGCTTATTGCGTAATTGAGGGACACACACCTTACATTTCGTGAAACTGTTACTTGGGGCTACATGCAGTAGGAATAACGTTCTAAACTACTATATAGAATAGTTCCATTCAAATAGTACTACCAGGACGCTTCAGTCTTTTTGTGTGACATTGATGTTGTGACTGTTAGTAACATAGTTGTTTATTAAATCTGTTTGTTTTGACAAAAAGTGGCAATAAAGCTGTGATTTATCACTAATAATAATGACGAATAATACAGTCCAATTGTTTAACATTTTTATGTCCAATGTATATACACTCTAATACAGCTCGCAACTTCATGCGATGAAAATACACTCAAGATGCAATAAAACTAATAATAATAATACAATTTATATAGCGCACATATCTCACGGTACATGGCGATTCATGGCGCCTAGCTTACAAGGAAAACAATGAGACGACAATATCCGGCTGTGTCGGGTAAGCTTACCTCAAACATTAGTGGAAAGGGGAACGTAAGTCTTTGCGAGTTTCAGCTACGCAGTGTGGGCTGCAGCGAGACTAGCTATTAGAAGAAGTGTGTTAAGAAGAACGGGTTAAGAAATAAATACATATCATTATTATACTCATTGATGAACAAGTTAAAATAACAAAGAGGCCGGCAGTAGTGAGGTAAAACAAAGTTTTATAGAGCTAAAATACAGTTCGGTGGTAGGATGGAGAGAGAGAAAAAACAAAATAGCCAGACAGCGAAAACACAAAAATAGGGAGAGACTCTTATAAATCATTTGTAAAAAAAATAAATCTGTTTAAAAGCTTTAAAAAAAAAAAAAGTCTACCGTGTGACACACATGTAAGGCTCATAGCAAACACTTTATTGCCTTGCTTAAACAGCAAATTTATAGTGACTGTGTATTAACAATATTTTTTCCAGTTATTTACTCACTACAGTAAGTGCATACAATTTAAAGGTAACATTTCTTAAATCGATTAGTAACCGTAAAACTGATATATTGTGAGAATCTTTTGAGGAAAAAAAAAACAAAAAACACTCACCCACACATGCGCGTGCTTATTTTTGGACATACAAACGTTTCATTCAATAAACACGAAACCAAATGCACCTTGGTATTTGTCCAACAAATGTCCTTGGTGTTAAAGTTGTTAAGCCTCACTTAAGAGGATTGAGAATTGATCCTACAAATGTTTTACATTTTATCATTAAATACGTTTTCTTGACTTTTATCCTTTTTTCTTAAAGTACAAGTACACATAGTAAAGATGCGGTCCTATGGACTAATATACTACAATTTTATGATCATAAATGCATGAGTGATCTGTTAAACTATCTGTAAATAAATATTTATTTCCAATGAACTTCCATTCCCACCCTTTCCTTAAACCACAACTTGACTCGGAGAGCACTGTTTTTCTTTTGAAAATGTATTCAAAAGACTTGGTATCTCTTCTAACTGTGTCATTGTTTGTGTATATAAAGTTTAGTTACACAGACTGCTAGTACTAAGGTTTGTTATTTTCCAGTGATGGTAGTCTGTAAACAAACACGTTGACCAAATACAAAATACAATGTAATCAAAAATGCTTAAACCAAACTAAAACGCATGGTATTATTTTATCCAGTACGTGTTGTAATTAAAAAAATATATTTTTTAACAACATTTTTTTCAATTCATGAATGAGAAGTATACAGTGAGTACAACTTATAATGTTACGTTTTCAAGCACATCTAAGAACCTAATATATTCGTCTGTTCATATTTGTACTATGTTCAGGTAAATCTTTTCCAGTAGTTATATTTTTGATTTTTCAAATGAATAAGCAACAATGCAAGTTGCAGCTCTTGTCAAAGGAAATCTTTGAACTTGTTTTGGAACCTTTGATGAATTCAATAACATTTCTTCTTTCATGTTTGCAATTCCTGAATGCACATTCCTATATTTTGATTAATATATTTTTGTATTCATCACCATGTAATTCTTGCATAATATAATCTGCACTTTTGCCATTTTTGGGGTGATTAAATACAGATTTTTTTCCCCCCAATGTTCTTTTTATTCCTATCCACAAAACGCTTCAATGTTGGAAAAAGCTGGTTTAGCATGCATTGTACAATACATCTGGATTACTGACATATTAAAACATGTTGAAAAAAACAACAACGACGTCTTGGTCTTAACTTGGTTTTCTGGTTGGTCTGCATTGCACACTCTACTAGACTAACTAATATTGAAGAAGATTTTCATTACCAATAACGTTTACCATCAGTCGAGTCTTCTAAAGAAATGCAGATGACTGAATTTAGACTTTTCCATCACAACATCCTCTCCCTCTCTCTCACTCTCCCCCCCCCTCTCTCTCTCTCTCTCTCTCATTCTTGATTTTCTCTTGCAGATACAGAAAAAAACTATAGCAATCATGGGGAGAAAAATCAATTTCAACAGGAACAAACGCTATACAATACATTATGGTCTGCAAATTCAATAAATTCATGTGCATGTGAGATAATGAGCTGAGCAATACAATAAGATAAACGAAATATTTACAGGCTTATGCAATATCAACAGAACAGTTTACAGACAAATAACAACATACAAGCAAAATAAGACTGCGTGGGAAGGGTGCGTATAGCTACTGTCATCACACTACAAACTACAAACGCCAGCAAGATTCACAGCACTTTTACTAAAAGACTGCTGTGAGTATTTTTTTTAACATAAATTCTCCCTGATTTATTATCACCATCAATAAGCGAAATAGACAACATTTTGCTACAGAACAAGGCGAAGCCACAAAAGCAGCTTGTTAGTATAAGGGAGATAATTCCTGTTCCGCGTTGTTGACCACGTAGTCTGCTAAGCTACACAAATATCTACTAAATGTTTATGGAATTTTAAAAAAAGGAGAAGAAACCCACTGATAATATAATAACAATCATCAAAAGCTAACATTGCACTCAATGCATAAATACTTAGATAAAGCGATGCAAAAAGCATGAAATTCTTTAAACAGACGCAATTTTCAAGAAGCTGCAATCAATAAAACAATTATTGGAATTTTAAAAAATACGCAATGGAAAATATCACAGCCAATGCTTATAACTGTGCTTATCATTAGCATTGGTTTTAACAACATCCAAATATCATGATGATATAGTGTACCTGAGCATCAATCTGCATTTGAATATGCTTAAATACACTCCATGCTCTTGGAGAGAATCGAAGCAGCCATTAGATGTTTCAAATTACTGAGGAACAAATTGTTATAATGTTAACAGCAGCATATTTGGAGACTGCTGGTATCATTGCTGCCAATACTACTATCACAATGTGCTTCAAGGAAAACCGATATAGACCACATCTAAAATGGTAAAAGTCCATAACAACATTTAATAGAACACAAATGCTTGGACAAAAAAACAACAACTGAGGTCTAGTATACCGCTAAGATCCACACTATTACAGCAAGATCAATGCGGTAGTGAAGTTCAGTGTTTCCAGCCAGACTCATGCCCGCCCTCCATCTGAGGCTCCAGAAAACCACGGAACATGGACCCATCGGCTGACCACCGTGCACCATAGCCATTCTCCTGACGAGCTTCTATGATGTAGATGTCTTGCTGCAACAAAAAAGTCCAGCATACACCGTTGAAAATGATGCAGGTAACATAACCCAAAACAAAATTAACAAAATTCGCACTATAAAAATACTGACATGAAAAAGCAAAACGATGAAGAACAAAGAAACAGAAGAACAAGAATGAAGAAAAAAACATTTGAAATATAAAAGTACAAAACAGTGTTTGCCTACACCTAGTCAATCCCATGCCTTTCAGTAAAGAGGTGTCAATTTTTTTTTTTTAATTTCAAAAATTCGTTCAGAAACTATCAATACATTTAGACAGATTGACTAACCAACCAACTAAAAATAAATTTAAAACACAAGCACACATACTGCACACATACTGCTCTCAAAGCACCACACATTTTACTCTCTTCTTCTCCTTTTCTATTCTTCAAATCAAATAAAAATTCATACCGGTAACCAATGGATGTTGATCCATGTTGCATTGTCCAGGATTGCGGTCACCTTTCCCAAAGCATGGTCGTTCTTCTCTTTCTCCGCTGGAAAACATAACAACCATATAACATTTTATCTAAAACCCTAGAGAATTGCACCGGAAAACACTTTATTGATTGCATAGGACATACAGAACAACAAAATTGAATACCAATCAAATGTTTTAAGCAAACACAAGATTTTAAGACTCAGGGGATGTTAAACATGAGGCTTCCATTAATCTTTAACCAAATTTCCCCCCCCCCCCCTTCCCCTCCCCTCTCCCAAAATGGCAATAAATTGCCTGTTAACTTAGTGAAAAGAAAAAAAGAAGTGTCACAGTAGTCTATAAATATTCTATATCACAATTCTGTCTCCATAAAAAAAAACAAATTAAAAAAAAAGGCAGTCGACTTACATCCAGTGCAATTACCCCACCATGATGTTGACTGGTCACGATGATAATGCTTCGCCAATGCTCTGGCTCCAACCCACAGCTCTGACTTTGGGCTGTAAAAAACACATTAACAACAAACTAATTTATATTTTAATAATACCCGAAAGAATAAATAAGTGAAATTAAGTAAAGCATGCCGGTGTGCAAAACAAGCTTAAAATATGAACATCAACATTTTATAACGCCCAGGCTACAGATACGATTGTCTCCCCTGGGACTTTTACCAGTAACATATTACAACTGGGGATAATAATAAACTAAGATATAAATGAAACAAAATGCCAAAATAAGACAAAAAGAGGATAAAAAGAACAAACAAACAAAAAAAAATTAAAATAAAACAAAAACTGCCACATAATTCTGACAGCAAATATGTAATAACTGAAATGCACAGCAACACAGAGAAACAAATGCAATCAAAATACCTGTGTTTTTCTTGGAAAGATGCCATCAGCTTTTTCCTTGATGGAGGAAACTTCTCAGCACTGCCAACAGTCTTCCTCAGACCTAGTAGGTCCATTATGCCTCTCTTGCCCAAGATCTGTCAGCACAGTATACAAATCATATCTCAATAAAATATTTTATGTACACAATTTAACTGTATTCCATTTTAATAAAAAAATATTTAATTTCATGTGTTACTTGGTGTGTGTGTGTGTGTTTAGGTAGGTGTGTATGTGTGTGTGTGTGTGATCTTTATCCCACACAAAAAAAACGTTGATACATTTGTAAAAAGTAAGTTTTAAAATTTAGGCCTTTGAAACTAAAATTTAGTTTGTCAGAACCCATACACATATGTTTAATTTAATATTTCTCATTAGATAATTATAAAATAATGTCTCTCTCTCTTTCTCTCTTTCCTTATATAATATAAAAGCTAACTAACCAGAAGAACTTCTCGTATCCTAAACTTGATTTCCTCTCTGGACCATTCTTTCCACAGAGACTTCAGCCCCACAAGGAGTGGTGTCACAGATGCAATCACAGAGGCCCTGAAAGGTACATGAAAGCCTTAATTAGCCTAAAATCTTAAATCGCATTTATTTAAATCAAAACACTATTGAACATAGATTTATGTGCATTCATGTTTTCACACATAAACACAGAGATGGACATGCGGACATTTAAACACATAATTATATACATGGATAAGCACATGCAGGCACTGATGCAGATATATATACACACACTTTCACACAAAACCAATGTGACCACATTCTCAAAGGACACAAATCAATATTACACACCACCACAAAATTGGTTCACGCTGTTATCCATTACAGAAGATTTTAAGGATCTTGATTTATTCACACAGTTGGCTAAACAAACTCAAGTATTTCCACATCCATCTCTCTCTCTCTCTCTCTCTCTTCTCTCTCTCTCTCTCTCTCTCTCTCTCTCTCTCTCTCTCTCTCTCTCTATCTATCTATCTACCTACCTACATACCTATCTAATCTAATCTAATTGTATCTTATTTTATGTATATAACTTCATGATTTTTCATACAAGCATAAAATATTCAGCTTTCTAAGTCAAGGAAGTGTAAACTGATTATTTCATCAAAATGTATTTCATTTGGTCCTTACCTGAATTCTGTGTAAGTCTTTTCATCGAGCAGGTCATATTTTGGCAGGTCCACAGCTGGACAGTGTCTAAATTCATGCAAGAAAATTATATTGTTATGTAGCAGAAAATGTAAAATATCAAAGTCTGTGTAGACAAAGTAAATATTTTGATTCATGTACCAAATCCAATTAGTAAGGTAACTATGCAATTAAATAAACTACTAAGAAGAAGAAATCCTCCCAATTCTCCGGGAAGAAGTTGAGGCAGCAGTGCAATCGCTGAAGAAAGGGAAGTCAGCGGGAGTGGACAACATACCAGCGGAACTGCTACAAGCAGGAGGAGAAGCGATGACTGATGCTCTCACCATTATCTGTAACAAGATCTGGCAGAGTGGGGAATGGCCTACACCATGGACCCAGTCGCTTGTCATCACTCTTCCCAAAAAAGGTAACCTTCAGGAGTGTGAAAATTACCGCACCATCAGCCTCATCAGCCATCCCAGCAAGGTCCTCCTGAAAATAATACTCAACAGGTTGAAACCACAAGCTGAACAAATCATAGCTGAAGAACAAGCAGGATTCATGGCAGGGCGAAGTACCACTGAACAGATTTTCAACCTCAGAATAATCTGTGAGAAATACCTACAGCACCAACAACATCTATATCATGTGTTCATAGACTTCAAGAAGGCATTTGACCGAGTCTGGCATGCAGCTCTATGGGCAACCATGAAAGTGTACAACATCAGCCCTAAAATTATAGAAGTCATCAAAAGCCTGTATGACAAGGCTACCAGTGCAGTCCTCCATAACAGCGTCATCGGGAACTGGTTCAGAACAACAATCGGTGTGCGTCAAGGATGCCTACTCTCTCCAACACTCTTCAACATCTTCCTAGAGCGCATCATGTCAGATGCTCTTGCAGATCACGAAGGCACAGTCAGCATAGGGGGCAGAGCAATCTCCAATCTTCGTTTTGCGGATGATATTGATGGATTGGCTGGAGAGGAACAAGAACTTGAACAGCTTGTACAGAGGCTTGACACCACCTCCAGAGCTTATTGAATGGAAATAAGTGCAGAGAAGACCAAAATGATGACCAACAACACCAATGGCATCAACACAGACATCAAAGTACAAGGCCAATCCCTCAACACAGTGCACAGCTTCAAATATATAGGAGCCATTGTGTCAGACAATGGGTCTCGACAGGAAGTCCTCTCCAGGATCGCACAAACAACTGCTGCCCTGACAAGGTTGAAGCCCATTTGGAAAGACAGAACCATCAGTCTACATTCCAAAGTAAGACTGCTGCGCTCTCTGGTCATCTCCATCTTCCTATATGCTTGCGAAGCACGGACCCTCACAGCAGATCTCCAACGAAGAATACAAAGCATGGAGATGAGGTGCTACAGAAGACTTCTGTGCATTTCCTATACCCAACACATCACCAACGACGAAGTCCGACAGACCATCACACAAGCCATTGGACAACACGATGACCTGCTCACAGTGGTGAAGAAACGGAAACTCCGATGGTATGGCCACGTCACCAGATCATCAGGCCTTGCAAAGACCATTCTGCAAGGCACAGTGCAAGGAGGTAGAAGAAGGGGGAGACCGAAAAAGAGGTGGGAGGACAACATTCGAGAATGGACTGGTTTGACACTGAGCGAAGCCATGAGGGCTGCTGAGGACAGAGAAAGATGGAGTATGCTGGTTAAACGATCATCTGTGGTGCCCCTACGACCTTCGGGTTATGGGACAGGATAGGATAGGGATAAATAAACTATAAACTACATTAATTATAATGCAGGTAAATCATTATCTGCCACAGATTATTCTGTATGATAAAGTATGATAAATGGCTGCTGCATTACATCAGTAGATTCAGTGTTACTTCCCTTGAGTCAGACTTGAATGAATACCATGGTGTACGTATTTAGCCACTAGAAGATATTCATTAAAAATCAGCATATTTCAAAAAAGCCAAACGAGTAAATACAGGATTTTAAAATGTTTTAACAGTACTCAATAGTCAGTACAGAATTACATACATGACTTTGTATACATTCTAGTAGTGACCTTGTACATTGAAAACATTTCAGCAGTAGATGACTTCATCAGTTTATGGCACTAAAACAACATTAATGATGACAATTAGCTAAATTATTATTATTATTATTATTATTATTATTATTATTATTATTATTATTATTTATGTGCCTAATCTAGACTTAGCTCTAGGGGCTTACATGAATTCAGAATAACTTTCAATATAAAACAAAATGAGGAAAACTCAAACTATTATTATTAACAGTAATCTGATATTATAAAAACTAATGACACAGCACACACACACACACACACACACCCACACACACACACCCATACGCACACACACACCCACACAAACATAAAAGCGCACGCACTCACAAACACAGAAATGCGAACCAAGTCTTTGCAGATCTGTTTCATTCATTTGAAACTGTGGAAAAAAAAGGAGTTTTAAGAGATGATTTAAATGATTGAATAAATGAACAGAAGATGAACTTTTAAGAGAAACAGGCAGTTTATTCCAAATACTAGGGCCCTGATAAGAGAAAGCACATTCAACATATGACTTTGTACGCACAGTGTCAAAGGAAGAGAAAAGTTGTTTATAGATGTGAAGAAGGTCAGCAATATATTCAGGGGTAGTGAAGTTGAGGACACTGAAACAAAGGGATGCAACTTTATGCTGGATACAGGCACACTCCACAGGAAGCCAGTAAAGAGACAGAAGAAGAGACAAGGTTAAATTTCCTTGAGTAGAATATCAACCGGGCAGCATAGCTTTGGACTTTTGGAATTTTCTGAATGTGATAACAAGGAGAGCCAGAAAGAAGGGAATTACAGTAATCAATTCTGGCAAAAACAAATGCACACAGAAGAGTTTTTGTTGCTTCTTCAGAAAGAAGATGGCATATTGACAAAATTCTGCGTATTTCATAGTAGCAAATCCGACAGACAGTAGAAACATGATTCCCAAAAGACAGAGTTTGGTCAAGACAATGCTGACACCAAGATTGCGGACAGAGATAGAGAATGTGATGGTGGCTCCATTGAGTGCAACAGATGTTGGGAAAGATGGTGAATGAAGCTCAAAGGAGAGATTTGGAAGAAATGAGCATATTTTCAGTTTTATCAGAATTTAACTGCAGGTTTATTCACTGTCAATTGTTATCTAATGACTAACATCAGTGATAAAGCCTTTAAATGCCTGAATTAAAGTGATCATATTAGGAAGATGAGGAACAGATCCAGAAACATACAGCTGGTTGTCATCAGAGAAACTGTGATGCAGAATGCAGTGTTTGTTTACGATTTCAGAGAGAGGCTGGTGGTTATAGAACAAAGAGGATTGGGCCTAAGATTACTTCGTGTCCATCCACTCCTGAAGCAGATGTGCGAGGCATTTGTACAGAGGTGTGGTGGGGTAGCCAAAGATAGTCTGCCGCACTGATGTCTCTCCTCCATCATCCTCTAGCAGTTGTTCTACGTCTGTGCAAATGCTGTCTGCCCTCTGTATCTCCTCTTCTAGCACCTGTCAAATACATCATGTAAATAAATAAATAAATAAATAAATAAATAAATAAACAAACAATATGCTTCAAAGAACAAATCCATCATTTATTAAATAGTGATATTGGCTGGCTCAATCTGTTCGAAAATTAGTCAAAAAACATGGGTTGCACTAGCGGAACTTTCATTTTTGCATCATTGCCTGTAGTTGCATGCATACACAGGCAACCATGCAGCGCCAAGGTACTATAGGCACTAAGTAACTTGGTAGTCACTGTAATAAAAATATACCTGTATGCACATTAAAAAAAATTTGTTTTTTGCAAAATATTCTGTAATAAGTGCAACTTCTGTAGTGTAAAGAGATAGATAGATAGATAGATAGATAGATAGATAGATAGATAGATAGATAGATAGATAGATAGATAGATAGATAGATAGATAGATAGATACCTCTTTCGTGTACTCCTCAATATTAAATTCACTTGACGCCATGCTTCAGATTTCAAAGAAGCAAGAAACAATGCAGGATGAAATTAAATGCTGGTGATAGATACACTGATTCTTGATGTTGTTATGTTACCTGTATTAGAAGCAGTAGCACAACATAAACATTTATACATTTAAGTTATCCGTCTTCTCTCTAATCTGATAGAACCAATATTGCAATTAATGGCAAACATCAACATCATCAGTGCATCACTCCATGAAAAATGACGTCTCTCTAAATGGTGCAATTAATCCAAATTTATGGTAAATCAATGATGTTTCTGCCGGATAAACTTTAAATGTAGAAACGATAGTGTGGTGTCTGGTTTCATTTCCACAAATACCGGCACAATGTGAAATTTTCAGTCATTGCTGTCTCGCCGACAAACTAGTACACTTCTAGTTCTTCCGATAGACAACCACAAGTATAACTGAGATCATTGCCGTTGTACGCCAAGAAGCTGCCCATTCGATTAGATGCAATAAAAGGAACAGCGTCTACTTTTATGGAAATCTATGTGTAAATAAGAATATTCCTGAAGATCTTTACACGTCAAACTACAGTGTGGTCAACCTTGCGCAATATTCAAGTTTAGTAGCTGACGACAGTAGAGGAAATTCCAGCCCTTGTCACTCTTATGTCTTGGAAAATGAAGGCGCAAAGATTTACCTCCCATTTTCTAAATCGGCCGGACAAACAAAGTAACAATAACAGTTCTGGTTCTGCGTTGCTTAGCTCTTGGTATCCAGGGACGGATTATGCTCTTCATGATGAGAGGGGAGGGGGGGGGCCTGATTACATTATGTGATACTATCAGACTAGTAATAATTACGTACCACGGCGTATTGCTATAGCCGATTTTTCCGTTAATTTGCTGTCCCCTCCCCTCCCTCCTCCCCCCCTCTCTCTCTCTCTCTCTCTCTCTCTCTCTCTCTCTCTCTCTCTCTCTCTCTCTCTCTCTTGTATTCCTATCCTATCCTATCCTTCTTTGGTCGGTGCTTGCCAATGATCTCAGTGGCGGCATCTGTCACAGCTGAGTTGAATGTGGTGGTCAATCATGGTGTTGACATTAGCTACTTCACCAGCCCCCAAAATGAACAGTGGTGCAAATTTCCCTCCAATTGTGGCCTGAAATAGTTCTGCCACCTCCGGGTCTTGCAGTTTGTCCAGGTCGAACTTCAGTCTAGTGCACTTTGCTGTATTTACTCTCTTCAAGTGGAGCCGGAAAGACATCATCACGAGATCGTGGTCACTTCCGATGTCTGCTCCTGGAAAAGTGCGTGTCCTGCCAATATCTAGAATTATTTAAAAAAAAAATTTTAAGTTATTGTTCAGCCGAGTTTGAAGTCACAACTTAATATATCAAAACTCCTTAAAAAGATTGTCCTGAAACAGTTATATGAACATATTGTTTCCAACAGGCTTCTCTGCCCATTTTAGTTCTGATAATTCCACTGAAACTGCTCCTCTTCCATATTTTAAACGATCTCTTGCTCGCAACTGATTCTGGGACACTTTTTCTTCTCATTCCTCGATCTCTCTGCTGCTTTTGATGCCATCGATCACACTATCCTCCTCCAACGTCTTGAAAACACTTTTGGGATTTCCGACTCTTCACTCAACTGGTTCTCTTCACATCTTTCTGACAGGTTTCAGACAGTCTCCGTGAACAGTGCCAATTCCTCTTCAGTCCTATTTACCTGTGGTTTTCCTCAAGGCTCTGTTCTTGGCTCAGTTCTATTCACTCTGTATACTTCCCACCTTGAATGACTCCGGCAACTTGGCCATAGGAAAACTTTAAAAAAAATGTAAAAGTGTTTATAGGGGTACGCTTGGGTCCCTTGGGACATGGTGACAAACATTCTCTGCACTGCTGTGACCCTCTGGCTGGAGAGCTTGTCGCGGATTTCTGTTCCCGACATGTCAGACAAGTCTTGGTATCGGATGGCTCCCTTGGAGGAATTCAACCGTCCGTGCACATAAACTTTTGTTCGCCTATCGACAAAGACGGTCAAATTCCTCTTCAGAAGACAATCCGACGCCTTTCTGGTCGAGCCACAGTCAAGATGGAAGCGTTTGTGTATGGCAAACGGGGACAGCTTGCCAGTGGCATATAGCGGGACCTGCCTCCTCCACAAACAAGAAACGGGACCATGGCCCATCAACTCCAGCGTCACATGCCTTCTTAAATGTTTCAATATCTCTGTCCGTGTCCGCTCCGTCCTCGTGTAGTCGGTTTTTTTTATGGATGCCATGTTTTTAATTGTTTATTCGTTTCCACCACCCCTCACCCCCCCCCTCCCCCACCGGCTCCCTCTCCACCACGGAGTCCAACCAGGGGGTGCGCTCAAGTGGAAAAATCCAGCAAGGAAGCGCACCCGGGTTACAGGAAGGATATACACTCAAACAAGTCCGCACTGCCACCACGGTCTTGCTCAGGTTTGACCCATGAGCCGCAGCCGTCTAGCAGAGCTAGCGCAATACACGACCAGCCGCTTGACTGACGTGGGCCACGCCAGCCTCCCGTCTAGGAGAAGTCCAGGCCGAAGAGGTTTGTTGGTTTGAAGGCTGGTAAAGGTTGGTAAAGAAGGCCACTGAAAACAGTGAAAAGGGATTGATGCCAAAAATACAGGTGAATGACAAATTATAAGAGTGAATACTGTAGACAACAGAAAAGAAAAACCAAGGTAGAAATATAAAGAGTGATAGAAAAGGGGAAGTTTAAAGCGCTAAACTTCTATTCTGAACGATCCCCGTGCACGGCCATGGGTGAAAAATACTCTACAAAGTTAACTTTCTCGGCTTCAAATGCATCAACGGTTCTGCTCCTTCCTACCTTTCAGACAGCATCCCCGTGTACACAACTTAACTCAAACTCCGCTCAGCTTCTGATCCTCTGACTCTTCGAGTTCATCGAACCAAACTTGTTTCTGACTGATCCCGCTCTTTCTCTGCCTTTAGACCATCTGCTTGGAATCATTACCACTTTCTCTCCGCAGCAAACCCCCAATCTGCTCCTTTTAAACAGAACCTACATGATGAAGACTCACTAGCAAGCTACTTTGCAAACATTCACACTCTAGCCACATGGTGTACAGAGAGTTACTTAGAGCTTAATGTAAAGAAAACCAAAGAGCTGGTTTTTGATGAAAGGAAATCTGAAGCTAAATTTGTTCCCATTGTAATTGCTAATGAAGCTGTTGAGGTAACAGAAACATTCAAATACCTTGGTACAGTACTTGATACTAAGCTAACTTTCAGTTCTAATGTAGATTTTATCTACAAACGAGCACAACAACGCCTGTATTTGCTAAGAAAACTAAAAACATTCAATGTCATCACGAAAACACTAGGCACAGCTTATCGGGTACTCATTGAGAGCATACTGACATACAACAATGAACATAGTATGCTGGTTTGGGAGTCTAGGAGTTAAAGATCATTCTAAACCTACCCGTGTGGTCTGCTTAGCAGGGAAGATCATAGGCAGTGTTCAACAACCCCTAGAAGAGCTGTATCATAGAGCAGTGCGCAGGAAATCAAGTCGCATTCTTTCAGACCAATCTCACCCTTTGTTTTCAGAGTTTCAACCCCTCCCTCAGATCGCCGGTATGTTGTACCAATGGCTAAGAAGAACAAGTTAAAAGATCATTCATCCCCTAAGCTGTTTCACTTTTGAATTCCAAAGCCCAATCTTTTAGCACCTAAATTCATGTACAACTTTTAGTTCTGAGTGTGGGTGTGGATTGGTGGTGGGTGGGAGGAATATGGTGTGCCAATGTACAATGTGTGTGGGGGTGCGGGGTGGAGGGTGAGTGAGGGGGTGGATGGGGTAATGGTATGGGGTAATATATCTGTCATACTGCTACACAACATCCACCTCCCTAATCTGCTGAGCTATAACATTCTTAATTAGTAGATTGAATGAATTTGTTCTAGTATATCACATGTAACTTGCTATTTTAATGATGCTAACCATTGTTATGGTACTCTTAAATGTAATCTAGTTATGAGAAAGGCAACCTGCTCAGTCGTGTCTTTGCTGTTTATTTTATTACTAATGTGTTTTAAGAAAAGAATGTTACTACTGCACTAGCTGTATTATTATAATGGGTTGACTGTCATCTATGTATAGATGAATGTTCTAGTCATGCATCTACCTTTTAAGCACTGCCATTTTAATCATGTATAGGCCGAAATATGTATAGTTTAAGACAACAACTTGTGCATTTGTGTCATTAGATTATTGTGTGTGTGTGTGTGTGTGTGTGCGCGCGTGTGTGTGTGCGTGCGCGTGGGTGGGTGTGCGTGTGTGTGTGTGTTGTTTTTTTTTCCCGAGGGGGGGCGGGGGTGGGGTGAGGGAGGTTCCGTGCTCCCCTGGACCCTCCTCCCCACCTCTCGTAATCAAACCCTGGTATCGGACATGTTCTATTTGCTTATAGTCTTTTGTTTTCGGTCATCGGTTAATATACAGGTATAATGGTGTAATGATTTGAAATAGGCTTATGTGTTATTTATAATAAATGCGTGAGAACTGCGCTTTGAACTGATGCCATTAGGAAAAAGCGCTATATAAATGTCTTTAGCGGTAAGCTTAATAGTAGTAGTAGTAGTAGTAGTAGTAGTAGTAGTAGTAGTAGTAGTAGTAGTAGTAGTAGTAGTAGCAGTAGTAGTAGTAGTAGTATAGTAATAATAATAATAATAATAATAATAATAATAATAATAATAATAATAATAATAATAATAATGATAATCATAATAATAATAATAATAATAATAATAATAATAATAATAATAATAATAATAATAATAATAATAATAATAATATAAATAATAATAAAACGTGGCGATCTGTACCCAACATGCATGCTCACATGTTACACACTCTTATACACAACAGACACAAATCTTTCATTCAAACGTGTGGTGTAAAAAAGCAGGAAGATAGCTATTGGAAGATGGAGAGGAAATTGAGATTTATTTTGAATTGTTTGATTGTCTGCCTCCAACACCATTAAGCTTACTAACGAGAAAGAGGAAACCGAAATCACCTGAAAAGTCCCCTACTAGGCTAAGTCACAATTCTAATGGGCTAAGATAACCATGCAGCGCCCAACCAGCGCTGCCAATACATTTATTAATTATTATGACAGAAATCGTAATTGGCAGTTTCAGTTGGTTTATACAGATAATATATGCATGAACACAAAACCAAAGACGACCAGTTCAATAACATTGTAAATTCATGAGAATAAACAGCATAAATCATGATCTGCAGTTAAATGCGACGATGCACACGATAAAACTATGAAATTCAGGCCACAAAACTCAGTATGACGCGTTAATTACACGCGAAACTTGCTTATTCAACATTCAGACCGGCTGAATGATTTGTGATGTCCAAACAAAGTCTTTCCGGTCAGCCGACCTGCGGGTCAACATTATCAACAGCTAAGATGGAATCTGTTTGAGAATTAACCATGATTCCTGAGTGACCAGGCTCCACTCCAGTTTGAAAATTAACCATGATTCCTGGATTGCTAGGCTCCAATCCTGGACCTGTGAAATAGTCTACCGACGTAGCAACCGCCTGGCAGGCTCCGTTATGCAGAATGTGCAGCTCACCTGGGAAAACAATACACAGACAGTTTACGAGCGATTCCACACTGCGTAGCTGAGAATGGCCGAGGCTTAAATTCTAGTGAAGAGGCGAACGTAGACATCGGCGAGTCTCAGCTATCCAGTGTAAAATGACAGAGGTGCTAAGGTCTTTACAAATTAGAAAAGTGCTTTTTTTTCTTTTATAACATATAATAATAATAATGTTCGTCATTTATAAGGCGCCTTAGCCTAAGGATCAAGGCGCTGGCCGATACAGGATCTAACTCAAACCGTCCGAGACGCCCACCCGCAGCCTTTGGCGCATGGTCTGACGCCCGGACAATTGAGCACAATCCTGGGCAGCCAGGGATGGGGGAGAAGGACCAAGTGCATGCTGGGTGTGTTCTTGTTACCGGTGTCACATCCTCCAAGTTCCGGGTCTCCTAGTTTATCCGGGCGCATTTGGGCATGCGCCAGGTTATGTCGGGCGGGGTTTTTCACGATGTTCTTAGGCGTCGTAACCCTAACCCTAACCCTAAACCCTAACCCTAACTCTAACCCTAACCCTAACCATAATCCTTACTAAGACTACGATAGCACTGTGCGCATGCGTCGAATTTTATAACGCGTCGACCAATCAGAATGCTCCCAGTCGCTCCCAGCCCAGCTAAGATACTAGGAACTGTGACGATGTCACACCGGCACTCACCCGTCTAGGACATGAGCGTCAGGATCTTTAAAGTCCGTTATGATGGAATGTATGCGACACACAGACTAGACCTCGGTTTATACTCTCATCCGAAGGAGTAGGAAAACAGGAGTAAAGTGTCTTTCCCAGGGACACAACGCAATGGCCCGGCCAGGGCTCGAACCCGGGACCTTCAGATCCTCAAGCCGAAGCACTACCTTTAGACCACAGTGCCTCCCTACATATTAACATATTCTTGAGCTGCAGCTGTCTCTATAAACCAGCGGCTTTATTCCGTTCGTGATGGCAACAGTGGGATTTTTTTTTTGTTTTTTTTTTTGTTTGTTTTTGCTTCAGTTTATTATCCCTTTCTATGGGGAACCTCTGGGCCGCCTCCCCCGGGGAAGGCGTAGTCGCAGCCAGTGGCGCGCCCAAACCCTACCTAACATTATTTGTGAATATTTTGACATTTTTGCTGGGGGAGCAAGCCGGAGTACCCGGAGAAAACCCCCGAGACGTTGCCCGAGTCGAAAGTAAATAATATTCGGAGAAACATAACGCCCAGATGCTGGCTCGAACCCACACCTGTCAGTGCCCATTGGTTTCTGGATTGTGGACAAGGCAAGTTAATCCCGCCTTAGCCCACTTGGCCACAACGCTCGCTCTTTCTTTCCTTTTCTTTTTCTTTTTTTTTTTTAATTGTGTCTTATCAGCAGAGATCGTTTGCATTATGGAATAGTATTAAAAATAAGTCTTACAGTCATTACAAAATTGTTACTACTTATACTCTTCTCACTTACTGTTAGGGTTAGCGTCAATGCTGTGACAGAACAGACATTCGCTGGCAAAGGTGCGTCCGTCACTGGCGCAAACGTAATGATGGTCAGTTGTGGGACAGCGAATCATTTTTTCTTGCAAGGCTTCTCCTTCTCTATACAGATGGGAAGGGCCGATGTGATATTTATCACAGTTCACCTGACATGACAGTAAAAATATGCGTTATTGGAGCTGGGTAATGTTTCTATCATCGTCGTCGTCGTCGTCGTCGCCGTCTACAATCGATAACATAAATTCATTCTATCATTGAGCACCTTAGAACTACCCTACTGGCTGAGTACTTGAATCACTATGGTTTGAATATCATCATCATCATCATCATCATCATCATCATCATCATCATCATCATCATCATCATCATCATCATCATCATCATCATCATCATCGTCATCATCATTATCGTCGTCGTCGTCGTCGTTGTCGTCGTCTACAATCGATAACATAAATTCGTTCTATCATTTAGCATTTTATAACTACGCCACTGGCTGAGTACTTGAATCACTATGATTTGAAGACCATAATATAGCAGAATAGATTGTAACCGCTTACGTGTAAGAGAGGGTAACTCTAATTTAGAGGCAAATATAATCTACTGACCGACTGGTACCACGGTTAAGGTCACTACATCGGTCTTCGTTCATTCGTTATTTAAATTAGTGTCCCCGTACACCCGGGGACGTGAATAAGGAGGCTTGTTGAAGTACAATGTCAAAGTCATGATGTTGTTGACTGAAGGAGGTATACGTATGCGCATGTGGCAGCCACGAAATGCAGAAGCAGACGCGCAAAGGAGGGGAGGTGGATCGTATCAGTGAAGACTCTAAGGAGATGTGGCGATGGACCCATATAGGTCATGCGAGGAAGTCTAGTGTTGTAGGCGAACGCCATCGCCGCCCAGTTGTTGTGAAAGGAGGAAGCAGCCAGGGAGTAGAGTGACCAGCACAAAGCGGCACGGCGCCTTGCGACGATCCAACGCCGGCACTCAGTCCAAGGAGCCCCATAAGATAAGAAAATGAAGTTTGAAAGTTGAGATGTAGTACCGTCTTGAGATCTCCCCAGGCCGCAACGGGTTTCCGATCCCCAATCGCCAAGCGACGGCAGACCCCGGTATACCGAAACAGTACCGCCAGGAAGTCAACCGCTTGGTGTTGTGGTGCGAAGACAACAACCTCGAACTGAATACCTCAAAGACTGTCGAGATGATTGTAGACTACCGCAGGAACCAGGACTTCAAAGATCCACTGCTCATCAATGGACAAGCCATCGAGACAGTGGACTCGTTCAAGTTCCTGGGTTCCCTCATCTCCGACGACCCCAGCTGGGGTGCCAACATTGACACCATCGTGAAGCGGGCCCATCAACGACTGTACTTCCTCAGACAGCTGAGGAAGTCTGGCCTTTCCAAAGACATTCTCCTCCAGTTCTATCTGGCCGTGGTGGAGAGCGTCCTAACGTTTTCCGTCACGGTCTGGTTCGGAACAGCAACGCAGCTTGACAGAGACCGGCTGGAGCGGGTCGTGCGCACGGCAGACAGGATTGTTGGCTGTGAGCTTCCCTCTCTGGCCTCCATCTACTCGACCCGCTCTCTCAAAAGAGCCGACAAGATCCTCTCTGACCCTTCCCACACTGCCAACCCCCTGTTCGAACTTCTCCCCTCTGGCCGCCGCTTTCGATCCTTCAGATCCCACACTTCCCGCTGTAAAGATTCCATTTACCCTCAAACTGTAAGATCTCTAAATGCCGCATCCTCCTCCCACCGGCTGCGCGGCCGCTGATCCCCCTGCTGTGCGCACGCCCTGCTCCTCCCTACATGCATCTAGATACTACAGCGACTGTTATAATCCAGAATGTTTTTGTGATCGCTTTACACTAGTCATTTTGTTTTACTATATCTATCTGTTTATGCATTTCAGTATGCTATGGAATACCATGTAATAATGATGGTCTCACTGTGAGAGTAAGTGTGTGTGTGTGTGTGTGTGTGTGTGTGTGGGTGGGTGTGGGTGGGTGTGTGTGTGGGGTGTGTGTGTGTGTGTGTGTGTGTGTGGGAAGTATTAGTATAGGCGATGACTGTGTGCGAGCCTTTGGGTATGTGTGTACGAGTGTGTGTGGTTGTGCATGCATGCGTGTATCTGTGTATGTAGGTAAGCTTATGTGAGTATTCGTGCGTGTGTGTAAGAGCGAGAGAGGGGGAGAGATATAGAGAGGGAGATGTTGCTAAATATAAAACATTCTGCCATTGTCCTGTTAGTAGCTGGGGTCTGACGCCTCCTATGAGCAGGTGTGAGCGAAACCTTAGTGACCGCCGCAGTGGAACTTGCTGATCGGCTGACCGCCACTGGGGTAATTGCAGGTGGGCATGGCTTCACCGCCGCAATGGAAGATACAAGTCGGCTTGACCACCGCAGTGGAAAATGCAGGTCGGCAGATGTGCCCAGTACCTCTGCGTTTGATAAATGCAGGAGCTCAGACTGTACAGCCCTAGTCAGCCGGACCATGCGGATTGGGAACTGATAAGCAACTGTCACTGATTGACTGACTGACCGGTTGACACATCGATCTGAAATGTATGCCTGCCCTTATTTAGAAGAGGGAAAAAAGAAAAAAAACAAAGTGCAAGCCACCTAAATATTTGGAGTGTTTGCCCTTGTTTCATTGGAGGCAACTCCTATACAATAAAAATTTTACGAAGGTCATGCATCCGTCAAGAGTTGGCCTCCGTGTTAATTTGCTTAAAATATTACTGTTTTTTCATCATTAGCAGCAGCAGCATCACTAGCACCATCACCTCCAACACCATAACTATCGTGCAGTCGTAATTTTACCTCCATTGGTGGGGGACAGGAATTGTTGTACGACACAATGAAGAGCTTGGTTCCTTCGTTGGCTGCCTCACACTGCGCTCTTTGGAAAAGACAAGGGTTATCTGTGGCCAAAGTCAATCACAACAAAAGGTAAAACGACATGTTTTAAAATGAAATGTGCCTCCTAAAACTGTCTGACTGACGAAGTAAGTCTTATTCGACTGGCTCAATGAACAGATTGACTAACTTAGTAATGAACGAACGCGTTTACTGACTATCCTACAACAAATAACAATTAAAAATTAAACAACAGATTCAATTAAAAAAATCAGCCAACTAATCAATAATCAAGAAATGTATCAGCCTGTCGATCGACGAATACATACATTAATTAACCAGTAATGTATGTGTGTTCTTGTGTGTGTGTGTGCGTGCGTGTGGTCATGTAGAAACGACGTTCTGATGACACACACATGAAACTCCACATGGTTTCTTCTGACTTTTTGGGAAGGCCGTACTGTTTTGACGTCAAAATAGTGCTCCGTTGAGTTAGAGCTGTTTTAGGAGTAGGGTTAGGTTAAGGGTTAGGGTTAGGGATAGCTTCAAAAATTGGAAAATGTCAAAATAATGTCAAAGAAATGGAAAGTGTGTCAAAATAATCCTTGTTTTTTTCACAACAGTCATCAGAACGTCGTTTCTACAAAAATGTGTGTGTGTGCGTGTGTGGGTGTGTCAGCTTATTGCAAATAACTCCTAGTCGTACTTGTGACTAAACGAATAAATAAATAAATAAATAAATAAATAAATAAATAAATAAATATATACAATCAAGCAAAAAAGAATTCGTTCATAGGTTCAACCATTCGTTGACTCATTTACACATTCATATATTCAATCCTACTTGCAATCATTACTGACTATATACAACGCCATCAGAACCACAAACATGGTGAAGGTCTTCATCGCAGATCTGGTTGCAGGGGTGGTGGATGCTGGCGATCACTATGCCGGACTCGTGACCACTGCAAAAGCCTTGGTGCAAGATGTAAAGCGACGCGTGGCCACTACCGGACATTTGTTGCGCGCACACAGCATTAGAGAATACACAAGTGTTCGCTGCACACACAAAAAGTAAAAAAAAATATAAATTGTGTGTTATATTAACCTCAACTTGGGTGTTGCTGCTTGTTTTATTCACCTCATATTAAAGTGTTATAAGAGTAGTAGGGGGATGGGAGTGTGAAGGAGAAGGTAGGATGGAAGGAATTAGGAAAAACGAAAATTTCCTCTTTAGATTTGTATTTAAAGTGTAGCTGTTGGGTAGTCATGACTCACGGGTAATTCCGGAGATTACCGGAAACTTTTCGCTTTTCCCCGCTCGACGTAAGTGACGTCACAAAAAGGACCAATCTCTCAGTTTGTGTTGAGCTCAAGCCTAATTCAGTAATTGTAACTTGTATTTTTCTTCATCTACATTTATTTAGTCATAATAAATGTCTTCAAATTTTATTACTATTATTTGTATGATGCTAATCATGTTTCGTTTGCATAAATTATTATAAATAATAATAATAATAATAATAATAATAATAATAATAATAATAATAATAATAATAATAATAATAATAATAATAATAATTATTATTATAATAATTATAATAATTATAATAATAATAATAATAATAATAATAATAATAATAATAATAATAATGTTATTGTTTTGGTGATGTACATTTCAAGTTTAATATTTTTCGATAGATCTGTTAAATTTAACATTTGTCAGTACAATAGGACACGATATGCCTAATGGATTGAACAAAGATAGGCAGAGGAAAAACTGTATTTGCACTAAATGCAGAATAATGTTTCGATATTATTATTATGCACTCATACATTACAAACAGAAAACTAAGACTGAAATGTGAATACCAATTCTCTGCACTTACAATTTACTACCAACCAAACCGGTCACTTTTGTGACGTCACTTTCCGAAACTTGCCGAAGAATTTTTTTTTTTTGGAAGTCGATTTTTGGGGAGTATATATCAAACAATCTATGCAACGGCAAGATAATCCAAGCACATTTTAGAACTCCTCGTAGTTTTTTTAGTTAGTATAGTACATTATAAGTCACTAAATAGTCCTATTTCGTGATTTTACGAAATGTAGGTCAGCACCCGATAGCTACACTTTAAGCATTGTTACTCGGTATTTATCAGTAGTCGATTCAACCCCGATGCTTGAATCTTGATAGGTGTAACTCGAATTCGTTTATCCACGCAACCTGTTCACTCAGCAACAAGGCAGGAGTCGTCGTATAAAGTGTTCCAACTTTATAAAGCAAACATCAACAACTGCATACAAGATTGGTTTTCGAAAATCACTACAAATATCATCCCTACAACCAGACAGTGCATTACTCATGTAGCCTCTCTGCAATCGAGGAAAAAATTCGAACATTCCAGAATGACGCAAGAACGCCCTTAAAAAAATGGCCGCGGGAACTATGCAGTCTTACGTCATATGACCTCTTTAGGTTAGAAGAATCGTTTAGCTTATTACCAGACCTATCTGAAAGCCTCAGTCGATAATAAACAAGTAATTCCAGAAAATTCTCAACAATATCGACTGACGAAATTTATCAACATTATACAAAGTTTCTTCTAGCAACAGCGCAAAATCAGATCAAAGGTAAATACACGCTATCATTGCATGCTTTGCAAAACAAAATGATCGGATCTATCGTGCGCGTCTCATTCGTAACATTACCCCCTACACAAGAAGAAATTTACTTAATTTCTGTCAAAAACATTGAGACGCGATGCACAAACAAAGTCCAGAAACTTATTTCAGTCTGTCTGGGTACTGTCAGTATTCTTTATTCACGCTCCAACATTGTCTGATCATTTAATAGATTTTGTGACGACGACACGAGTTTTGACGCAGCTAAGTTTATGCTGTGTCAGGTTGTACATAGTATGTAGTTTCATATTTCCGAGAGTGCGATGTGCGAAGTTTGAATCAGCGTTTTGGAATGTAGATACTGTAGTGTAAGTCAGGATTTAGGTTTTTCACGTGCTCGATAGCTATTATAAGTTGAACGGAGGTCTGTGCTCTGAACTGTGGACTGGGAAGAAAGCGGCAGTACTGGCGGAGTCAGGGCGATACTGATTGTGTTTAGACGACTATTGGAGAGACTGTAACTTCCACTATCATAGGATAAGTGTAGGGTTCGTTTCTAAGGGCTGTGTTTTGTGTTTGAAACCACCCAAAGTCTTGTGCCTTAAAACGGACAAGAATGACCAATGAGTTGAGACAATTATTATAGAAAGGTAACTTTATAGTAATTGAGGAGGACTTTTGCTGCCACAGTGCTGTGTGATCTCTGTGTAGAGTGACGTCCTAAGAGTGTGTGCTCTTTGTTTAGAGACCTCCCAAAACCTAACATTTCGCAAGTGTTAGGGTGTCCTAGTGAATAAGACAGTAACGAACCACCTACTCTCCACATTACATTACATTACATTACATGATTGTTGCTTTAGGTCCAGCGGACTCTTCCGAGCCAAATCGTATTGTGTTGTATTGTGTTGTGTCGTGGTGTTGTGTGTATCTGTGCTTCACAGGCAGGGAAACTGAAGGTGAGTTGATGCCCAGTATTTTAGTTCCTTAGTGGGTATGCACTCCGAGCATGCGTACGTGAATGAACGATGATGGATGAGGGGGAAAGGGATATATTTTGAAAAATAGTATTTTTATATGATTTTCTTGATGCAGTTGTAAAATGGAATAATGTTGTTGCAGCTGTTGCCAAAATGAGGTCATAAGTGACGATGTATTATAGCATGAGAGAGGGGTGATAATATGAGGGAGAGAGAGGGATGACGATGTATTATAGTATGCCAGAGGGGTGATGAAAGTGAGAGGAGTGATAGAAATTAGGTCAGGGGTGACGTTGTGTTATACATTATGACATGGTAGGAGGGTGGTGAATATGAGAGGAAGGATGATCAGGATTATTGATTAAAAATTAAATTATAAAATGCATTTGTATTTGTGTAAATAATCATGTTCATGGAACGTTAATGTGAATTATAGAAAAATTATAACGAATAATAACGAATAACGAATAACGAATCTTTATTGTCCCCATTTGCACAAGGATATTTGTGTGTGATGCACAGTAACTGTTGGCATATTAAGAAGACAACACAAAGGTTAGCGTACATGTATGTATACAATAAAGAAACGGTAGCGGATATTAGAACACCTTAATGCATAACAATACTAAAAAAAATCTCAAGACTATTAGTGCCATTTTCTCAATCATTCACGCTTTCTCATGACCATGCTAATCCTTGCACATTCATTCTTATCCACGCACCGACTCATCCCACACACACCCTTAATACATTTAAGAGGCTCACTGTAGTTACGCTAGTCGTTCTACACATTACACACTTCCACTGTCAACGCTATGTCAACATTGTTGTTTCCCTTCACTAACTACAGGGGAGTGGGGGTTTTACATACATTATAAGAAAATAGGTAACAACAATAGGCTGCTGAGCAAATTAAATGGTGTATACACATGACTAGTTATGAAATGTTATGATGCATAAATAAACAGGTCAAGATGGCGGACGGCGGAAGGATTTATATTTCCCATGTATTGTTTACATGTTGAGGTAGTTTTCTAAGGCAGTTTATTTGTTGACCAGATTGGGCCTTTGATTGCTACTACAATTCCTACTTCGATTTCTATACCTACATTTTCGACTGCTATTTCTGCTACTCCTAGTTTGCTGCTACTTCTACGTTTGCTCTACTTGCCTGGGTTCCACTGCTACTTCTGTTTTCCGACTTACATGAAGTTGATAGACTTTTAAATATAAAGATGTTGTTAAGAATACTTTACAATATTTATTCCACGCATTTCAATATAATATTAACATAACTAAATATAATGTAATTAATATGAAATTCCTGTTTGAACTTGTTCAACTCCTGTTATTTTTACTTCCACTGTCCCAGTCTGTTTCCAACCCAGTAATGTAGCTATGCTGCTTTCATGTTTCCAACCAGTAAATTGGTTTTCCTCAGAATTTCCAATAGAATTCAAAGAGCTAATCAAATCAAACATAAAAAACAACCAGGAATTGGCATGTCTAAACCTGGATCTGGATCTGGATTCCTGTCTAGATGATGTTCAAAATTGGATGCGAGAGTAGGAGGTCGGTTTGACTCAGCGTCATCCTTGATCGGCCGGGATGAGGAAATTTTTCGGTAGTAGGGCTGGAACGGCACCGTCGACTATCTAATGCAGCATGGTGGGTCTGAGCTGCCTTCGATGGTTCTCTAAGGTTGGCAACTGGAGGTCTTGCAACATCTTGGTGACACAACCTGCATGTATTTCAATACGGTCTTGGAAGTTCGCTTTGCGGGAAGATTTGACTGAACTGGGGAAACAAAATCTCGCACTGTAATGTCTGTTGCCAAAAGTTCTTCTTGGAGAACACTCAGTGAGGACACTCCGTGTGTAATGTAAGGATGAATTTGTGATATGACGTACTTTGTGACGTTGTGTTTTTGCACTATTGGAATTCCCCCGGACCGAGTGGTTGACGAATCATGTGACTGGCGACTGACAGTTGACAGTGACCTGTTCTGGCCTAGAGGGTAATCGCCGCTCCCACAGTTTTATTCCTTGCGCAATCCGACTGCAAAACTTGATGCGATCATCTCCGCTTTAACATCTTCCTCGCCCCCCCCTAACGCAATTATTTCTTTTTAAATAAACGCTTGACGATGGCCCGATTCAGGGATTGATTGATTGTTTATCGACTGATTGATTTGATGATTGATTGACGAAATTCTTACCTTATTTTCTTACCTTCACGTTTTTATTTGATTTAACTGTCGGCGGTGAGTGTTCGTGATGGGTGTGTGGGGGTGTGGGGGGTGTGGGGGGGTGTGTGTGAGTGTGTGTGTGTTGTGTGTTTGGTTTATGGTATATAGAACATGTGCTTATGAAATCGTGTGACAGTGTGATACCTTGGTTTACATTTCACTGTTTTTAAACTTCTTCTTTATTTTTTATTTTTGTATTATTCTAATTTTTAATAATATGAGCTGCTTTTAAATCTTGTAACTATCCTATGTGGATAAATAAAGTTGTATTGAATTGAATTGAATATAGTAAGTATGGTTTATGGTGTCTGGAGTGTAAAAGAGGGCGAATGACAAAAGCAGGATTTGAGATCGGAGATCACGCGCACATCTTGTACTTTTCAGTAACAAATGCACGAATTGTTGAACACTTTTTCACGTTATTGTTTTGTTGGTGTTGTTTATCAGGTTAAATCACTGTGATATCGCATCCTCTGTCATAGTTACGGCAATATTGGATCATTGCCGGCGTAAACGCGACTTACAGGCCGCAATCAAGATTTTAAAAAAAGATCAAGACTTAGTGTGAAAAGAAGAAAAAAAATCTGTGTCTACTCCTCCAGGAGGAAGAAATATTATCTCAAGTACTCAAAACCATCTAGATCTATTTAAAGTCAGGGTTCCCTTTGTTTACACACATGTCATAAATATTACTCATTGATCGACTGCTGCGTGCGCGTGAGCATGTAATTTCCAATTAGTACTGTTAGCTGCTGCTATCTAGTCCAGTCGCATGCACTATTGTTGCCGCTGCTAGGCTACTTATACCACCACCAGCCGATCAGTTACAAATAATTATTAGTCCAATCCAACAGGCTTTTTGAAAGTAAGTAAATCCTATAAAAATGATATATATTCTAATGTACTCTTTACAGTTGTGTTTACAACTGAAGAAAAGTCCCACGGAATCGAAGGGGTATGAATATGTTTATTTTAACTTTTTAAAGCGAACTATTTTTTGATGCGAATGCATTGGGGAACCCCCATTTTTACCGCCCAGATATTGTTGCGCATGACGTCAGGAATCTACAGCCAAGTGATGAAATGTGCGTAGGTGACAAGGTCAATGGCATTGTTGATACACAGGCTTGGAAGTCTCGTCTCTCGTAAACCTCAATTACATACTATACATACTATACCACGTACGTATGTAGGAGGGGAAAGAAAAGACTTCAGAGCCTGTGGTTGATAAATGCATATAGTATTAGTCATCTTATGGCTGATGCAGGCTAACCCCCGTTGGGGTGCCGGGGGTTTCAGTATAAATAGCAATGTAGGCATTTTATATGTATGTTTTGTTGATAATTTATAATGATGTTTGTATTCTATTTTGTTTTTGTAAACGGGGGTTCGATAAGTTCGGGTGAAGCCTCAGCCGTCCCCTGCTTGGGATGTCTTTATTGTAAAGTGACTGGCTGGTGGAGCGCTTTCAGTTTTACCACTAGGGTTGTTTCAGCAGATCTTTTATGCGGATCGGGGGTTGTCCGGTCCTGATTTGGCTCGGAAGAGTCCGCTGGACCTAAAGCAATAATAATGTAATGTAATGTAATGATGCAGGTTTGCAGGAGGCATGGTGGCCGAATGGTTAGAGCGTTGGCTTGCGGATCGGAAGGTCCCGGGTTTGAGCCCAGGTCGGGCATTGTGTTGTGTCCCTGGGAAAGACACTTTACTCTCGTTTCCTACTCCTTCGGATGAGAGTATAAACCGAGGTATAGTCTGTGTCGCATACATTACATCATAACGGACTTTAAAGATCCTGACGCTCATGTCCTAGACGGGTGAGCGCCGGTAACAAGAACACACCCAGCATGCACCTTGGTAAAAAAAGTGCCATAATGATCAACACGATTGACAAGACAAGACAAGGCAATAGATGCAGTTTGTGCATCAAATTCTGCAGTTCAGATCATTGCTGGAAAGGCTTATTCTAGGGCAATTAGAGCACATTTTCTTGTCGAAGCATCATTGAGTGCAGTATTTGTAAGCACATCCTTCAACATGTCATGGCTGTTGCTCCATCCTGACACTTTGTCCAATGATTACAATCCTAGGAAGGAAAACGGTGATTGTCAAGAAGAAGAGTCACTTCTACATAATCCTGCAGATCTTGACATAACAGATGACTTTGATTAGGCTCTTTTTGAATCACTGATGCAGGGCAAAACAACAGCAAGAGATGCTGCAATACATCCTGTATTAGGACGCATTAAAGCAACGTTGGAAGATTTCAAACGACAATGTTCAAGTAGAACGAGCAAGCTATGGATTCAAGAAATGGTACACCTCCTTCACACAGCAATACAGGCTGAGAGAACTGGAGACTTCAAGCTCCATCTATCTGCTGTTGCCAAAATGTTGCCCTATTTTGCTGCTTCAGGGCACAACCTCTACACCAAGTCGGCCAGGCTGTACCTACAGCAAATGATGTAGTTGAACAAAACCTACCCAGAAGTCTATCACGATTTCATGGCAGGCCATCACATGAAAAGGAGAAGCGATCGCTATAGGGCTGGTCTGTCGTGTGATCTGGTGATTGAGCAAACATTGATGAGGACGCTGACGTCAAATGGTGGCCTAACTAAAGGGCGCGGAATGGGCGAACGACAAAGGCTTGTTTGGCTTCCCTCTATGCCTGCTTGTGCAACAGCAAACCAATGGATGCAATCCTTGACGCAAAAAGAGTTCACAACAAGTGAGCAGCACAAAGATTCTTTTGAAATAAGGCAAGAGAAAGACCACAAAGAAACTTTGACAGTCATCAACTATGTTTCATCAAATAATCCGTTTTGCGCTGACATGAATCTTAGGTCTATTGCTACTGGCCAAGCAGCTGACTCATCTGTCAATGCTGACCAAGCTGTTGAAATTGGTCAGCGCATTCTCCAAGGGATGGCGGGTCAATCTCCAGCTGACGTGACGTTCAAGAAAAGCAATCAAGCAGTCACAATGACGACAAAAACTGGAGTGACTATTGGCCAGGAAATGGTGCAAATGGATCCGCAGTTATTGTTTCAAAGGTTGGTGCAAGTCGCTGGGAATGATACCAACAGGCTCGAAGAAATGTTTTACTATGTACTGGCCAATGTACCTGCCTCCTTGTTTGATGCGACAGGATTCCCCAGAAAAGCCAACAAACATACACTTGCAGGATTTCTCTGGTCTGCTGTCAATGAAACTGCATCCTTGCCAAGAGAAAATGTGAAATACATTCTCGATGGTGGATCCCTTTTGCATCGCCTTCCATGGCCCAGAGGGTCGTCCTAAAAGATCTAGCAGAGATGTATGTCAGCTTTGTTACTAGGAATCATACACTAGCTACAATCATTTTCGATGGCTATGTTGATGGCCCAAGTACCAAAGATGTTGCCCATCTTCGAAGAAGCAAAGGCATGGTTGGGAGACATGTAGCCTATGATCCTGACAGGATCCTCTGCGAGACGAAGGAAATATTCTTGGCCAACTGCGAAAACAAACCGGAACAACAGTCTGTAATAACATTCTTTTTGCCCATGCATTCTCTGGATACGACACGACATCTCATCCCTTCAACATCTCAAAATCACTCACAGTCAAGAAGCTTGATTCAGGAGAGCTCCTGGATGAGGCTAGAGTATTCAATGATAAGATGTCAAGTCATGATGCTGTTGCAGCGGCTGGTGAGAGGGTATTTGTTCACATGTACAGTGAAAAACGTTCTGATACCTTGACCAAACTGTGGTTTGTCAAATATGAGCAAAAAGTGTCTGCAAGCCATACACAAATCCAAGCTAAAGTGCTCCCCCAACAGCAGCAGCAGCTGAATTCCATGCCTACAGAACATTCTACCAAGTCCAGGAGTAGCTGAGTCTAGACAGAGACCATGGTCTATCACCAATGGATTGGGAATGGAAGTTACAGGAGGGTGGGCTACTTCCAATCATAACTAATAAGCCAGCTTCTCCATAGGATATTTTGAATGTTATCCGCTCCTGCTGCTAGAAAGACTGCTCACCTGGCAGATGCAGATGCAGAAAGCACGGACTTACGTGCACCATAGCTTGTGGAGAATGCCGTGGAGTCAGCTGCACAAACTCTGTGGTTCAGCTGGGACGAGTCGGATTCTGAGAGCGACTAAGGTAGACCACTTCTATATTCTACTGGAAAACTAATCAATTTCCTGGGTTTTTCTGTTTTTCTTTATTTCGTGTGTCTTCCTTTTAACTAATCTTTTTTCTCTTGTAAATTAAATAGAAGTCGACTTTTACAATCGAGATCAAGATGTTTAAGATCATCGGAATTTCGCATTTATACCCCTATGTTAATTAAATTTTAATCCACAGTCAGAACTAAAACTGACACAGAAAGCGTTGAAACAGATTTTCGGACTGTATATATTAAGAGCTTTCATTTGACATGCAACATGATATGGTTTTGAATTAAATGTTTATTTCAAGTAATCTCCCTTTCACGTTTTGAAGTGTGAAAAAACATAAACACCAAAAATCATGTTTCAGACCCCTTTTTTTTACTGGGACTTTTTATAGGTATTTCCTCATTGCTTAAAGAATATTTTTTACTGCATAGCATTTTTATAGGAATTAGTTGCTTATTTGGCTATTTATTTCATTACTGGGACTGGACTATATCGCCGACAGTCATGATTCTCATTCAAACACTAAAATTGTAATTTTGTTCTTTTTTTCTTCTCTCTCTCTCTCTCTCTCTCTCTCTCTCTCTCTCTCTCTCTCTCTCTCAATCTCTCTCTCTCTCTCTCTCTCTCTCTCTTTTGTACTTACAGTATGTTTTACCATCAGAGGCACAGACGGGGTGGTAATTTCTTGGGCATACTTGCTGACACAAACCTGTAAGCTGCCGCCTTTCCAGACTAGCGCCAAAGATACCTGCACCAAGAGCAGTAAGGTACTTTCATGTTATCTTAATACGACCTGGTAAGGTGTAAAATAACAAAACTGAGCATGCACCAATAGGATGGCTATTACAAAAAAATTATTAAATGCGGTCAGTCTTTTTTTTAAACGATATATTGTTACCATCTTCTGCATGTACATGTTTGAGTGATGAAGGTTTGTTTGTTGTGTTAATAATAATAATAATAAAGTAGGCTTATATAGCGCGGTACCCCAGCTCAGGGCTGGGCTCACCGCTCTTAACATAGGATATATCTTTAGAACAAACATAAACAATAAAACAGGGTATGCAAGCATTCACACCAACCGTACTCACAAAGGCATACAAGAGAACAACAACATATGCAATACACTACACATGCAAAATAAACATACAAACAAACAAAAAATAGTAATACAATGGCATATTAAATAATAATAAGATTCACCATACAGATTTAAAGTATAACTAAAAATGTGTTACATCTAACAATGGTTAATTAATACAATGATCGGATAAAAAAAAAAAAAGATAAGACCCGCCTCTCCTCACTATTGCAGAAATAAAATATTATCAAAAACATGTTACACGTATATAGTGTGTGTGAAATGTGGACATGTGTGTGTTGGTTACAGATGGTGCTCTTTGAGTCTAATTTAGGAGAAATAATATTACTATTATTTTTTTAAAAATTATAATTATAATAGTTATTATTATTATTATTATTATTATTATTATTATTATTATTATTATTATTATTATTATTATTATTATTATTATTATTATTATCATTATTATAAAAGATCCCAAACATCAATTCATCAACAAGCTACTACTCCTCCTCCTCGTACTTCTTCTACTACTACCACTACTACTACTACTACTATTACTACTACCAGCTCATCCACTCCCCATCTTCCTCGTCATCGTCATCATTATCATAACCACCCCCACCCGTGCTACCATCACCGTGCTGGCTATAAGGCTTTGGAACATAAAGGGAAAGGGTTAACAATTACTACTTCCTGTTTGACCGGATAGACTTTGTGAAGCTGCTCCCGTCCAGGAAGTATTTCTGTACTAATCTAGGATGCCGATCACTGAATGTCGTGACAGGAAATAACTGATCAACAATAGCAATAACTTTTGTAACTAGATCTATGCGAAGATATTAGTGTATCAATCGGAAATGGTATGCCGAAACATTCACTACCACGTTATTCAGCTTTTAATTTTTGTTTTCTTTCATTAAGCTTTGTATGGCCTGGATTATTATAGTGTAGTTAATCTGACTCATCTCTATACAGAGAATATATGACAGTATTACTAAAGCTCAGCTGTGATAATTAAGTACACCAGAACAAGTTTTTTTTGTTGATGATCACCTATAAATGGCGTCGGGTTTATGGCGTTCCCGCGCACTACATACTGGGCTTCGTGATTTCCAAAGTTCTATAAATGGAATGGACCTAGTATGTTTCAAGTGAAAACATTAGGTAAATAGTTTCTAGGTTTGATAAACATCATGCCGTGTCACAGATGTGTGAGCTTAGTACTCACCCACCCCTATCTCATCCTACCCCTATCCCTCCCCCTCCCCCTTAAATACATTCGCTCTGGCGCCCAAATCATCACAGCTCATGCTGTTTTGTTTTGTTTTTAGTTCAGGTGATAGACAAAACGAACTTCAGAGAAAATATATTTCATTGGCCTTATATAGTTATAGAATTTGGCCAAAGGTCTTTCTCTTATCAAGCCCCTTTACCTGGAACCACAGGCGCTTGTATCTGGACACGCGAGCGCCTATGCCTGCACTGACGCGTCTCCCTTTGGTTATCTACAATACACCAAAGGGAGACGCGTCACAGGCATAGGCGCTCGCGTGTCCAGATACAAGCGCATGTGCCTGGAACCAACTCCCCCACTTCATCCGTCATTCACCCTCCCTGCCAACCTTAAAAAAATATCCCAAAACTTATTATTTCCATCATAGTCTTTAATCTTGATTGTTTTTGAGTATGTTTGGTGTGCTTAAGCTTCTCTCAGTGACTAATTTAATTGATTTTTTGTTTTCTTTATTATAGAAGTGATTATGTGTGCGTGCGTGCGTGTGTGTGTGTGTGTGTCCTTGTGTGTGTTTTGCAGATGGTGGTTATCAGTGAAAAAATTATCTTCTTTTCTTGTTTTGTATGTTTTCTTTTTGATTAGTTGTAAATTTTTGACTTTGTAAACGCCTAGGGCTTCGTTTAGATTAGGCGTCAATAGCCATACTACTACTACTACTACTACTACTACTACTACTACTACTACTACTAATAATAATAATAATAATAATAATAATAATGATAATGATAATAATAATAATAATAATAATAATAATAATAATAATAATAATAATAATAATAATAATAATAATAATAATTTGTCTGGTTTGCCACCCTTTGGTTACCATTAACAAAAAAAAGGCTATGTTGCAAATGCCGGTAAGGTAAAAGGTAAAGTTGTTCCCGTTCCCGTAATCTTTACGTCGTTGGGGTGAGAGGCGTCTGGAACCTTCCTTTTCTCTGGGCCAGCTTAATGACGACGACGGCTATCTCTTACCTCGCTACTTTACCCTTCCCAGTTCTAAACAGGGCGAGGTACCCAATCACAGCTGGGTGGACTTGGCTCTGTGGGGCGCTTATTTTATCCTTTGTATCGGTGACCTTCCATGCATTGTCCCCCGTTCAAGTACTAACGTTTCTTAACCAAATATTTCAAGCTCTAGCGTGTTCCTCAAACCTCCACGCTACTCCGTTACCCAGTCAGTTCGACACAGCAAATATAAACAACATTGACAAGCAAGGAAGTAACTACAATGTGACCTGTGTCATTTTTTTGTTCTTTGGCAGATTCTTGGTAGCGACTTTCCAAAGACAGAACGATCATCGTAATGTTTGAGGGAAACAAAACTATGTTTTTCTTACCAGCTATTAAAAGTCCAAGACAAATTAGAGAAATCATTTGTGTGTCTGACAGCTGAGCCACACAAAGGTGAAAAGAATCCTACACACATGAATCAAACAGACCGAGCGACCCACATTTTCTGGAAACTTATCCTAGTTTACTTTTAGTGACCAGACTATCGATCGTGAGCGATGACAATATATAGGGTTCGTACGTGTACATTCAGAATGTCATAGATAAAAGGGTTATATAAACTCTGTATGTTTACCGACTATAGAAGTCCTGCTAGAAAAAATAGTTCTCATAGTGGTCACGACTTTGGCTAACTGCCGATTTAAGGTTTTATTTGTCGCCTTCTGTGGCGTTATAAAAACAACAGACGTCTACGGTACTCGTAAGCGTCCTGAGGTAGACCGAAGTTTATTACGATTAATTAATTAATTTTACAATTGTCTTTAAAATGTAATGTCAAATAGTATTTTAGAGTTGGTTTCTTTTATTGTTTAATGTTGCCTGTATACTTGATATGGAATTCTTCTGAATATACCTCGAGGCGAAATATTTTCCTTACGCATTGCATAAGCCTAAGGGTCAATGTTCTCAGTATATTTTGCTAAATTGCTTTTTCCGGAGTTAAATGCCAAATCAACAGTGCTGTTCCCCGGGATGGTTATCTACGTCTGGCACATCGCCAATGGTAGGTATATTAGAACCTAACACAGTCAGCTACTGTAAATAGTTCGAATCGCGAGCCGTTCATTCACTGACAGTGCTCAGTAAAACATAAATTGTTAGTATAATGACGCAGTTGTCCGACCATAGAGAATCAGTCTCCTTTGAACATGACATGCTCCTTTTCCCAACGGAGATAAATCCCGAGGTCGTCCTGAGATAAACAGAAGTAAGCCAGAAAGAGACCGACTGAAAAGATAATAATGCTGGACATGCGTTATGCAAGATGGGAAGGCGTGGAGAGGAGGAGTGGAGTACGAAGGTAGGAGGTGAGGGAAGGACGGGAGGGGGGGGGAGGAGGAGAGAGGGGGATGGGGTATTATCAAACCCCGAGATTTCAATACTACATTTTCTCAAACCATACGATTAATGCGAATAAGTATTATATGATAATTAATTAAATATGAATTTGACGAAACCATGGATGAGTAAATCAGATTATGGTCACCTGCACACAGCGTAGTAGAAAGGACTGTTCCCCCTGTTCTTCTACGATGTAGGAATTTACTGTTGTCCTGACCGGATGGAAAAAAATAACACTGAATGTAAATTTGGGGGAACTTTCAAAAGTAAACGTGTTTTTTTTCTTTATATTTTTGTTTTAAGGAGGAATAAAGAATATTTAAAAATACGAAACCGGAGATGACATTGGAGGAAAACTACTATCACGCGCATAATATTACATGTGCTAAACCCTGACTGATGTCAGAATAAATTAGGATTAAAACCTGTATTCGTGAACAGAAAACACTAGTTAGCCCATGTTCGCAAAGAGATATATTTTAAGAAGAAAAAACAACAACAACAAGAAGGTTAACGAATCTTGGAATGAGGACGTAAATAGTTTTACTGAATTTTGAAATTTTCTGTAATTAAAATATCGCCAACAAACAAACTTTTTTTTTCAAATAGAAAGGCTACCTAGGAATAGCCTACAATTGAATATGGGAAGGGTCCAGCTTTTGGTTGGTGGTTAGGATCTCTCTCTCTCTCTCTCTCTCTCTCTCTCTCTCTCTCTCTCTCTCTCTCTCTCTCTCTCTCTCTCTCTCTCCCCCCCCTCTCTCTCTCTCTATATATATATATCTCTCTCAGGAGACAATGAATATCGTTTTGTACTTTGTTGTCCATTCTTTAGTAATTTAAGAAACTAGTTTATTGCTACCAAATACTACAGAAACTGAGAATGCCTTGTACAACACGTCTCGTTCTATTGTTTGATTCTGACAACGAAGAAACTGTTTAAAAAAAACTATGCATTTATTTATATAAAGCCACGAAACTTCGGGAAATTGCAGTATCATAACCTGTTTTGTATTTATATGCATGCTATAATATATTCATTTTTTTAAAAAAAATATTATTTATTGTACACACCCCTTCCAAAGGGGCCATGCCCTGAATTTCTGGAACAAAAGATTCGTATTCTCTCTCTCTCATACACACACGTACACATGCACACACACACATTCACACACACACATTAGGAAATGTGTCAGTCGAATAAAGTTCACATATATAGCCTTCATTGAGTTTTAAACGTCCTGTATGGTGTTCACATGTACAACAATGGGCCATAGAACGTATTGCAACCTATTTCTCGGAAACGACAAGCAATCGTTGTTTTGCCGAACCAAACTTAAGGAGTGCACTTCCCCCCCCCTCCTCCCTTCAACCACCACCACCCCTAGCCTTTCCACACTTTGCTGACCCCCACTCCCCTCCACTCGCCTCCCCACTCAGGCCCTCTCACTCACTATCGTCGTGATCACACCACAGGCAGTCTGATAACGGTAGCCTTACTGCAGCATAACTGGACAATTATACTACGGTCTAGTAAAACCAAAGAGCTTATTACGGAAAGAGGGTGAACTTCCCTTATATCCTATACAACAATGCGAGACGCTCTCACGGATTATTTCCCTTTGCTCGGGCTGGCTATATTTCATCATCTGCTACATGAATGGATCTGTGCGTGGTAACTTATTGAGCCTATGCCATTGCAAAAGAACATTTTTATGGCAACGTTTGCAAAAACCAAACTTTTAACCATCATTATTATTAACATTCCGCTACTGCTGTCTTTTTGTTTGTTTTTTTGTTTATGTTTGCTTATTAACACTTATTAGGTGCTTTTATGCTGCTTATGTGTGTATGTCATAGGTTCGTTTTCTGCCCTGGAATTTATTATTTTTTAATCAACGACAGATATTTTAAAATTAAAATATGCATGGCAGACTGTTTCATTTATCCGAAACTGTGTAAATCCGTAATCGTGAGAGAGAGAGAGAGAGAGAGAGAGAGAGAGAGAGGGGAGGGGGGTGTTGGTGGAAGAGAGAGCTCTGTCATTCAATCAATTAATCACAATAAAGCACAATAACAAAATGTTTCACTAATAGTGTGAATTTAATTTATATTAGGTGTCCCCCTACTCCCCAACCCTCTCACCTCCCACATTACTGGCTTAATAACATCAGTCACTTCATGGAAAATAATTAATTAATCAGACAGAACAATCAGAACCTAGATTACAACATTCCACGCAATATAGATCTAATGCGCAAAAATTCACAGATCAGAACAAGGACTGAGTTTCTACATTACATTTTTTTTCCCGTTTACACTCAAACGAAAAGGGATTACAACAGATCAAGGACCATTTTTGTGCCTAGGTAAGGGGTTATCTTGCACAGTGTTTGATCACGAGGAGAAAATAGACTTAGTCTAATTTAACTTGTTAACATAAGCAGTTTGACGAAGCCAAACTGCCAATCTGACATCTACTTTTGAAATATAAGCACAAATATAGTCAAACAACCTAGCAATAACGTAAACAGTGAGCGACCTGTTGAACGTAAATTGTCAGCAAGCAAACTGTTTTGGATTTAGCACATAGGTATAACATGAATCATTCAAGCCGCTCTCCGATTGTTTTAAAACTAACAGCACTGCAGCGGTCTTAGTTTAGGCCTACATAAACACAAAAAAATGAAGTTTTTCAATTGCAATTTACCTTGCTTTGTCTCTTGGAAATTTGAAAAAGGACTTGCCAACACAACTTTTCTTGTATCTGGCATTATGGCAATTGATGGCTGTGCAAAAGTCACCGGCCTGTTTCACTCGGTCGCCTTTTGACTTTCTGCCACGAGCCATTTTCAGCATGCTGACAAGGGCGCATAACTTGTACCTTTCGTCTCGCGGTTATGTACCAAGTTCCCCCTCTTTCTATCATTAAGCTCTTTGGTAAAACCTATATTGTAGATGCATTTTCGAGTTCTTCTAGAAGACTATCATGGCGTAAATGCTGAATTCTTCGACAGCATTTCGATCTTGTAATACTTGACCTAGTAGCGAGCCTTGGCAGCAGACAAAATGATGTAAAATCTCGAGCTAAACTGTCACTCGCGCTAGCTATCTCGTTAGTTACTGTTATTTCAGTATCCTATCCTATCCTATCCTATCCTATCCCGTAACTCGGAGGTCGTAGGGGCACCACAGATGATCGTATAAACCAGAGTACTCCATCTTTCTCTGTCCTCAGCAGCCCTGATGGCTTCGCTCAGTGTCAAACCAGTCCACTCTCGAATGTTGTCCTCCCACCTCTTTTTCGGTCTCCCTCTTCTTCTACCTACTTGCACTGTGCCTTGCAGGATGGTCTTTGCAAGGCTTGATGATCTGGTGACGTGGCCATACCATCGGAGTTTCCGTTTCTTCAGTATATATAAATATAAAAATATATATTTAAAATCTCTCTCTCTCTCTCTCTCTCTCTCTTTCTCTCTCTCTCTCTCTCTCCCTCTCTCAAAGAGGTCATGGAAATTCTCCGATCTCTCAGAAAGCTTGGCACAAACGACCTGACTTTGTTTTGGAAATTGTTTGACACTCAGAGCCAATTCTGACTCATGCAACAGAAGTATGGGGTTTTGACGGGAGTGCAAACAATATAGAAAAGGTACACACTTTCGCCCTGAAGAGGTTTTTATCCATACCCCTGCATGCTTCCAATAATATGGTTTACGGGGAGACCGGAAGATATCCAATGTACATCAGAATCCATGTGAGATGTGTGAAGTATTGGTTGAAATTAATGCGTCTTCCGAGTGCCAGACTCTGCAGGCAGGCTTATGATATGATGCTGAATCAACACAAGAAAGGAAAACTGAACTGGGTTGTAGGGATAAATAGAATATTAATGGAAAACGGGTTTGGAATTGTTTGGCTAAGTCAGGGTGTGGGACAAAAAGCACGTTTCGTTTTAGAATTTAAAGACAGGCTCATTTCAAGCTTCAGGCAGAACTGGTAATCGGAAATAGAGAAAAATGACAAATATATAATTATGGTACTATTCCTTTAAGTCTCTTTTTGAATACCGAGCGATACCTTTTATTCTTAACTAATCGTTGGTACAGAGAGTGTTTTGCTCGTTTTAGGCTGAGAGTATGTGGTTTTAAAAATGATATGTTGTGGTTTGCAGACAGAACGAATGAAAACAATAATTAAGTGCCCAGTATGTGGTAAAGCTGAAGAAGGCGAATGGCACTTTCTGTTTCATTGTGAAACGTATGATCATTTACGAAGGAAAAGCTTAATGCTGATGTCCATTAAACATAACCCAACTTGGAACATCATTTCCTTCTGGTTAGCATATAAGAATGAAAGTAAGGTGTTTGATCTAGCAAAATACATGCTGATGATATGAGTTTGCGAAACAAACTGTTGGAAATTAGCTCTTGATGTCCATGATGATCCTATGTAAATATATTAAACTGCTTGTCAAACGGAGTGGTTGTGTACACAAATGTATATCTGTAATATGTAGCCTATTTAAAGAATGAGTGTGTTGCGTCTCCCACAAAGATCTTAGTATGACCAGACAGCTTCTATGGTATGACACTGTATGAGAAAGAGGGAAAATGAAAAGAAAAGGGTGGGAAAATGAGTGCATTTCCTAAATAACGTTTTTATTTTTATTTATTTTTTTAACGGTATGTATTTAGGATAATTTATATTCCTTTTAATAATTCAGTGGACGTCCTTGTATTGTAATAATTATTTAGGCATATGGCTCTAATACTAGAGGTGTTTTTAATATTTGCTTGTGTGTTTCTTTGCTGTTATATGTCTTAATTTGGTAATGTTTTAATCTAATCGGATTGCGAATCCTTGTCTTAAAGACGTGTGTAGTTTGTGACGTGGGGTTCTATTGTTGCTGGGCTCTGCACAATGGACTGCTATTACCCACTCGTCTTAGTCTATGGGGATCGCTAGTAATCTCCCTTTGACTTCCCTTAATACATTTATTTGTTTAGCTCGGTCTGTGTTAAGGCTGGGGTATAGAGATAGATAGAAAAATGGTAAAAGATCACTGTCACACTAGCTTTCACACGGCTATGAAACATATGTAGTCCAGCCACTTGATAACAGTAAAAATCACACATTTATTTCTTCTACTCTATACACGATCTTCGAAGTACGACACTAACTTAAAAGTTCAAATGTCAATGCGAATGGTTTGCTCGCTGATAGGTCTAGGCAGCTACTTTCTCATCATAGGGCACTGGATACTTTATGCCCTAATGGTCAGAGTTCTTGAAGAGTGGACTACTGTGGTCCAGTTTATACAGAGTTTGGTGCACTGAAGGCTGTGTACTTAGCTCAGTGTCCGAAGAGCTGTGTTGCTGTCACGAATTGGCTAGTCTTAACTCTGCACATTTACTATTTAGCCATGTGTAGTCTTTGTAACAGTAGAGAAGTTAGACTATAACACAGCAGCAATTAAATTACACAGCAGACCAGCACACCGCGAGCCCGACCCACATCGTAGTGAGTCAGCACTTGAGCTTTGAATCGGACCGTTTTAACCAATCAGAAGCCGGCTCAGTGGGTAGAGCAGTTTGAATGTGTCAAAACCTAACACAGTTTGAATCAGTCGTGTGTGAGACGAGGAAGAAGTAACATCTCCTTAGCTAGCAGAGAACTATCTTCACTCATAGACCAGGAAGCAGGACTTGAAATCTTAGAATTCTCTCAAGTCATCACGGGCCTGAACTTGTCAAACAGGTAAATGAACACCCTTCTGTTTCATCGTGATATATTTATATTATTGTTGAAATTATGTTTGTGGAATTTGCTATGCATAAATGTGAATTATTAATCCGAATTTGCCGTACCACGTGGAAGAGCCGAGCACGAGGCGAAACACGACCGGTTGCGCCGCCATGTTGCATACCCGTACGGAACCACTGTTGTTTAACTTATATGTATGTTTGCAGACCAGTGGCTGTACCACTGAATGTTTATATTATTATTAATTCTGTATGTGTATAGTTAGACACGATTGATATTTATGTATGTATAGGAATTTAGAGTGAGATTCCAGTGGAACCCGGAAGTAGCAGAATGTTCGTCGCTTATGTATAGAGATGTGGAGCTATCACTGAGGGCTACTTTGGCTTTCAGTGAGACGCTCGTCTCTTATATTACAGACGAGCAGGCGAGCTATCCCGAGCTATCCCGAGCTATCCTGTGCTCCCCACTCCACAGAAACGACTAGTTGGTTGAGGAGACTCTGCCGCACAAGCCGGAAAGAGCTACCTTGCAAAACCCCCTGTCAGACCCCACAGCGTGGCAAGGGAACCCAACTACACAACGACAAAGGTGTACCAGAAGCTACCTCACATAAGGACTTCGACCGCACCATCAGAAAGTTAAGTGTAATCGCCGAAGGTGCACTTAAACTGTTCATAACAGGACCACAGTAGTCCAACTCTTCAGAAACTGTAAAACGGACCACAGTAGTCCAAATCTACATGAAATATTATAGCAAGTGCCCGAGGAAGATATAACAGCTGCCTAGACTATCAGCGATCGAACTATTAGCATTGAAAGAGACTTTTTAAGTTAGATTAGTACTTAGAGAATCTTGTATAGAGTAGAAGAAATAAATGTGTGATTTTAACTGTTATCAAGTGGCTGGTCTACATATGATTCATAGCCGTGTGAAAGCTAGTGTGACAGTAATCTCTTACCATTTTTCTATCTATTTCTGTACCCCAACCTTAACACAGAACGAGCTAAACAAATAAATTTATTAAAGTAATTCATAGGGTGACTTACTAGCAGTTCCCACCGAATAAACGTGAGGGTCCATAATTCCATTGTGCAGAGCCCATAAACCCCACGTGACACTTTAATTGGCGAGCCTAGCCAGGATCTGTGTATAATAGGAATTGGGTATAACCGGACCTAAGTACAATAAAATTAGATAACAGTAGGAGTAGTAGAATAACTTAGAATAGTGGTAACAAGGACTGATCAGTTGGGTGCACTATTCTTTAGTTAAAAACTTTTTTGCTTCAAATATTTTTGTGCCTGTATGTTGCATTGTTCTTTTGCAGGTTTTGCTTAAATAACTGTTGTATGCCATTTGACTCTTGTTTTATTCTATTATTGATTACGAATTGTATGGTCTTTGCATTGTTTTTATTGAATTGCAATATTGCTAGTGTTTTGGTATTCCACGTGATTCAGAGGTTGTTCATAGACACGTTTGGCAATGTCGGACCCAGTGGCCTTGAGATTGCGTTTCAAGGAATTAGGGGAAGCTTTACACTTAGCAGGGGGAGACCTAATTGCGTATATCAATGCAGAGGTAGAGAAACAGGAGGCTAAGGCAGAGAGAGCAGCAGAGAGAGAGGCGAAGAAACTCGAAGCGGCAGAGAGAGCTGCAGAGAGAGAACAGAAAAAAGCAGAACTAGAAGCAGAGCAGAAGAAGCTAGCATTAGAAGCAGAACAGAAGAAGCTCGAAGCAGAACAGAGAAAAGCAGAGTTAGAAGCAGAGCAAAAGAAAGCAGAGTTAGAAGCAGCAAGAGAACAGAAGAAATTAGAATTAGAAGAAGAACAGAAGAAGGCAGCATTAGCAGCAGAGAGAGAAGCAGAAGTTAGGAAATGGGAGTATGAGCGGGCAGAAAAAGAAAAAGAGAGGGAAGAAAAGGAAAAAGACAGACAACATGAGTTAGAGCTAAGAAGATTGGGATCAGGAGCTTCAAGTTCTTCCTCAACCCCTTCCCACTCAGATCAGCTAGAGGTAGCATCCAACCCTGTACAAGGAATGTCATTTCCACTGGGAACATTCAATGAGAGAGAAGAAGGTCTAGATCTCTATCTGACTAGGTTTGAGCGTCTAGCAACAGAGTATAAACTAGATCCCACTCATTGGTCTTTCAAGCTTAGTCAAGGACTTAGAGGAAAGGCTTATGACATCTACAGTAAGCTACCGACTGACAGAGTGACTGACTATCACAAAGTAAAAGAGGCACTCCTGACGGGATTCGAACTGACAGGAGAATGCTACCGGCAAAAGTTCCGCACCAATCGGAGAGTGAAAGGCGAGAGCTATGCGCAGTTCGCGGATCGGTTGTCCACAACGCTGGATAAGTGGATTAGCCAGTCAGCCACGGCTAAGACGTTTGATGGACTGACAGAACTGTTAGTATGGGAACAGCTACGGGAAACCATGACCCCCGAGCTGAGAACATTCTCAGTAGAGCAGGGCGCGGAAAGACTGGAAGATCTGGTCAAGGTCGCAGATAGGTACGTGGCCGCACACGGAGAAGCCAAGAGCTTCAGGCGAGACCTAAAGCCTAACGGGAAAGAGGCACAGAAACGAAGCCCTAACCGGGAAGAGCGCACCGCGAATAAGCCGAATAACCCCAGACCTGGGCAAAATAAAGGACCCAACACGGAATTCGGGAAAAGAGGTCCTGCAGAACAAAGACGGTATTGTTCGTTCTGCAACAGAAACAATCACTCCACCGCAGAATGTTTCAAGTTGGCCGCACAACGTAGGGAGGAGCGCGAAAGCCGGCCAGCGCACAGAGTTCTAACTCAAAGCAGCGGTAACAAGCCACACACAATCGGAGATCACCCATCGGTGACAGACACGGTCAAGGTCAACGGAAAAGAAGCGAACTGTCTGTACGACACAGGTCTATCATACGACGCGATAGTTAGCGAATCTCTTGTATCGCGCGCGGACTTGACAGACAAGACAGTCGACTTACAAGGAGCAGACTTGACGAAACCGACGACTACTTGCCCAATAGCCTGGATCGAAGTAGAGAGTAGGTACGTCACAGGACGAATCCAAGCAGCTGTTTTACAGAAACCCCTGTATGATCTAGTGCTAGGTTGTAGGTATGTGTTCTTAGGCACGCCCCCAAAAACTGTAGAGATAGCTGCAGTGCAAACCAGGGCCCAAGCTAAAACCCAACCACCCCAGCCCGAGTTCGCTCCGAACCCAGGACTCGAAGAGATCAAAACAGCACAGAAAGAAGACACCTCGATAGCGAAGTGCTTCCAGAAGCTACCCAAGGCGCACACACCCCCGCACAAGGGAGACTTCTACATGGAAGAGGGAATTCTTCATCGACAAGGAGATGGAGATCACACCCAACTAGTACTGCCAGCCACCCTTCGAGCCCAAGTACTAGAACTAGGCCACAGCATGCCACTCAGCGGACACATGGGAATTGGAGCCACAGTGCAGAGAATCAGCGCACACTACTATTGGCCAGGAATCACGGAGGATGTCAAGCGCTACGTGAAATCTTGCCACCAATGTCAACGATATTCCCCGCGACATCACACCGTACTAGTTACCTTAGGACCATCGGTAGTAGTCGGCGTGCCATTCCAGCAAGTCTCAGTAGACATAGTAGGACCATTGCCCATGACCAAGAAGAGGAACAGATTTCTACTCACACTCGTCGACGCATGTACGATGTGGTGCGAAGCAGTCACGTTGCCAGCGATTGACACCAAGAAGATTGCAGATGCACTCATCGCCATCTTTACCAGAGTCGGATTCCCGGACAGCATTAGAACGGACAACGGATCTCAGTTCACCGGCCGCCTGATGCAAGACGTGTTCGAGTTGATACAAGTTCATCACATTCGCACACCACCATACCACCCAGCCAGCAACGGACAAGTAGAAAGACTGAATGGAACCCTTCTCACCATCCTCAGGAAAGTCGCCGACGACAATCCAGAAGCGTGGGACACCTACGTGAATGCGGCACTGTTCGCATACCGAGAAACGCCCCATGCAGCCACAGGCTACACCCCGTCAACATTGCTATTCGGCAGACCTCTAGCAGGACCGCTAGAAGCCCTACGCAGAAGTTGGACGGAAGCCAAGATAGACGACACACCAAGAGGTGCCACCAAGTACGTCGCAGACCTGCAGGAAACCCTCAAAGCAACGTGGAAGAAAGCTGGTGAAGCACTGAAGAAGGCAAGAGCCCGTCAGGCGAAGTACTACAACCGCCACGCGAAGGACAGAGAACTGCAAGTCGGCGATCAAGTGCTACTCTTACTTCCAAGTGGAACCAACAAGCTGGACATCGCTTGGAGAGGACCGTACCGGGTGACTGCCAAGAAATCCAAGACAGTCTACCAAGTAGAGGTGAACGGGAGAGCCCGATACCACCACATCAATCTCCTCAAGAAGTATACGGACAGACCAGCGACCCCCAGCACTCACAACTTGTTAGCCATCGCCATCGCGGAAGAAGGAGAAAGCATGGAGACCAATGCAGTAGAGTATCCCCTGCACTCCAAAGAAACCTACAAAGACGTGATACTCAACGGAGACCTAGCCGCTAAACAGCAACAGCAAGTACGACAGGTCATTCGACAACATCAGACTGTTCTAACAGACCGACCAGGGAGGACAGACCTCGTCGAAGTAACCTTAACGGTGACCGACCCAACACCCGTCCGCCAGAAGCTCTACCCGATGCCACTGTCTCAGCAGCGAGCCATCAAGGAAGAGATAGACACCTTACTGGCAGCCGGAATCATCTCAGAGTCTACTTCACCCTACAGCGCAGGCACGGTACTGTTGCGAAAACCCAACGGAGAGCATCGACTGTGCATCGACTTCAGACTCCTGAATGCGGTAACGCAGTTCCAGCCAGAGCCACTCCCGGACCAGACAGACCTATTTGCCAAGCTACAGCGAGCAAAGTACTTCTCACGCATCGACCTCAGCAAAGGATACTACCAGATACCAGTGCAACCGCAAGTCCGAAAGTACCTAGCGTTTAGCACTATGGAAGGACACTTCGAGTTCAACGTACTTCCATTCGGACTCCACAACGCACCCAGCATCTTCAGCGCCATGATGCGAAAACTCCTGGCACCCCTGAGCAGCGAGCACCTACATTCGTTTATGGACGACATCCTCATCGCAACACCTACGTGGGAGGAACATGTCACGCTCCTACAGCAACTACTCGCACGCCTCAGAGACACGGGATTGACGGCAAGACCCACCAAATGTCAGATTGGATTCACAGAGCTAGAATTTCTGGGACACACCATCAGTCAAGGAAGCCTGCGACCGGTAGAAAAGACAGTGAAACGCCTACTCGACGCTCCTAGGCCCAAGACCAAGAAGGAAGTGCAGTCGTTTCTAGGACTCTGCGGCTTCTACCAGAAGTTCATCCCCAACTACAACAGCATCGCCGTGCCACTGACAAATGGAACCCGGAAAATCGCCCCGGACAAAGTCGTATGGACCGCCGAATGCGAGACAGCATTCCAAACACTCAAGGACAGAATGACATCGGCGCCAGTACTCCACCTACCCGATTTGACTCAGCCCTTCGTTCTTCGCACCGACGCAAGCGACTTAGGCCTCGGAGCAGTACTGCTACAGCGCGACCCCAAGAATGCAGAGACGCTATTCCCTGTCGCTTACGCCAGCAGAAAATTGAGACCCGCCGAGACCCACTACGCCACGTCGGAGAAAGAATGCCTTGGACTAGTCTGGGCCATACAGAAATTCCAACTCTACCTGTATGGGACCCACTTCACAGTTCAGGTGGACCACCAACCACTATCGTTCCTGGCAGCCTCCAAGTCTTTGAACTCTCGCCTGATGCGATGGGCACTCACCCTTCAGGCATACTCATTCCAAATCGAGTACATCCCCGGCAAAGAGAACCACGGAGCCGACTACCTCAGTCGCCATCTCGTGGAGGACACAGCAGCTGTCGCCCACCCAACACAACTAAGGGCCACAGCACCAGAATTCGTCCCCGTCCAGTAAAACCCTGTCACTAGTGTCCATAGCTACCTGGCACAGCATTGCAGCTCAGGTAGAGCAACTTAATTAGTTTGTAAATAGGACCCGAGGATAGTGCAGTGTTAAACTAGGCTCTGTAGTAGAAAAAGGTCGAATCCAGTAGTCATCGCCTTTTTTCAGTTGAGGGAGCCTGTCACGAATTGGCTAGTCTTAACTCTGCACATTTACTATTTAGCCATGTGTAGTCTTTGTAACAGTAGAGAAGTTAGACTATAACACAGCAGCAATTAAATTACACAGCAGACCAGCACACCGCGAGCCCGACCCACATCGTAGTGAGTCAGCACTTGAGCTTTGAATCGGACCGTTTTAACCAATCAGAAGCCGGCTCAGTGGGTAGAGCAGTTTGAATGTGTCAAAACCTAACACAGTTTGAATCAGTCGTGTGTGAGACGAGGAAGAAGTAACATCTCCTTAGCTAGCAGAGAACTATCTTCACTCATAGACCAGGAAGCAGGACTTGAAATCTTAGAATTCTCTCAAGTCATCACGGGCCTGAACTTGTCAAACAGGTAAATGAACACCCTTCTGTTTCATCGTGATATATTTATATTATTGTTGAAATTATGTTTGTGGAATTTGCTATGCATAAATGTGAATTATTAATCCGAATTTGCCGTACCACGTGGAAGAGCCGAGCACGAGGCGAAACACGACCGGTTGCGCCGCCATGTTGCATACCCGTACGGAACCACTGTTGTTTAACTTATATGTATGTTTGCAGACCAGTGGCTTTACCACTGAATGTTTATATTATTATTAAATCTGTATGTGTATAGTTAGACACGATTGATATTTATTTATGTATAGGAATTTAGAGTGAGATTCCAGTGGAACCCGGAAGTAGCAGAATGTTCGTCGCTTATGTATAGAGATGTGGAGCTATCACTGAGGGCTACTTTGGCTTTCAGTGAGACGCTCTGCACAAACCGATTATTCAGGGTTGTGCAGAATTTCGTCTCTTATATTACAGACGAGCAGGCGAGCTATCCCGAGCTATCCCGAGCTATCCTGTGCTCCCCACTCCACAGAAACGACTAGTTGGTTGAGGAGACTCTGCCGCACAAGCCGGAAAGAGCTACCTTGCAAAACCCCCTGTCAGACCCCACAGCGTGGCAAGGGAACCCAACTACACAACGACAAAGGTGTACCAGAAGCTACCTCACAGAAGGACTTCGACCGCACCATCAGAAAGTTAAGTGTAATCGCCGAAGGTGCACTTAAACTGATCATAACAGGACCACAGTAGTCCAACTCTTCAGAAACTGTAAAACGGACCACAGTAGTCCAAATCTACATGAAATATTATAGCAAGTGCCCGAGGAAGATATAACAGCTGCCTAGACTATCAGCGATCGAACTATTAGCATTGAAAGAGACTTTTTAAGTTAGATTAGTACTTAGAGAATCTTGTATAGAGTAGAAGAAATAAATGTGATTTTAACTGTTATCAAGTGGCTGGTCTACATATGATTCATAGCCGTGTGAAAGCTAGTGTGACAGTAATCTCTTACCATTTTTCTATCTATTTCTGTACCCCAACCTTAACACAGAACGAGCTAAACAAATAAATTTATTAAAGTAATTCATAGGGTGACTTACTAGCAGTTCCCACCGAATAAACGTGAGGGTCCATAATTCCATTGTGCAGAGCCCATAAACCCCACGTGACAGTTGCGGTGGATTCTGTGACAAGCTGTGTTGTCGTGGAGTCTTTTCCCGGTGGTTAGACGGGTGGGCTATCTTCGTGCAATGCTGGAGATGCCTCGGCAGCAAACTTTCAGCGACGACTTGTTTTTGTTGTTCACCGAGTTGGGCTCATGATATAACGCCTGCTCGTCTGTAACATATGAGACGAAATTCTGCACAACCCTGAATAATAGGTGTGTGCAGAGCGTCTCACTGAAGACTAAAGTAGCCCTCAGTGATTAGCTCCACATCTCTATATATAAGCGACGAACAGTCTGCCAAGTCCGTGGTCCACTGGAATCTCCACTCTAATTTCCTATACATATATAAATATAAAACGTGGATAACTACACACATAGAGAAAGAATTAATATTATAAACATTTTCTGGTACAGCCACTGGTCTGCAGGCATACATAAAGGTTAAACAACAGTGGTTCCGTACATAATACAACATGGCGTCGGCCGGTCGTGCTTGCCTCGTTGTCGGATTCTCCACGTGGTCACGCAAAGTCGGACTAACAATTCATTCTATGCATAGCAAATTTCACACACATAATTCAACAATAATATAAAAACAACACGTTGAAACAAAACTTTGTTCATTTACCTTCTTGACAATGTCAGGCCGTGGCAAACTTGATTGAATTCGAATATTCAACAAGTTCTGCTTCCCTGGTCTATCAGTGGAGAGATTTCTGCTAGAGTGTAGCTGTGTACTGCCCTAAGCTTTCCACACGAATGACCTTCTACCTAGCCTTGGCCTACCCAGTCAGAACTGGTTCTACCTAATGGTGCTGGGTTCTGATTGGCTGAAAAAATCTGAGTGGCTGTAACATCGAGGCTCTCTAACGTCAGCTGCGATGATGTCATTACACGGCGCTGCGCGTCAAGCTAGCAGTGTTTGTACACATCAGTTATACCGTCATCGTCTGCTATAGACTAACAGTAACCTTCTAAGTCTACACTGACTAGACAAGGCAAAACCTTAAAATGTGCTGAGTAAAACTATGCTCTTGTTACATAATTACAGACAATGAACTATCAAAGCGTCAGAGCGTCTCTCTCTCTGTCTCTCTCTCTCTCTCTCTCTCTCTCTCTCTCTCTATCTATCTATCTATCTATCTATCTATATATATATATATATATATATATATATATATATATATATATATATATATATATATATATATATATATATATATATATATATATATATATATATATATATATATATATATATATATATATCTGCGCTCTCTGGTCATCTCCATCTTCCTATATGCTTGCGAAGCATGGACCCTCACAGCAGATCTCCAACGAAGAATACAAAGCATGGAGATGAGGTGCTACAGAAGACTTCTGGGCATTTCCTATACCCAACACATCACCAACGTTGAAGTCCGACAGACCATCACACAAGCCATTGGACAACACGATGACCTGCTCACAGTGGTGAAGAAACGGAAACTCCGATGGTATGGCCACGTCACCAGATCATCAGGCCTTGCAAAGACCATTCTGCAAGGCACAGTGCAAGGAGGTAGAAGAAGGGGGAGACCGAAAAAGAGGTGGGAGGACAACATTCGAGAATGGACTGGTTTGACACTGAGCGAAGCCATGAGGGCTGCTGAGGACAGAGAAAGATGGAGTATGCTGGTTAAGCGATCATCTGTGGTGCCCCTACGACCTTCGGGTTATGGGACAGGATAGGATAGGATACATATATATATATATATATATATATATATATATATATATATATATATATATATATATATATATATATATATATATATATATATATATATATATATATATACACATGGACATTTATTGGTGATACTTGGGCGACTTTTTTTTCTGGACACAGGTTTTGGTAATAATAATATAATAATAATAATAAATTGGGTGTTTGAATAATAGAAAGTTGACAATTTTAGCAAAGTTAGCTTTGCGTAAGCCTATTCACAACCTTCGTTACTGGATATGCTTTAGCAAAGCTCCCTTTTCTTTATACTATAGATAGTCTTGTTTTGGTGTTTTCTACTTTGATTTTGTTTTCGTCTAGCTAGTTGAGAACTCTGATGGTATGGCCATTTCACCAGAGCATCAGGCCTTGCAAAGACTATCCTGCAAGGCACGGTGCATTGAGGCAGAAGAAGAGGGAGACAGAAAAATAGGTGGGAGGACAACATTCGCGAACGGATTGGCTTGAAATTGAGGGAAGCCATGAGGGTTGCTGAGCACAGAGAAAGATTGAGTACGCTGGTTAAATTATCATCGGTGGTGCCTCAACGACTTCGAGTTACGGGATAATATAGGATAGATATGATAGTTAGTTGAGTAAGTATGTTTTGTTGTACACTTAGAATGCTTAAAAACGCCAGTTATCAAAGATTTTCTCCGCCTTCCCCACCCTCCCCACCCCAAATCCCCATACCCATCCCGTTTTTGCACCCTCCCTCTCACTCCCCACCCCTCCCGCAATCCCCAAACGCCACCCGAACTAAATCATACTAGTCCAGGAAGTTCACAAACTGCTTTCATGTCAGTCTAATAATGTTTTGCGCACGTTGGGATAATAAAATGAGCTTCCTTCGTCATTATTATAATAAACCTAAGAACGTCTGTTAAAACTATAAGATCAACAACTGATCAACATACTATAGGCAATATAGGAAAAATCAATTAAAGTCTATATAGATCATAGTAATGTTGTGTCTCTGTTATTTGTTGATAATAGTATCCAGACATTGCCCGACCAAAAAGCATGGTATTTAAATCTTTAGCGCCTTTAACATATTTAGTTTGGCCAGTAGTACTTCAAATGTTTTTGGCTTATCAGAGGTATGGCTGCAATACAGATAGCCCCTGATTGTTGTGCCGAAAGTCTTTGAAGATATATATTTAAAAAAAAAACTGGGATCTTTAGCAATGTTCAGTTCTTTGGTCTTCGTCAGTTTGCGGGACTCTCGTTTAACTTGGTTTCTATCTGATTCTCTAATATATGCATTGACGTTTTCCTGTATCATAAATCTGCAAAAAATTTAGATACGTACGTATTTCGCTCCCATGTATCTTTCGAATCATAGTTTTTGGTATCGCCTTACGTTTGAACCACAGGCGCTTGTATCAGGACACGCGAGCGCCTATACCTGTGACGCGTCTCCCTTTGGTTATCTATAATACAGATAACCAAAGGGAGACGCGTCACAGGCATAGGCGCTCGCGTGTCCTGATACAAGCGCCTGTGGTTTGAACCCTCCAGCAGCCGATCTTTTTCCTTCCCAGTGGAATAAATTCACCCATTGCCTACTGGATCTTTCCCTTTATCACACCCCCCCCCCCCTCCCCTCCCAAACACTGATCCACAGAAACTATCATGAACAATCTCCCCCCCCTCCTCTTCCTCTCCCCAGCGAGTTAGGCCAAGATACTCCCTCATTCCAGAAAAATCAGCCTTTTTTCGTAATGTACTTTTTAACTGTATCTGTTTGTTGTGCTAAGGTAGGATTTTCAACTACGATGCTGAAACTTAAAACTGAGTGATGCCTCTTACCCGCAGGTGAAAGGTGCTTTAAATTTTTGATGCTGTCCTCGGAATTGGAAAGAATCAAATAAATTAGAGTTGGAGTCTGTAAAGCTCTGAAATGAGTAGGCCTATCTATGAACTGAAACAAATAATTTGCTGCACAGCTTCATTAAAACACTTAGCAGGACGGACAGTACATTTATTACAAAAAACCATTAATCCAGTATAGTTCTGGATAATTAAAATCACCCATTCAAATAATATTTGTTAAATCTTCATCTTGTATCTCTTTCTGAACTACACAATTAAAAAATTTAAGTAGGTTATCATTTTCACTCTCGAACAGTTAGGAGAGCGATAAAGAACGCCCCAAATGACAACTTTTAGCGGTGTGTCGGAAAGGCGCGCCCTTATTGAGTGTACAGAGGTTTAATGCATTAGATTTGGATTACTCCTTCGGATGAGAGAATAAACCGAGGTCTAGTCTGTGTCGCATGCATTCCATTATAGCGGACTTTAAAGATCCTGACGCTCATGTCCCAGACGGGTGAGTGCCGGTGACAAGAACACACCCAGCATGCACCTAGGTTTTTCTCCCCAATCCCTGGCTGCCCAGGATTGTGCTCAGTGGTCTGGAGCGTTATTACGATGCGCCCAAAGGCTGCAAGTTGGCGCCTCGGGCGGCTTGAGTTAGATCCTGTATCGGCCAGCGCCTGGAGTCGCCAAATACGGCGAGATATGTGCGCTATAAAAATCCTCGATAATTAAAAAAAACAAAACATTCAGACCCAGATACTGAAGTGTAGTTAGCTTTGCGTAAGCCTATTCACGACCTTCGTTCCCGGATCTGATTTAGCAAAGCGCCCTCTTCCTTTTAAGCCTACTACAGATAATCTTGTTTTTACGAATTTCCTAGTAAAGTTGTTTCCCAGTCAGTTTAGTTATCTTTGTTAGCTGGTGAGATAGGATTGTCGACGCATGGAGATGTTTCATTATTATGAATAGCGCAGGCAACTACTTGACTCATTGTTCTAGTCGTGAGGTGTAGGCTACATGTACCACAACAACGTGTGTCTGGTCGTGACGAAACTGCGACAAAGGTGCGCCTATCTATTGCGTGTCAGATGTGTGTGCCCCATTTGCAACGACTAGTATTATGTTGACAACTGATTCACATATTTTAGTTGGCTGACGCAGTTGTTAGTGAAATACATATGAGCTATAGAGAAATTTATCTGGCGGTTTTTTAACATCTCTTTTCAACCTGTGCCTATAGCAACTCTAGTAGCCTATGACATGATGCGATCACAATAACATAAAGTAATAACAAGATTCTAAAGTTCCCCGAATTCCTACATACAATTAATACGAATATTATGATGAAAACTGCTATTTTGACGCAATAATTGTTATTGCGTAAACGGTAACAAACGATAACAATGGAAATTCGGTTTGTGACGATGTAACTATCAAGCTACAAGTACCGCCAGAAAGTAGCTCAACAATTACTGCAATACGTTGAGTTTCTATAGGGGGACGCGCTGTGATGAGCCAGTTGCATATTCCTCTGTTTCGAGTCAGACTGTGGGACTTTAGATAACTTGATATGTAATACGCAGTCGCATAAGAACAATAGTTCAGAGCGTCCCATCGTGCTCAAGCAAGACGAAGTGTTCTTTTTCAGTTTTATTTCCTTCGCTGTGCACCAACCATGTAAGTGGTTCACACAGCGTAGCTGAGACTGGCCCAGTACCTCTCACTTGTGAGAGGCAAACTTAGGACTCTGCGAGTCTCTCTCATTTATTTATATATGTATTTATTTTATTATTTATTTCAACCGACGTCTTTTCACATCCGTTATACTTATATTAGACAATATATTAAATTATAAACATATGTTATTATAACATATCATATTATTATAACATAACATTAAAATAAATTAATTAAAATGAATAAAAAATAAATACAACAATATAATGATCTAGCAAAAACCTATAGTCACTGCTTATTTGTGATACATGGAAGGAAGAAAGCAAAATGGCAACCATACATACTTATTCCAACCATCGCGTGTATTTAAAATGTATTTACTCTTTGAAAATAGTTACAGACTAAACTATGTAGTATGTATGTAAGATAGTATATGAAATTATAAATAGAAACATTTCAACACTTCCATTCTCATACCCAAGCTACTCTACTTAAAACCTTCGTTAAAACCATCCACGGTTCGTTTTAAATAATCAGTATATTTATATATAATTATTTTTCAATAATGATTGGTACACGTTTAAATGATTACCATCTTGAAGATAGTATCGTCATTATAATGTATGCCTTTGTTATTACATTGACGTCGTTATAATTTAGTCCTATGTTTTTAACTTGATTTCATTATAATTTGGGCCTATGTTTTTATTTTTTATTTTATTTATTTTTATTTATTTTATTTACCTTATTGTCCCTTTTTTTCATAGGGGCCGCCTCCCCTGGGGAAAGCGTAGTCGCAGCCTGTGGCGCGCCAAAACCCAACCTACCTAACATTAGTTGTGATTTTGAAATTTTGCTGGGGGAGCAAACCGGAGTACCCGGAGAAATCCCCCGAGACGTTGCCCGAGTCGAAAGTAAATAATATTGGGAGAAACATAACGCCCAGATGTTGGATCGAACCAATCGAACCCACACATGTCAGACGGTTTCTGGCCTGTGGCCAAGGCAAGGTAGTCCCGTCTTAGCCCACTTGGCCACAACGCTCGCTTAACTTGATGTCATTATAATTTGGGCCTATGTTTTTAACTTGACGAGTTCCAGTTTCGCAGAGGAGTAGAGGGTTGAAAGGTTCATGCTAACTCGGCTACACAGGCGGCGGAAGCTGCTCAGGATTGGGGGGGCCACACACACATTATTTTCACTGACATCAGGGCCAGACCTGGGAAAAGTCGAGGGTGGGGGTGGGGGTTACAGATTCAGCGAAGGCGCGAAGCGCCGAGCCTTCTAGGGGAGTCCGGGGGCATGCTCCCCCGGAATTTTTTTTTTTCAAGGATGCAAAATGGTGCAATCTGGTGCAATCTGAACCTTGAAAAAGCCATCTGTGATGGTCTGGGACTTTGAGCTTTTTGAACAATTGAACTGACAAACTCAGGGGTACAAAAATTATCCTCTGCCCCTCCCTTTAAAAAAACACACACACATTTATTTATCAGCAGAGATGTTTTGTTTTGTATACTATTATTATTCACTACTTTTTGTTGATCGTTAACGGTATAAAGCTTTACCTTGTAGTTTATGAACATCACCGCCCTGCTTTCACTTAATTCAGTCTTGCTGCACTAGGTTCCTCGGCATTAGTACCATTTGTGAATTGTATCTTCTGGCAAAACAGTTCACTGCCTCTTTGAAGTCAATATCAACATCCCTGTGCACTTTCAGTAAAGCAAGTCCATTTAGTCTCTGTTGCCCCATTGTAGAGCGCAGGTAGTTTTTCAGGTTGCGCAACTGACTGTTTGAACGCTCACACTCGGGCAGTAGTGACAGGTAGGGTGCAAAGGTTCTAAAGCATGATAAACAGGTTGGGATAAAAAAAAATCCCTGTCACAATGTTTCAGTGCTTCTGATGCCTTGGATGGGATGATAGCTGTCGCATTCTCAGCAGCACTTCGCCATTTGCAAACCCACCGTTAGTATTCTGCATCAAGGGTAGCGTTGTCTGGTAGGTCAGACTCCCACAACATTGCCAGCATCACCCCTTCTGGAACCTGCATGAAACCATCCTGGTTGTCTATTAAAGTGCTTGGCACCAGACATAGACCATCAACTGCTAGACCAGTATTTTTGAACCTCGAGTCCAATTCGGTTGACAGGTGTTCCAAGAAAGGAATGGCAATGCTAATATTAAAATATTCTTCTGGAGTGGTCGCAGGTTGGTTGTCACGGAGAGTCTGTCGGGATGCTTGACGAGGAACAATAACACCAGTTGTCAAAGCATTTGCCATTTTGCTGACTTTTTCACTTGTAGTCGAGAAAATTGCTGATATTGAAAACGGTTGACTGTAAAAACTGACAGCAAATTAAAGTTTTCAAAACCCGACTGTGACGTGCACGATGTCGAAAACTGTCGGTCACCTTGATCTACGCTAAGGCTAACGATTATGACGCGTCGACAGGAAATGATGACGAAGGGACGAACTTCTCTCACTGATCAGAGGGTGATGATGATGATTATGATGATAAACACTTGTATTGCTTGATTCCATTTGAAGAAAAAAAAATCCTTTGATGCCCTGGCAAAAAACAAAAACACAACAACAACAAAAACCACTACTCATTATTGGAGGGGGCAATATATAAGGCTGCCCCCTCCAACATTTTTCTAGGGGGGGGGGCATGGCCCCCCTGCCCCCCCTGCTTCCGCCGCCTGTGGGCTATGTGGAAACTTGGGCTTGAAACTTGTGTTACTTTCTCGAGGCAAAAAAATGTACGTACATTTAGTACAGTGTGCTGTATTAATTTTTGGTCCTAGTTCTATTGTTAAAAATATCTGCTCGTTTGTTGTTGGGTCGTGGTTTCATATTGAAGAATAACGTCTGATTTAAACTGGAAATCATTCCCGAGTGGGAACGGGACGATGATAAGCAGACAGAGCAGAGTTAAACAGACGGCGTCACGCGCCTAGCCGTTTCGTTTCGTTTCGTTGAGTAGATTACCGTCCCCGGACACATAGGCCTAAGCGTATAGGGGACTGCCTAGCCGTGACACGACAACCGGATATTTAGCGACATGACGTAAACCGCATCGAGAAAACGTCTTTGATGTGTGTATACGTATAAGCATTTTCGCTTTATCAGCCGAAGGTGAGGTTAGGATAGAAGTTGGCTGCACTGCAGTCGAAGAGAGCAGCAGTGCTTTGGAGTGAATACTATGCTTAGCCTACGTTTGTGTTATCGGTTTCTTCAGCTCCTCTGTAAAATTATATGTGTACAAACAATGTTTCCATCGAAAATCATCAGAGAACACGTCTACGTAACAGTACTGTTATAAACAGACCTCAAAAAAGTGTGAAGAGGAAGATTAATTATGTTTATACAAACGTTTCAAACATTAACTGTAGCATCTAATCACGTGTCGACATAACGCGGTTCACAAGAGATGATTTAGTGGTTGAAGAGAAATTATTGCTTGCCTGAAAATATGTTCAGTCCACCAAGAGAATAACAATGGCACTAAATGCGAGAAGACTGTATGCATCGCTGTTTGTAGATTTGTTGCTGTTGTTAGTTGCAGCTGACCCGAGTTTGTACGGCTTTGTATCTTTGGTCCATGCTGCAGACGCCGCATCTCATCCTGATATGTTCAGCAATGATGACCACTACATTGGCGCTGAAGAAACGCATCGCGATACAAATGGCACATTTTCGGTGACAGAAACTTCAGCAGGATTTTCTACACAAAACTACGTGGTAACTAGTACCAGTGACTCACGCGATGCTCCACTAGAAACGACGACCCGTGTTTCAAGGGCTACGGAATCTTCTGAAACTTCAACATCGGCGCCTCTGGGAAAGTGCCAGTATTCGCTTAAAGTTACCCAGTCTGAAACTCTGTACACTATCAACGGCAAATACGTAGAAGGGGACGATTTGAAGTATTATATCTCTCCAGCGCATGGTTCAGACAGATGCTATCTAACCAGAGGAGACATCGAAGTTAACTTCAATAAATTGTCCGCTGATGGTCCGGCGCGAGTAGCCAACTTGTGGTTTGACTGTACAAAGCAGCCCGCGTTGCATGTGGACTATCTTATGGACGACTCGCTAGAACACAACGATTCGGGCAATCGTGCTCAGCACACTCGTCCAGACGATGAAGGAAATATTGGTTCTGTTCCCTACAAATATTATAGCCAGTTGATTTCATATGTCAAAGTGACAGAGTGTTCTCTTAGCATGAAAGTGGTCTTTGCTGTGTCCAACATGACCGACTTGAGAGTCGCTGCTGTCGTTGGCCACCAAAGTTCTGCGTTGTTCGCCGAGCTGGAAGAAAATCCGTATCTGTGCAAAGCTTTCAGACACTTGGTAGCTTTGGGAGTAATAAATGATCCTAGCGGGAGTAAATACGTCCCAAATCTGTCTGCCTGCGCGGGAAGTCTGGACGAAATGGTGGAAATGGCTATCACTGCGTGTAATATGACGTCATTTCCGGAGTATCTGCAGACAGCCATGCCCAATTTGCGAGCCCTGATGATGAGTAATAACCAGTTGACATCACCAGCAATCTTCCCTTGGCGCCCAGGGTACGCTCTTCTTCCCAGAAACTTGTCCAGAACACATTTCTTCAACAACAAGTACACGTTTGAAAACTCGTTCGACATCAAACCAAATCTATTCAGGCGTGTGTATGTGCTAAATGGCAACTGGATTAGGAATCTGACCTGCTTTGGTCTGAGTGGCGAGTTCCAGTACGTGTCCTTTGAGAGTAATAGAATGAGGTGGATATCGGACTGCGTATTTCAGGGCGTCGTGGACCTGCAGTTTATCAGCCTGGCCAACAACGAACTGGAATCACTGCCAGAAAAACTCTTCTCCAGTCTTGCCATGCTTAGGCATTTATATCTACAGGAAAACAGGCTCACGCATCTTGATGTAGACCTTTTCCGAGATCTGCAAAGCTTGCAAATACTAAACTTGGCGAACAACAGGCTTGTGTTCTTGCAGGATCGTTTGTTCTCTAATCTTCAGAGGTTGACCCTGTTGACACTCAGTAACAACTCTATCCTAAACATTTCTGACTCGGCCATTTCGTCGTCTTCTGTGGATCTTGCCACACTGGACTTGTCCAACAACACATTCACGTCGTTCCCAGTGATCGCGCTCTTACTTCAAGGCGTCATTAAAACTATCAACCTCGACTACTCGAAAGTCGAGGTTCTCGACTTCACAGACCTCGACAGAAGAACAACAACTTTCTTTTTATCGAGGGCTGTGGTGAACCCCAGCGGTGGGAATTCCCCAAATTTTTACACAGTGCCGTCTGCGGACAACCCGAGGAAGTTGCTGTTCAGACACAGTAAGCTAAGCTCCATTGTGTTTTACAACTATTCTGCAGAAACATTGGATACATTTGTCTTCGTGATGAAGTTCTGCGATTTTATGGTGGACGGCTCGCCGTTAGTGTGTGATTCCAGCATTCTTAACGTCACTCACCAGATGAAAGCTTCAATCGCTTCAGGAGCACTGACTGGTAGGGAACCCAGTCTTCAACACTTGAGGTGTGTATAAATATGTGTGTGTGTTGGAGTCTCATTCAGTAATTTTGTACTTTTTTGTAAGAGGGACCTTCGTTGGTTTGATTAATTAATTTAATAATTTATCAGTAATCTAAAGTTGTGTATAAACGACTGAAAAGTTACTGACCTTGGAAATCTGGCCGCGGAGAATTGATCAATATGGTGGCCAGCCTTACTATTTTAATGCAATTCAACTGTGACGGTGGGTCTATTGTTGCTGGGCTCTGGAATGCTATTACCCACTTGTCTTTCGTCTGTGGGGATCGGCTAGTATAATCACCCTGTGACTAATCTTAATACATTTATATGTTTAGCTTGGTCTGTGTGCGGATATGGTTATAGAGATAGGGAGAAAATGGTAAAAGATTCGCTGGCACACCAGCTCTCACACATGAAACATAGGTAGTCCAGCCACTTGTTAACAGTAAATATCACACATTTATTTCCTCTACTCTATACATAATTCTCTAAACACTCTATTAACTTAAATGTCCAGATTCACTTTGAATAGTTCGTTCCTTGATGGGTCTATGCTGCTACTGTTCTTGATATTGGCTAATGTCTCATCATTGGGCTATTAGTTCTGGTTGGCCTAATGTTGGTTTCAGGAGAGTGGACTACCGCACCGTCCTTCTAGATCAGTGTTAGTGCGTTTTTTATTGCACTTAGCTGATTCGTTGAGGTGTGGTGATGGTGTCTCCTCCTTTGGTGTTGACTATTGGGTGATCGGAGCTCAGTGCTCGATGTTCCCCTGCAAGCCGAATGTCAGGGTTGACTCTTAGTGGTCTATTTCCTGCATCGGACCAACAAGCCTGCTTGTCTGCAAAACATAAGATGAGTTTCTGCAACGCCTTGTTTACTAAGGGTGTGCAGAGCGTCTCACTGGTGGCAGAAACAGCCCTCAGTGATAGCGTCCACTTATATGTAAGTGACGAACAATCTTCTATGTCCGTGGTCCACTGGAATATCCAACATAATTCCTATACATAATTATGCATACATCATTGCTAAACTAAGCACATGGAGAAGTAATTAACAATATACACATTCTCTGGTACAGCCACTGGTCTGCAATAATACACATAGGAGAAACAACAGTTGGACAGTAGAGGTTACCTCGTGGTGCCGAAACCGGTCGTGTGTCCACCACATGGTCAAGCAAAGTTCGACTAACATTCACAATCATAAAACATGGCAAGACTTCACAAGCATAATATAACAATATTATCAATAAATCGCGATGGTCCCCGTTGGGGTGCTGGGGGTTTCAGTATAAATAGTATCCCCACTTTCTGAAAATTTAGTGCTTTAAATTCCCACTGTTGCTGTCTTTCTCATTTGCTCTTTCTCATTCCTGCTCTGTTCTATCAATCTGCTATACTATCTTCTTCTTCGCTAGACCAATCACCTACCTTTTTTCTTGAAAACTCTTCTGGGACAAGACTCCTTCTTTGTGTATGAGGTCTGTTGGATCAGATTGGGAATATTGGACGCTTTCTGCCAGGTGGTCACTGTCGCGTTATATATATATTTTATATTAATATATATATAGATGTTAAAAGATGAATGAACAGTTGAAAGAATTTTATATAAATAGAATCAATTTCCTCTTTGTATTATGCCTAAAAATCGATAAGAAACAAGAAAGTGATGTTGAGAAATAGAAAATAAAGAATAAAAGAAATTATTGGCTATTCATTCGTCCTGTTTGCTTTTTTACAACTAAAAAAGAATACCACTGGTTGATGGTTGATGATATTTATTTCATATGATATGATACGAAAACCCGTGAAATCGTGGTTCTAAAGAATTTCACTTTTGATTAAATTTGTCACTTATCTGACGTGGATTCCCTGATGGAGAAGAAGAATTGTCTCTTTTGTTTAACTTAATTCTGTCCTCACGTTTGACCAAAAGGATTATCGTCCAGCTGGCTTCACATGGACGTCAGGGATATGACGAGCTCCATGTCATCAGAAGAATAAGCGTTGAGGATGGAAGTAGGTTAAAACGATCATATCAGGAATCCGACAGTCGAAAATATTATGAAGAAGGAAGCAAAAACAAAAAATCCTTTCCCTGCGCACAGACAAATTAACAGGGACTAAATACATAATCTGTATCCTGATGAATGACCAGCGAGGAACGCCGTTGACGTTGTTTGAATAAGAACCCTGCATATTCACGGGTTATTGTATCTTATTCTCAAAACATAATAATGTTCTTTCCTCGCTGTTCATCCACACTGTTCCAATGTTTAAGAATGCACCAACATTCTTTATGAACTAAGCTAAACATGTTAAATTAACTATCATCATATAAACTTCACGCGCTGAAGAATTTATATGAAATGAGAACAACATGTTAAAATAACTATTATCATACAATTTGCATACATTGAAGAATAATAACGAATCACCTTGATGAAGGACGATGAATGATTCGCATGGCGCAATGGACACAAGCACAAGACTACCCATTCCCAGCTTCACACATCGAATCGTAACTTACCAGCTCAGGATTCGTTTGTGGTGTCTACGACACGTGTTGTTTAGGGTGAGACGAGCTTTTTGAACCAACTTTATGACCTCAGTCATCCGAAATAGTGGTCTGGCGTAAACATATGTTCCTTGCCCTCCAAGATGGTCGCTCGAATGGTTTTTCTTAACGATATTTCCCACATCCAGCCAATCGAAAGGATAGTACACAAATTGTCTATGGTAACAATAATCTAAAATTGAACTACACTAAATAAAAACAATGTCGCATACTGCGTCATTCCGAAAACAATATTATTATCGTCACTGTCTATGACGTACTGTCTATGACGCATTGTCTGGCCTATAGCAGAATATCGAGGATGCGTAGAGTAGGCGCTTGTATCGCGACAATATCCCCCCGCTTAAGTGAAAAATCAAGAATGCAATTTTTCCTTACACTTACATCGAGCGGCTGAGATAATCTGCCCCGATATTGTCTTTGCCTGGAATGACACGTACAGAGAAGTTGTACTGTTGGAGTTGTATGGCCCATCTCATCAGCCGTCCGTTTTCTGTCCTTGCTTTTTGCAGATATTGTAGAGGCTGGTGATCTGTTTCAATAACAAACTTTGTTCCAAACAAGTATTGTTCAAACTTCCGTATTCCCCATACTATTGCCATGCATTCCTTCTCGATCGTGGCATACCGGCCTTCAGTTTCACTCAGCTTCTTGCTGGCGTATGCGATTGGTTGTAAACCATCACCATGGTCTTGCATCAGGATAGCGCCAATGCCTCTGTCTGATGCGTCCGTCCTCAGGACGTACTGTTTCTCTGGATCAGGGAGACAGATGACTGGCTTCTTGCACAACTCTCGCTTGAGTGACGTGAATGCTTCTTCGCATTTGTCGTCCCACTGAACTCGTTCAGGATGCCCTTTCTTCGTCTTTTCAGTCAGCGGCAGTGCGAGCGTAGCGAAGTTCGGCACGAACTTCCGATAATACCCTGCTAGACCCAAGAAAGCGCGCAAGTCTTTCTTCGTCTTCGGTGGTTGCGCGTTTCTGATCTTTTCAACCTTGTCCTCTTCTGGTTGAATTGTACCTTGACCAACTATGTGTCCTAGAAATGACAGGCTCTCAAATCCAAAATAACATTTGGAAGGTTTTGCTGTCAGATTGCACTCATGTAATCTATCCAACGTTGCTTTGAGGACTTGCACGTGCTCCTCCCACGTTTCAGTTGCTACCATGACGTCATCAATGAAATTGCTCATTGCGTCTTGCTTTACCGTCAGTTTGCCCAATGAATGAATATCCGTCGGTCCTTTGGCATTTTCCATCTGAATCACAGGTATGCTATCTTTTGTTCCAGTAGTATCTTTCTGTTCATGTTCGTCGATCATCACAACGGCGACGATATGAGTTTCCACTTGCTTCTCTCTTTCAACGTACAGTTTCAGTGCATTAGCATGGTAGATTTTCTCATTGTCTCCTACTGCAATCTTGTAGTCACATTCATTGATGCGGTCAGTGACAACATATGGACCTTTCCATAGCATCTGCAGTTTGTTGGCTTTATCAGAAACAAGCATGAGAACTTTATCTCCAACGTTGAATTTTCGTGCTTTTGCTTTCATGTTGAAACGTTTAGCGTGTTTAGCGCTTGCTTTTCCAAGGTTTTCTCTGGCGATTTTACAGGTTTCTTCAATTCTGTTGCGGAGGTCGATCACATACTGAAATGTGGTCCTGGTTTCTTCCGTCTGTTCTTCCTGTGTCCAGAGCTCTTTCAGAATCTGTAACGGTCCTCGTACAGTTCGTCCATAAAGAAGCTCAAAGGGAGAGAATTGTAGTGATTCTTGCGGTACTTCTCTGATAGCAAATAGAAGTGCAGGAATAAACCTGTCCCATTCTTTTGGTTGTTCTTGACAAAGATGTTTCAGCATACTTTTGATGGTACCATTGAAACGTTCCACCAACCCGTTGCATTGTGCGTGTCTTGGCGTGGTCCTCAGGCCTTTCACACTCAATAGCCTGTTCACTTCGTCAGCTAGGGATCCTACAAATTGAGATCCGTTGTCTGTCAGAATCTCTCTCGGAATACCTAAGCGAGTCCACATTTCCCACAATGATTCGGCCACATCTTCGGCTTTGATGGATTTTAATGGCTTGGCTTCGACGTAGCGTGTAGCGTAGTCCACCATGGTGATTATATAGCGGTGCCCCCTGTCGGACGCTGGTAAGATAGGTCCGATGATATCCACCGCCACACGATCAAAAGGTGTGTGGATTATTGGCATCTTGCCCAACGGCAGTTTCCGAACTTGACCCTTCGGTGACGTCCTTTGGCATATGTCACATGACGCGCAATAGCGTCTGATGTCTCCGCAGATTCCGGGCCATACGAAATAGTTCCAGATTCTCTTCCTGGTTTTGGTTACACCCAGGTGTCCTGACATCGGCGTGTCATGGGCCAATCGTAACACTTCGTTGCGATATTTCTTTGGGACAACAATTTGTTTGGTCTCTTTACCGTTTTGGAGAAAAGTACGGTACAAAATTCCCTTTCTCCAGCTGTAGGTGGTTTTAGAAGTTGATTTGCGCCCTCCTTTCCCATGCTTGGTCTCATTGTCAGCTAGCTTCCTTGCTTTCTCCAGGGTTGGATCCTCCTTCTGAGCTTGTCCCAACTCCACTGGAGTGACATCCCCGAGCAGAGAATTGGATGTTTTCAATGTTTTATCTGTTTTCCCCACAGAAGCTCTAGTTTGCATTGCTGCGCACACTTCTCGAATAGCGTAAACTGGAACAGGCGTCAGGTTCCCATCCTCAGACTTACGGTAGTTCCCTACAAGAACTTGCTCTACCGGTTGCTTCATAACGGCCACAACAGTCTTCCCTTCAAAGAATGGTGTGTTCATGTGTACCGTCGCAATTGGTAGTGTTAACTTTGCAGGCGACGAGGCCATCACTATCTCAATGGTCTCTCCTGACAAACATCGCTCGGGTACGAGACTGGAATCGACGATGGTGATCGACGCTCCAGTGTCGTGCAATGCCGTCGCTTGCTTCCCTTCCACTTCTACTTGGCACTCCGGCGAGAACGGTATCGCCGTACATAATGAACAGAGCTTGCCGTGACTCTGTACATCCTCCTGCCTCATACTTCCAGCTATTGCGGCGGCTGCTTTGTTTTCTTTCCCTCCTTTTGGGCATTGTCTCGCCACATGACCTTGCTGGTTACAAGTATAGCAGGTTACTTCAGGCCTCCTTGTCCTGACGTTGTGGAGCTGCTTCTGCGTTACCTCCACCTTCTTTTTATCTCCTTCCTCATCTTCTTTCCTTCTACTATGCTTGAGTCTATCTCCGAATCTATTCCTGGGTCTTTCATGATCAGACATAGTGGCTTGCTTTGCTGATTCGTAGGTTAAAGCAAATCTTATTGCATCGCCCATCGTCTCCGGTTCCTTTTCTCTGACAAAACGTGCTTGATCAAACGGTATCCCACTAAGAAACTTTTCTTGCAGTATCAAATCACGCAGATCGTCATATGTGTTGTCTTTCCCTGCAAGTTCCTGCCATCTGGATAACCAGAGATCTAGCTTGGTAGCGTACTCTTGTGTTGATTCTCCTTGCTGTCTTCTGGCCTCTCGAAATTTTTTCCGATATTCTTCTGCCGTCAGCTGGAATCGGAACAATAATGATCGCCGTAATGTTTCGTAATCGCCGGCATCAGCATCACTCAACATAGAGTAGACCTCCCTCGCTTTCCCTTTTAGCAAGGTGCCTAGGCGAGGAGCCCATTGATTAATTGGCCATTCTTGAATCTTAGCCGTTCTCTCAAATGTGCGTAGATAATCTTCCAGATCATCTTTGTCTTCCAGAAAAGGTAGTTTTATCTTCAGTTTTTCCTGATAAAACTGCGATGAACGGGAATCCGACGGATCGGCAGCATTGTCGTTGGTGTTGTCACTGTTCACGTGACGAATTCGTTCGAGTTCTAATTCATATTCCAATGTTGCTTTATGTTTCCTTTCATCGATTTCAGCTTGACGCTTCCTTTCTTCAGCTTCAGCTTGTCGCTTTCTTTCCTCAGCTTCAGCTTGATGTTTTCTTTCTTCAGCTTCAGCTAGTCGCTTTCTTTCTTCAGCTTCAACTTGAGCTAAACGCGTTTTCTCTTCCTTGACGTAATTGACAAGATCTGGACCCGACAACCCCAACGCTTCTCCTTCGGCCTTAAACTTTAAGAAAGGATCGTTGGCTTCCATTGCTTTCGCTTGGGCACGAGTCGTCATTTACGAATTCCAAAAATGTAATACGACAGGAAAGAATAAATTAGCGTTCGAAAAGTTCCGATTTCGTCACGCCGATTACGTCACGTCAATGACGTTATTTTCCCGAGGAGAAAAAAAAAATACAAAATGGCAACTCTTTGAAATATCTTTGAACAAAGCCCCAATGGATTCGTTATAACTATACGCTTTTACTGCAAATTCTGTTATTTGCTATTCGCGTATTAACAGCATAAAACCAAGAACTTGAAAAGAAGAGTTTTGTGTATCCGGCAATGGCACCCTCTTGTTAACACCAGTTCTACTTCGAACTCAAAGATTCTAATTCATTCTTGTAATGTAATTAGAATTGTGATAACGTGTCACTGTCTAGGCTCGAATCCAGTAGCTAAACTTATCAAATTCACAAAAGTTATCCTGCTACCTTTACCTTGATTCGCCTAATAAGATCAACTGTACGTGGCCTTATTTGATTGCCACACAGATACAATCCACCCTGGATGATACACCTGTGTCTCAGGGATTTACTGTGTGTATATTTATAAATTTAAAAATACACTCTAGTATAACTCTCGGTCCGTTCCTTTGTGGCGGATGAGTTTACTAGACCCTTCTGCTAATACTCTCTCACTACGAGTATTCTTCTAATTTTCTATGTCGCTCTTACTTCGGCGAACAGAAAAGTTAGGCTACAAAACTGACTTAATGATCCTGTGTGATTATTCCGTTTATCACTGATCTATTAAGCGCGACGCTACTGTCTGTCTACTGTTCGGTCCGTTGAACATAGAACATTTACCTTACCTTCAAAGGTGACTAGTAGGTCAACAAGTTATTTAGTCTTTATACTAAATTATAACTTGTTATCTCTCTCTCTAATATTGACACAGGTCTCCGGATTCACTATAACAACAAATACTATAGGATTCCAATATTAGCTTCAAACACTCAATCGGTTAAGACTGAGATAATAAAATAGACCACCGTTCTGCCTATTCTTTTACAGCATGTAATACCCGAAATTACTGCTGAACATTTGATTGACAACACGTACTGGGAGTCGTTTGCATAAGGTTATAAATATGCAACCTAATTATATCTGTAAATATAACTGGTAACTTATGATCGACGTGGGAAGCTGATGTTACATTGGTTGGTAGGGTAGTCCATAAGTCCACCCATTTGTAAGAGCGGCTCCCTCCAACCTCCCGCGTTGAACAAATGAATGATACAATGATAATTTACATGTACAATGTAGTAAATATCATCACCACCAGTGGTAACACGACTTAAAAAGTGATTGTGACTCCAACTATCCCGGACGAGCCCCCATTGTCGCGTTATATATATATTTTATATTAATATATATATAGATGTTAAAAGATGAATGAACAGTTGAAAGAATTTTATATAAATAGAATCAATTTCCTCTTTGTATTATGCCTAAAAATCGATAAGAAACAAGAAAGTGATGTTGAGAAATAGAAAATAAAGAATAAAAGAAATTATTGGCTATTCATTCGTCCTGTTTGCTTTTTTACAACTAAAAAAGAATACCACTGGTTGATGGTTGATGATATTTATTTCATATGATATGATACGAAAACCCGTGAAATCGTGGTTCTAAAGAATTTCACTTTTGATTAAATTTGTCACTTATCTGACGTGGATTCCCTGATGGAGAAGAAGAATTGTCTCTTTTGTTTAACTTAATTCTGTCCTCACGTTTGACCAAAAGGATTATCGTCCAGCTGGCTTCACATGGACGTCAGGGATATGACGAGCTCCATGTCATCAGAAGAATAAGCGTTGAGGATGGAAGTAGGTTAAAACGATCATATCAGGAATCCGACAGTCGAAAATATTATGAAGAAGGAAGCAAAAACAAAAAATCCTTTCCCTGCGCACAGACAAATTAACAGGGACTAAATACACAATCTGTATCCTGATGAATGACCAGCGAGGAACGCCGTTGACGTTGTTTGAATAAGAACCCTGCATATTCACGGGTTATTGTATCTTATTCTCAAAACATAATAATGTTCTTTCCTCGCTGTTCATCCACACTGTTCCAATGTTTAAGAATGCACCAACATTCTTTATGAACTAAGCTAAACATGTTAAATTAACTATCATCATATAAACTTCACGCGCTGAAGAATTTATATGAAATGAGAACAACATGTTAAAATAACTATTATCATACAATTTGCATACATTGAAGAATAATAACGAATCACCTTGATGAAGGACGATGAATGATTCGCATGGCGCAATGGACACAAGCACAAGACTACCCATTCCCAGCTTCACACATCGAATCGTAACTTACCAGCTCAGGATTCGTTTGTGGTGTCTACGACACGTGTTGTTTAGGGTGAGACGAGCTTTTTGAACCAACTTTATGACCTCAGTCATCCGAAATAGTGGTCTGGCGTAAACATATGTTCCTTGCCCTCCAAGATGGTCGCTCGAATGGTTTTTCTTAACGATATTTCCCACATCCAGCCAATCGAAAGGATAGTACACAAATTGTCTATGGTAACAATAATCTAAAATTGAACTACACTAAATAAAAACAATGTCGCATACTGCGTCATTCCGAAAACAATATTATTATCGTCACTGTCTATGACGTACTGTCTATGACGCATTGTCTGGCCTATAGCAGAATATCGAGGATGCGTAGAGTAGGCGCTTGTATCGCGACAGTCACTAGGGCTTCCTATGATGTTATTATTTAGCAATGTAGGCATTTTATATACACATGTATGTGTTTTGTTGATAATTTATAATGATGTTTGTATTCTATTTTGTTTTTTGTAAATGTGGGTTCGATAAATTAGAGTACAGCCTCAGCGTCCCCTGCGTGGGATGTCTTTATTGTAAAGTGACTGGCTGGTGGAGAGCTTTGAGTTTTACCTCTAGGGTTGTTTCAGCAGATCTTTTATGCGGATCAGGGGTTGTCCGGTCCTGATTTGGCTCGGAAGAGTCCGCTGGACCTAAAGCAATAATCATGTAATGTAATGTAATGTAAATCGCGATGAAACAAAAGATCGATCATTTACCTTTTTAACAGTGTCAGGCTGTGGCTATAGTGCGATGATTATGAAAGAATTTCATCCGTCACCTGCTTAGTCTTTCTGCTAGAGAGATCTTTCAGAGCGTAGGTTCCTTCTCGTGTGAGGTTCAGACGAAGAATGACTACCTAGGATTGTGGTCAGCCAAAGCCCGTGAAAATCTCGTGAGACCTGAGCGCCTCCTATCGGGAAGGGGGGGCGAGGGAAGGGGGGGGGGAAGGGGGTTGTTGCTATATGTCAGCGGGCTGAGGTCACTGCCTACCTTATCTAGCCTACATATGCTTAGCAAACAGCTGACTTGTGTCGTCTGCTAGGCAGCGACTTTAGGTTACACAGGCCAAAGCAGGCTGAGCTATTTAAGGCGAGAAGCCTTAGTGCAGGGTCTAACTAGCCTCTCGTGACATCAACTGTACCAACAACATCTATATCATGTGTTCGTAGACTTCAAGAAGGCGTTTGACAGAGTCTGGCATGCAGCTCTGTGGGCAACAATTAGAGTGTACAACATCAGCCCTAAAATTATTGAAGTCATCAAAAGCCTGTGAGACAAGGCTACCAGTGCAGTCCTCCATAACAGCGCCATCAGAAACTGGTTCAGAACAACAATCGGTGTGCGCCAGGGATGCCTACTCTCTCCAACACTCTTCAACATCTTCCTAGAGCGCATCATGTCAGATACCCTTGCAGATCACGAAGGCACAGTCAGCATAGGGTGTAGAGCAATCTCCAACCTCCGTTTTGCGGATGACATTGATGGATTGTCTGGAGAGGAACAGGAACTTGAACAGCTGGTACAGAGGCTTGACACCACCTCCAGACCCTATGGAATGCAAATAAGTGCAGAGACGACCAAAATGATGACCACCAACACCAAAGGCATCAACACGGACATCAAAGTCCAAGGCCAATCTCTCAACATAGTGCATAGCTTCAAATATTTAGGAGCCATTGTATCAATGTGTCCCGACAGGAAGTCCTCTCCAGAATCGCACAAACAACTGCTGCCCTGGCAAGGTTGAAGCCCAATTAGAAAGATAAGACCATCAGTCTACATTCCAAGGTAAGGCTGCTGCGCTCCCTTGTCATCTCCATCTTCATATACGCTTGCGAAACATGGACCCTCACAGCAGCTCTACAATGAAGAATAAAAAGCATGGAGATGAGGTGCCACGGAAGACTTCTGGGTATTTCCTATACCCAGCACATCACTAACGACGAAGTCCGACAGACACAAGCCATTGGACAACATGATGACCTGCTCACAGTGGTGAAAAAACGGAAACCCCGATGGTATAGCCACGTCACCAGATCATCGATCAGGCCTTGCAAAGACCATCCAGCAAGGCACAGTGCAAGGAGGTAGAAGAAGAGGGAAACCGAAAAAGAGGTTGGGGAGGACAACATTCGATAATGGATTGGCTTGACACTGAGCGAAGCCATCAGGGTTGCTGAGGACAGAGAAAGCTGGAGTACGCTGGTTAAACGATCATCTGTGGTGCCCCAACGAAATCCGAGTTATGGGATAGGATAGGATATGGTTTGCTTGGAACCGTTACCGAACTAGAAATGTTAATAATGCTTGCGACAATCAGAGAGTGTTAAAAAGAATGTTTGGTATCTTCTTCTTCTTCTTCTTCTTCTTCTTCTTCTTCTTCTTCTTAGCCCTCATAATTATCATTTTATTTGTGATATATTCTGTTATTCAGATGTGAGTGGCCGCCAGAGCTCAAGGGTCGCCCAATCATATCTCTCCTGGACGAGGAAACCTATTTACAGCAGGGCAGTGACCACTGTCCCCTGCAGTGTACCTGCTATCTCCGTGCTAAAGTTAACACTGTTATAGTCGACTGTAGAAACGCAGGTATGTGCAAGCACGCGCATCGGTGTTTCCACCCACCTTACCCCAGTCCACTCCCACTTCCTTTTCCCTTCTCCTCCCCACTCCTGGTTTGTTCTGAACAACAAGACTTGAACACCACTGTTACGTTGAAAAGCGCACGATAGTTCGTGTGTGACGCGCACGATGGATGCGATCGTTTAGTTTTGCTAAGCATGCAATAACAGAGTGTATTTACCCTTGATTTGATTTTGCGTTGTTATTGTAAGAAGATTTGTATAACGTTGGTAATTTTAGTTGGTCGATATTCTTATTTGAGAATTTTCTAGAGTTGGTTGTTTACTATTGATCGAAGCGTATGGATAATTCTAGTGGTAACTAAAGAAGCTTACATCCCAAATAAGGTTGTATGACGTGAGACAGTGATGACGATATGTGATTTCATTGGTTATAATTATGTCTTGCCCGAACGTTCTTTATTTCTCTGGAGTTAGAGAGACTATATAAGTGCCGCACTGTGTCTCCTCTCTGAAAATCCTTTTCGGGAAGAGAGGGGACTATAAACTGATACAAAAAAAAAAGTGTAGAAGTCCCCTATACGCTTATGTGTCCGGGGACGTTAATCTATAAAACTAAACTAACTAAAAGTGAAGTGTTAAAAAGTTGAAAGTTGAGAGTGGAAAAAACGATTGTATGCAGTTGTTGATGTTCGCTGAATAAAGTTGGAAAACTACATACGACGACTTTGCCTTGTTGCTGAGTGAGCAGGCTGCGTGGATAAACGAATCTGAGTTACACTTTATCAGGTTTCAAGCATCGGGGCTGAATCAACTGATAAAAAACCCAACATCGAGTGTAACAACCAAGATCACACAGCCGTCTTAATATTGATCCAGTAACGTAAACTATCTCTGTTGTTGTATTAATTTACTGCCTTTACATTTTAATTTAATCCAGTCAAACCCAGTATCCACTTGTATGGTGCACGTCATAAAAAAGTACAGAAGAGTGCGTCGGAGTCTTAATTGCTCAAATTTCTTTTCGCTGCAGGTTTGACAGAGATGCCTGCAGTGGTTCCACAAAACACGCGAGAAATGTGGCTACAAAACAACACTATCAGTACGCTTTCTCACGGAATCCCTTATCTTTCTTTCCTGATTGACCTTAGGTTGAGTGCTAGCAAACTGCAGGAATTCCCTGAACAAGTCCTTCCTCTTTTGCGGGTAAGCCGTCCCTCTTCCTCTCTCTCTACCTTCCTACCACCCTCTCAAAGACGCCCTCTGTCTTTCTCACTCTCTCTCTCTCTCTCTCTCTCTCTCTCTCTCTCTCACACACACACACACACACACACACACTCACACGCCCACACTTTCCGAATAGAGCACCATAATAACTATGGTGATACAAGACTGTATGTTCAGCACTTAAAAAGTATTTTACATCCTCATTGTTAGGGATTTTTACATCATCATCATCATCATCATCATCATCATCATCATCATCATCATCATCATCATCATCATCATCATCATCATCATCACCATCATCATCGTCATCATCATCCGCGTCTTTGCAAAGCAATGAATGTATCTGAATTCTTAATATTTTCAGGATCTACAAGTGTTGCACCTTGACGACAACTTGCTGGTAACCCTGGCACCACAACTGGGTCAGTTGCAATCTTTGCGTGAGGTCCGTTTGGCAGGCAACGCCTTCCGCTGTGACTGCAATGTCAAATGGATGAAAACGTGGCTCCTTACTCATCAGGTGAGCCGCACATGCATCATAGTTTGTAAACTAGTTAGTTAAACGGTAAAGTTATCATACATTTCGTGCTAACTCAACAATAGTTTTGAGAGGTCGCAGCTAGCAGGTCTAAACACCTTTTTTCTTCTCGATCCTTTTGACTTTTCGTTTTCAAAGCCGGGGCAGGTTTTTATGTAAAAGGTATACTACCATTTCTTAGTTATTTCCATCATTTTATTTTTCATATGATTTTTGTAGGATTTAGCGGGTTAACCGCACCTTAGAACCTTTTGAATTCAATATGCCGTTACGATTATGACAATCGCTACATGCAGTACTGGAGTTTCTGAACGTACTAATGTTGTTTCATATTCCTCCTATATGCAGGGAATAGTGAAGGACTGGAACAACATCAAATGCAGTACGGAGAACAAAGATGGACAAACATTGACCGCCCTTAAGGATGACCTGTTCGTGTGTCCAGTGCACGCCTCCCTCGGTCAGCTAGCAGTGCCTGTGGCGCTACCAGTCACATTATTTGCCGTCATAGTGGTACTAGCCGTAGTTGCCTATCTGCAGCGACGACCGCTTAAGGTAAGGATTTAACGATGGTGATGATAAATTAATATTTATAATACTATAATATATATAATTAATATAATATCCATCAGTCTACATTCCAAAGTAAGACTGCTGCGCTCCCTTGTCATCTCCATCTTCCTATATGCTTGCGAAGCATGGACCCTCATAGCAGATGTCCAACGAAGAATACAAAGCATGGAGATGAGGTGCTACAGAAGACTTCTGGGCATTTCCTATACCCAACACATCACCAACTACGAAGTCCGACAGACCATCACACAAGCCATTGGACAACACGATGACCTGCTCACAGTGGTGAAGAAACGGAAACTCCGATGGTATGGCCACGTCACCAGATCATCAGGCCTTGTAAAGACTATTCTGCAAAGCACAGTGCAAGGAGGTAGAAGAAGAGGGAGACCGAAAAAGAGGTGGGAGGACAGCATTCGAGAATGGACTGGTTTGACACTGAGCGAAGCCATCAGGGCTGCTGAGGACAGAGAAAGATGGAGTATGCTGGTTAAACGATCATCTGTGGTGCCCCTACGACCTCCGGGTTACGGGACAGGATAGGATAGGATAGGATAGGATGATAATTATGATAACATGATAAGTGTGAATAGACGTTAAAATAAGTAGGCTTATTAACAAATCTATAACTGTCAGAAATTCCTCGTGGTTTACTTATTGAATAGTGCTAGTATAAATCATGTCAATTCAATTCAATTCAAACAACTTTATTTATCCAGATTTGGCAATTACAATGGGGGTATGAGTGCTCTCTAATTAAAAAAAAATAAAAAAATAAAAAAATCACAACAATATCTGATAGTGATATACATGAGGATGTCTACAAACAATAACAACATTGCACAAAACAACTTGCACAAAACACAGCGGCAGCCCCCCGACACGATCCGCACATACACACTGCCCATGCACACACATACATCCAGTTCATAGACATTTACCCAACACAGGCATACATCACCAGCAGCACTCACCACAGACACAGGCATACAAATAACAAGGTAGAAGATTCATTAAAGGAAAAAGCAGCTAAGATTAGTTATTATCAGGCTAATTGTTTTTACTTTTAGTTTTATGCATTAATTGTTCTTACTCTTGTTCATCAACTGTATTGCATGAGGCACAAACGATTTTAAATACCGATTGGTCTTGCACTGTGGCATTTTAAACCTCCTCCCAGATTGCATCAAAACAAATTCCTCAGCTAGCGCATGATGTGGCATAGAAATAATCGAAACAGCCCTCCTAAGTGTTTGTTGATCACAAAAAGTACTCAGGTCTCTTTGCCTGTCACCAATTATTTTTGAACATATATTTACTATTGAGTGCAGACTGTTCTTATCATGTACAGAAAGGCTGTTAAACCAGCAGACAAATGAAAAACACAACAAGCTTTCTATGAAAGACTGATAAAAACGGCTAAGAATAATAGAGCTAACAGAGAAACTTTTAAGTTTACGAAGAAGATACATTCTTTGTTGGCCTTTTTTTATGATGTTCGCAGTGTTGGCGTCCCATTTTAATTGACTATCAAAAACAGCTCCTAAATATTTAAATTCATCCACTTTTTCAACAGGCTTGCCATGAATCGTACTACTCACATCCTCATCTTTCTTCCTTCTAAAATCAATATACATTTCTTTTGTTTTTAATACATTTAACTCTAAAAAAATTGTCATCACACCAATTAACAAATTCTGCCAAGCTCTCTGTATGACTGCTTTCTTTACCTATAAGGAGAGACAACAAGGCTGCATCATCAGAAAATTTAACAAGATAAGTTCCCTCCCTTGAGCTTCTACAACTGTCAGTATACAAAATGTATAAAAAAAAGGTGACAGACAACATCCCTGAGGTGATCCAGTGTTTGTTATAACAGTATCAGAAAAAAGACCATTAACATAAACACGTTGCTGTCTACAAGTCAAAAAATCTAAAATCCAAGAGACAAGCTGATGTTGAATGTGAAAATCTGAGATAAGTCTTTGTATTAAAATATGTGGTTGAACAGTATTAAAAGCAGAGCTAAAATCTGCAAAAAGAATTCTGGCATGTGCATTTGGTTTCTCTAGATGTTTATACAGAGTCAGCCTACATCACACAGCCCTTCATGACATTGTATGCGTGGAAAAAGCGCTATAAAAATATCCTTATTATTAGTTCCAGAGCTGTAAAGCTTGGTAACTACTGTTTTTGGTTTTGGGCGTACAGCGTCCTGAGGGGACATTTTTTAAAATTCATTATTATTATTATTATTATTATTATTATTATTATTATTATTATTATTATTATTATTATTATTATTATTATTATTATTATTATTATTATTTTCTTTATTTCTTTATTTCTTTAAAGCTTTATTTCTTTCTTCTTCTTCTTCTTTTTCTTCTTCTTCTTCTTCTTCTTCTTCTTCTTCTTCTTATTATTATTATTATTATTATTATTATTATTATTATTATTATTATTATTATTATTATTATTATTATTAGTATTTATTATTATTATTATTAGTAGTAGTAGTAGTAGCAGTAATAGTAGTAGTAGTAGCCTAGTAGTAGTAGAAGTAGTAGTAGTAGTAGTAGTAGTAGTAGTAGTAATGATGATGATGATAATTATGATGTTGATGGTGATGATGAAAACGTTCGTGAATTTATCACTGGGGCCATATCGATCGATCCACGTTTGTATTTTAAAACAAAAGATCTGTTTTGTGAACCACACGCCTACGTTCTAGGATCTGGGCAGGAGGGTCTGTATCAGCATCAAATTAACATTCTAATAAATGTATTTTTACTGTGTTTATAGATCCTTTTGTACATTTATACCGGCCTTCACCCGTTCGACCGTGATCCTCCAGCCAGCGACCCAGATCTGGTCATTCTGTACGATGTCGCTGTCTGCTGCAGCCTTACACAAAGGGATTGGGTGCTGGACTATATCGTCACACCCCTAGAAGACAGGGGGCTAACAGTCTTCTTCTATAGGTCTGTTATTTTCACCTTTTCACAGTCCAGTAATAAATATTTGATCTTATGAATCTTGTATCAGCGGTTCATTTTCTTGATAGAATTTTGTAAAACACTTATATAGTGTCGTTGTATTAGCAAAAAGTACAGCAGCAGTAAAAGCGTACCATAACACACTCTTCCTCATATGTAATACGCATTTTCATAAAAATGCACGCTATAAAGTCCTGTTGACTAAAACACTGTTCAAACCTCAGGGCAAAGATGACCTTTTTATAAAGAACGATAACAATGGGGCCTATGCACAAAGGCGTGGCGGTCAAGTGCTGCGGGAATAACGCAGCGTGCTCGAGTTTGAAAATGGTGAAGTACTGTGCTGTGTTTGGACTCTAACTCCGACGTAAAACCTTTATGCAAAGAAAAGAACATTTCCTTTCATCGATTTCCACTGAAAGATGAAATATTGATGAACTCTAAACTGAATGTCAGTGACAAATCGCTCTTTAAAAAAAGCCTGTCCCCTGATAATAATTTGTCTTTAATCATTATTGCACGAATGTGCTTTGTTCAAAACATCACAATATCTCAAACTGTCGGTAAAGTTAAAAATTTTAAGCAGCATTGGAGAACTAAAAGAAGCCATGACCGCTTTGTTATTCCCGCGCCACGTGACCATGCCGCTTTCGCGCGCCGACTTGTGCATAGAGCCCATTCTCACCGGCACTGCAATTGCAATCCTAACCGTCAAAACCTCTAAGATTATAGGTTACGCTTATGGTATTTTCGAATAATTCGACGGAAAGAATTAAAACGAACTTCTTCTTTTAATATGTGACAGGGTTTATAATCATAATTATTGTGTGAATGGACGTTAAATGAAGTATTAACAAATCAATCAATGTCAGAAATTCCTCGTGGATTACTAATTAAATGGTGCACGCTAGACAGCTAGTATAGATCATTTCAGCCTACACCACACAGCCCTTCGAGCTTCATGGCAATTTTTGCTTGATCTTCTTACAGCCGCGATGGTTGGTTAGGAGAGTCTATACTAAACAACGTCCGACGATGTGTCAGCAACAGCCGACGTCTGGTGGTGGTCCTCCAAGACAACTGGCGACAAGACCTCCTTCTTGCGACGGCAGTCCGTGAAGGTTGGCTGACAGTTTTGTTTTGTTGTTTGGTTAGAATTTTTAATGAGGTTTGTTTGAAGCTTCAGCGGTTTCAGATTTCGTGTATAAGGATGTAATGAGTTGTTTATGCAAAAAAGTGCCCTTTCATTGATCGCTGGTGATAGATTAGAAATTCAATAAATTTATCGTTGCAGTGGGTCGTGAAGGTGGCATAATTATGTGGGTAGGCAGTTTATAAGTAAGTCAGGTGGTCCGTTCGTTGAAATGGATTTCATTGTAGTTGAGGGGCCGATGTCGGCGGTAGAGATAGTAAGTTATTTAAATGAGACGGAATGGGGTTGGTAGGTTGGTAGGTGGGTTTGCTGTGTGATTATTGCTTTCCTGCTTGCTTAAAGATGGGAAAGGTGAAAAAAATGACGGAAAAGTGCCATGTTTATTAACATCTTTAAGTATATTCAAGTATTTTTCATTTTTATTGTAGCTTATATTTTCATGCAGTATACCGTGATGGCTTGTGTTAGACTAAAAAAAACTAAAAGCTACAATTTTAACCAATAAAATTGAGGCTATACACTTGTCATTTCTTCTTTCTCAGGTCTGTCCAAATGTCAAAATGAGCTTGTTCAGTACATGGTGTTGGTGGTACACGGCATGGCCCCCAAGGACGTCACCAAAGACATTAAGGACGACAGTGGCAAAGACCTGGAACGGCAGTTTGTTAAGACCGGACGTTGCATCAATACCGAGGACAAACACTTCTTAAAGAGGCTTCTGTATGAAATGCCTGCTGTGCGCGATGACATGAAGGATCCGACCAATGACGTGGAATGCGAAATGAGACCACCCGAAGTCAGTATTATTCCACTTAGAACGAACGCAACTGAACAGAAAAACGGCATAAACGAGAAAGTTCAACTAAACACACAGCATGCCAATCCAGCAGGCAACTATCCAGATGTGCACCTTGCATCCACAGAAAATCTCCCAGATCAGGGAACACAAATTAACAATCAATATGATGCAAACACAGATTCTCACCTTAGAAATGGAGCAAACAATAATTCTGCAAATAGTATCGACAGCCTCTTTGATGTGCGAGAAACAAAGCATGAAATCAAGCCAGCGAAAGCTGGAGATGGGCATCTTCCTGTGGAGCCTGTAGCCTTGGACGATCTTCGTCTTGCTATGGAAATCGATGGAGTGGAGCTGATGAATGAACGAAGCAAACGCGAGTCGAATAATGATGGAGATGTGTTTGATATTCTAGCTATGCAAGAAGCGCAAACCCACCCTGAACCAACCAATGAAAACCTTAGAATTTCTGACGTAAGCTTAGTATGTGGTAAACATATTGCAGCAGCGGGTGAACATGTAGCTGCAAATCCTCAGAAGGTGTTTGTGTGGTACTCTGAAAGTGATCTGCAGTACACTCTACACAACGTTATATCTCCGTTAGAAAAACGGGGCCACCAGTGTGTCCTGCAGGACAGGGACTTTACACTGGGCGCCGCCATTCAGGAGAACATCGTGCTGGCAGCAGAAAGGTGCACACGCAGCATTTTTGTCCTGTCCAATCAGACTGCGCAAAACGAATGGTTCGCCTACGCTTTTCACGTCACCTTCCAGCGCCACCTAGACAAGGCACGTGAGCACCGTCTCTTGCTGTTGCGGCGACATGACCTTGACGTCAGCAAATTTGTGGAGGAAGTTCAGCAGGTCCTGGGCACCTTCACAGGGCTAGAGGAGTCAGACCCGTGGTTTCAACATCAGATGATTCAATTTGTTGAGAGCGAGAGGACATAGACCAATGCCAAACTGCGATATAGCATCATGAAGTGATAATTGTTTTTTTAATGAATGCAAGACCGTGAAAGGGACAAAAATTTCAGGTCTGTCTCTATGTCTGAATCTTGTTCGCTGAACTGATACAGAGTAAAATTTGAGTCAGTAAGGGTACGTTTTTACTTCAGTGGGTACGTTCGCTTCATAACGATGATATTACGTCAGATTTATGATAAACAGTATTGAATGACAGCGACTGAGTGACAATCTGTGATATTGCTTGTGTATTATTAATAGTATTGTATTGGTGTGGTTGTATCACTACGCCAGTTGCTCAACTAATCTCTTTCTCTCTCTCTCTCTCTGTGTCTCTGTCTCTCTCTGTCTCTCTGTCCCTCTCTGTCTCTCTCTCTCTGTCTCTCTGTCTCTCTCTCTCTCTCTCTCTCTCTCTCTCTCTCTCTCTCTCTCTCTCTCTCTCTCTCTCTCTCTCTCTCGCTCTCATAATATATACTTTTAGGGTCACCTTGTTTTGTGTTGATGATGATGCAATCTTGTATTGAGAAGGTCTTTTTAAACAAAACAAACAGTATATCCAAATTGCGCTTTAAAAAACAAAACAAAAAAAATCCGTTGGAAATTGTAATCAGATGCTTCAAGACTATATACACCATTATAGTAAGTAGTATTGTTCTTTACATGAAGCAACTGCTCCATTTCTTGGTTACGCTGAATTTTGAAAACAGAAAACTGCGTTTTAACAATAAATTTATGCAAAGACAGTGCAAAAAATTATATCTTTTTCTTTTCTACTTACATCATGTTATCCTCAGGGGACGCCCAATGGGTCCAAGGATTGGTGCGACAAATGAAAAAAAAAGAAATAAAACATGATACTTGTTTCTCATTTAAGGTATATATCAAGATCTATACATGATATACTTACTGAGTTTTACATTAATTATTTCAAAGAAGATTAATAATTATTTACCTCCATTTATGTGTTTCCTTTTTAAAATAAAAGCTTGGCAATTTACGAATTTTTATATGCGGATATGACGTAAGATTGTTTCATTTCATGGCTGTTTATTTACTGTAATAACTCGGAAAAAGTACAGTAAAAACATAACGTAAAGATAAAAACAAACCAACTAAAAATGACCTCTCTCTCTCTCTCTCTCTCTCTCTCTCTCTCTCTCTCTCTCTCTCTCTCTCTCTCTCTCTCTCTCTTTCTCTGTCTCTCTCTCTTCTCTCTCTCCCCCCTCCCTCTCCCTCTTTCTCTCTCTCTCTCTCTCTCTCTCTCTCTCTCTCTCTCTCTCTCTCTCTCTCTCTCTCTCTCTCTCTCTCTCTCTCTCTCTCTCTCTCTCTCATTTCCTCTCTACTTCTTTCTTCTTCTTTTTTTTTGCCAACCTCCACCACGTTATTCTCCAACTACATCTCCTTCTTCTTCTTCTTCTTCTTCTTCTTATTATTATCATCATCATCATCATCATCATCATCATCATCATCATCATCATCATCATCATCATCATCATCATCATTATCATCATCATCATCATCATCATCATCATCATCATCATCATCATCATCATCATCATCTCTTTCTCTGGCTCTGTTTGTCTGTCTGTCTGTCTGTCTGTCTCTCTCTCTCTCTCTCTCTTTCTCTCTCTCACACACACACACACACACACACAGGGCCGGGCGGATTATGCTTTTCATGAGGGAGTGGGGGGATTAGAGGGGAGGAGGAGGAAGGGGAACCTGATTACGTTATGCGATACTATTAGACTACTAATAACACTATGTAACACAATTTTTGTTCCTGGCTTCTAAGTGTTATATTTCAATTGCTTATGTCTAAAGTACGTGAAAAAATGACTTCATTAAGCACAAACTTTGCTTACACGACAACAGCACGAAGAAAACTAGTTTTTGTGAAAATAGAACGATTTTTTTTTATTTTTCGTCATTATGATCAGGTAAAAACAAAAATTGCACAAGGAATAGACAAACACAGTCGGAAACCACTCAACAAGGTTCAGAAATGTGTAAATTTTCTAGATTTACGATTGTACTGTGAATCACTCTCTCAGTTCAGTTTATACAGTTATAGTCCCCAACACAGTATGCGTATAGGAGACTTTGGTATTATGATGTCCATTGATATAAGAGGTCGTGCTGCAGTAAGAGGTCATATGAAGAGGGAGTGCGGGACGCTGCTACGACGTCCGGAAAAAGACGGAGATGGATCAATGGCAGGCATGAGGGGAAGGAGTACGAACGAACGGCGGCAGGGGTAGGACCGGGGTGCCAGGGAGGCCGCCAAGGCCAATGGAGGGCAAGCACAGAGGGGGAAGGGTGGAGGGCCTAGCAGTGACCAGGAGGGCGGGGGGAGGGGAACGTACCTAAGTAGATAAAAATCCTTCAGGACCACATTAAAAGTCGAGGAGGGCCGGGTAAAAGCTATAAACAATCAAGAATGGACCCATAAAACAAGGAGGGGAAAAAATGGTACAGTGAGATAGGGAAAGTGATTCATGAAAACGGATACCCAGGACACAGGGGTCAACTGAAGGTATGAGTCATGTGGAGGGGATGGTCAATCATGGAAACGGATACCCAGGCCCCGTGGGGTCGACTGAAGGTATGGGTCATGTGGAGGGGATGGTCAGTCATGGAAACGGATACCTAGGCCCCGTGGGGTCGACTGAAGGTATGAGCCATGTGGTATGGGATGTCAATCATGAAAACGAATACCCAGGATCCAAGGGATCAACTGAGGTATAAGTCATGTGGTGAGAAATGTCAGTAGTGGTATCTAATACCCAGGACAAAAGGATCAACTGAAGGTATGAGTCATGTGAGGGGAGTGGTCAGTCATGGAAACGGATACCCAGAACCCATGGGGTCGACTGGAGGTATGAGCCATGTGGTATGAGAGCAAGGTAGCTGAGCGGTATAAGTCAGTACGTGGTAGTAATACCCAGGACCCAATGGGTCAGCTGAGGGTACAATCCGTGTAGTAGTAGCTGAGTGGGAACATGTCACTTAAGTAGAGCATACCCAGGACCCAAGAAGGTAGAGTCGAACCCAAGGCCCATGGGCCAGGTGGGGTAATAGGTTACAAACAGGTAACTGAGTGGGGATAGTCATCATTAGTAGTTGTAAGACAAAGGAACCCAAGACGAGTTCCGGGGAGAGAACCGGCCAGGCGGTTGGGTCTAAAGGTGTACAGACACTCGTGAGCGGTAGGTGCACACCGCGGTCATGAACAGCAGTCCAAAGTTAGTCGACAAGGAGTAGGCTACCAGATCGGCCATGGAGTCCAGATGCACGTCGCGGCAGGCAATCCTAACCGCGGAGAAGTCAGGCTCCAGGGCCAGACACTCAAGGACACAGTGGTCGTGTGCTTTTATACTTGTACAGCTACTTTTGGAACGTTCAAGAACGTTCTAGAAAGTTCTGAGAGTTTCTCGAAAGTTCTGGAAGTTTCTTGAACGTTCTAGAGTGTTCAGGAGAATTGTAGAAACATGTGGACAACTCTAGCAGTTCAGGGAGGAAGCTCGGCATTGAAAGCAAATCGATAATTTTCTCGAACACACGCGATTTTCCAAATTTCATTGTCCCGGGCACAGAAGCAAAGTTTTTCTGGAATAACAGCGATTTCCTTTCTGTTCTAGACCTAACGGGATAGGAAAACACACTTTCAACCCAGGAACAGAACAAAAGTGAAAATTTGTTACATAGTGTAATTATGTACTATTGTGTATTGCTACAGCCGATTTTTGTTGTCCACTAGACGGCAAAATAGGACTAGTTAAATTTTTAAAATTATATTTAAATTTTATTTACCTTCTTGTTTCTTTTTCATAGGGAAATTCTGGGCCGCCTCCCCTGGGGAAAGCGTAGTCGGAGCCTGTGGCGCGCCCAAACCCAACCTACCTAACATTAGTTGTGATTTTGAAATTTTGCTGGGGGAGCAAACCGGAGTACCCGGAGAAAACCCCCGAGAAGTTGCCCGAGTCGAAAGTAAATAATATTCGGAGAAACTTAACACCCAGATGCTGGATGGAACCCACACCTGTCAGGCGCCATTGGTTTCTGGCCTGTGGACAAGGCAAGTTAGTCCTGCCTTAGACCACTTGGCCACAACGCGAATTAATCCCCGTCCACCCCCACTCTCACCCTCACTCCCTTAAAAAAAAATTTTATGATTCAGCCTGAGTTTGAAGTCACAACATAAACTGATACTGTTTCTTCTATTTTGCCAGAAGACACTAATAAAATTTTTTTTAAATAAAATCAATTACTGGTAGGTTACAGATCTGTGCATTGTGAAATCAAAACAACTCCACATTCTGCTTATATTGTCTCTTAAAAACTGGATATACGATTACTTAGTCTACAGTCACTTATGTATTATGCTAATTCCTCACGCATCCTGAACTCAAAAAGATGAAATCTAATAACATGGGATGGAAGAGGGCACGGAGGGTGATATAAGATTACGTCATCAGCAAAACCACATGTAACTCCAAACATGAAACAATGTTCATAGCCCAGGGGGCATTTTAGCCAAAAGTAGGGGGGAAAAAGGGGGAGGGGGAATTACAGACATTAAAAAACAATGAACGGCGCAAAAAAGACTGCTCCATAGGCATCACAAGACAAATCTCTGAAATGTCAAACACCCGTTTTAAGGTTTACATTGGTTCAATATGGAAAGAAAAGTGTACAGAAATAGATGGACAGAGTACCGCTGTGACATTTACAACCACACACCAAATGGAGACCCATAAGTTCTAGCATATTCCCAGAACAGAGAAGAAGAAGAAATCCTCCCATTTCTCCGAGAAGATGAGGCAGCAGTGCAATCGCTGAAGAAGGGGAAGTCAGGGGGGAGTGGACAACATACACGCAGAATTGCTTCAAGCAGGAAGAGAAGAAATGATTGACGCCCTTGCCATTAGCTGTAACAAGATCTGGCAGAGTGAGGAGTGGCCTACACCATGGATCCAGTCGCTTGTCATCACTCTCTCCAAAACTGGTAACCTTCAGAAGTGTGAAAATTACCGCACCTTCAGCCTCATCAGCTATCCCAACAAAGTCCTTCTGAAAATAATTCTCAACTGGTTGAAGTTAGGTAGTTATTCATTGCTTACAAACCGTAATCTGAACAAATCATACATGAAGAACAAGCAGGATTCCGGGCAGGGCGAAGTACCACTGAACAAATTTTCAACTTCAGAATAATCTGCCAGAAATACCTACAGCACCAATAACTTCTATATCATGTGTTTGTAGATATCAAGAAAGAGTTTCACCGAGTCTGGCATTCAGCTCTGTGGGCCACCATGAGAGTGTTCAAAATCAGTCCTAACATTATTGAAGTCATCAAAAGCCTGTATGACAAGGCTACCAGTGCAGTCCTCCACAACAGCGCTATATGGAACTGGTTCAGAGCAACAATCGGCGTGCGTCAAGGATGCCTACTCTCTCCAACACTCTTCAACATCTTCCTAGAGGACTTTGCTGGGATGGCTGATGAGTCTGATGATGCGGTAGTTTTGACATTCCAGAAGGTTACCCTTTTTGGGAAGAGTGATGACACGCGACGGGGTGCATGGTGTAGGCCACTCCCCACTCTGCTAGATCTTGTTTCAGATAATGACAAGGGCGTCAATCATCTCTTCTCCTCCTGCTTGAAGTAATTCTGCGGGTTTGCTGTCCACTACCGCTGACTTCCTCGTCTTCAGCCCAGCGATTGCACTGCCACATCAACTTCTTCTCAGGGATCCTATCCTATCCCATAACTCGGAGGTCGTAGGGGCACCACAGATGATCGTTTAACCAGCGTACTCCATCTTTCACTGTCCTCAGCAACCCTGATTGTTTCGCTCAGTGTCAAACCAGTCCATTCTCGAATGTTGTCCTCCCACCTCTTTTTCGGTCTCCCTCTTCTTCTACCTCCTTGCACTGTGCCTTGCAGGATGGTCTTTGCAAGACCTGATGATCTGGTGACTTGGCCATACCATCGGAGTTTCCGTTTTTTCACCAATGTGAGCAGGGCATCGTGTTGTCCAATGGCTTCTCGGAGAATTGGGAAAATTTCTTCTTCTTCTCTGTTCTGGGAACATGCTAGAATTGATGGGTCTCCGTTTGGTATGTGGTTGTAAAGGTCAGAGCAGTACTCTGTCCATCTATCCAAGACTTCTTGTTCTTCTGTAAGGCGTGTGAGTGTGTATGTTGGTACAGATCGCCGCTCTTTGAGCGTGATTAATAATTTGGGGAAAAGCGCATATATAGCATCCCGTATTATTATTTATTATTATTTAACCCTAATATCCTAAAGTTTTACCGCAATCGTGTTAAAAACATGAGAACTCCTGCCAATAAAACATTCATTAAAAGATGTATGCCTTAATGGCATTAGAGGTTTGAGAGGGGTGGAGCGGGAGCAGTGTGGGAGAGGAGGAGGGGGAGGAGGGGGAAACATGGCTGTGGTTGTTGTGGTGGGTTGTGTGTGTGTGTGTGTGTGTGTGTGTGTGTGTGTGTGTGTGTGTGTGTGTGTGTGTGCCTGTGTGGCGATGTAGAAACGTTGTTATTGTTACACACTATTTATACTATACCTACGTTCTTTTGACGACCCCGTTATTTTGACGTCAAAACAGTGTTCCGTTATGGTTAGGGCTGTGTAGGCTTAGGGTGAGGTTAAGGGTTTGGGGTTAGGGTTTGGGTTAGGCTTAGTTTCCAAAAGTGGATAAATGTAAAAAAAAACACACAGTCAAAACAACGTATGTGGCGCTTTATGAAAGTCACGGCTCTGTGTGTATGTGTGTGTGAGTGTGTGTGTGTGTACACGCGCGCCTGTTTGTGTGTGTGTGTTATATTATTTAATATATTTATTTTAATTTTTGCCCTAGGGGAGGAGAGGTTGGGGGGGATGGTCCGTGCTTCCTGGGACACCCTTATAATCCGCCCCTGTGCCCTTGCCTCTCTCCACCACCACCACCCCTACCAGCACTCCTCCCCAAGAGGTTTATGGAAGCCAGTCAGAGTGCACCAATACACTTAATTTACGGAGAGCTAGCAGATACTCTTTATATGTAAATGCTTATGCTAGATCTTTAAAAACTGTGGTTACGTATTGTTGGCTTGCACTACACTCGATACCCCCAAAAGTTTAAAACTTGCTTCTGGCTTTACAACGTCAAGATTATGTAACCTGGGCGTGCTATGTTACAAATGTGTTGTATATGTTTGGATTTGGTGTGGTTTGGGCAGCACAAATGATAGGACATGTTAAAATGTTTTAAATAGCATTTAAACAAAGGCTTAAGGATGGTTACTTACAAGACTGGCACTCGATCTTCTTTTGATTATCACACTTCTTATCAGACATATTCAACATTCAATCACTCTCTTTCTCTTCAGCCTATGTACAACACTATCAGATCTTTTGCTTTTAGAATAAAATGTTTGCTTAACTTAGAACAAGAATGTCTTTAGATATTACGTTGCCATTTTCTGCAGTACGATAGTGCATCTAATATTAATCTTCATACGTTTTGTCCACAGGCGCTTGTATCAGGACACGCGAGCGTCTCTCTTTGGTTATCTATAATATATTATTATATATAATATTATATAATATATAATATTATATAATATTATAGATAACCAAAGGGAGACGCGTCACAGGCATAGGCGCTCGCGTGTCCTGATACAAGCGCCTGTGGGTTTGTCCTTCTTGTCCTGATACACACGAAACTGAATATCATGTTTTAATTTGTGTCCGACATACAGGTACACTGACCTTCCCATTCAGTTTATTTCTATCAAATGTAATAGACATAACCAACATTATTTAAAGTGGCATTGTTATTTGCTTCAACTAATGAAGCGCTTATTATAAACCTGAGTTTTTTCATTTGGAAAGCCTTTGCTGCTAGAAACGACCTACTGGTTCAAAGTTAGTCTTTTGTTCTTCACTTCTTGCTTTTTGTTACTTTGTTTCAGATTTATGTATTATAATCATATTTGCATTGTGCGTATTTGTTTGTTTTTGTGGCGATGATTTATATGCACAGTAATGTCGTTTTTGCTTTTTCTGGTTTTTGTTGTTGGTTTTGTTGGCTGTTAACACTGGTGAAGAGGTCTATGGCATATCAAATGTTAATAAACATAATAATAATAATAATAATAATAATAATAATAATAATAATAATAATAATAATAATAATAATAATAATAATAATAATAATAATAATAATAATAATAATAATAATTTATTTTATAAAGCGCGATTCCCGACAACTGTCTGCTCAAAGCGCTCACACGCATGCACACACTCTCACACTCGCAGGTTAACAATATAATCTTAAAGTATCGAGTTTAAACGAAGGGTAAAATATGTATACTAAAAGAAAGATGTACATGTACAAGATTTAAACTTTAACACTAAGGTAAAACACAGGACAGCAATTTTTAAAAAGTTAGGGCAAAATGGGTACAGTGGTTACAAATACAATATATAAATCGCACAAGCTAAGAAATAATTGATTTTACATGCGAATCACAAACCAAACCATAAACAGAATTTTAAAAAGTATGTGATAAAACAAAATGACATCGTACTAAAACGTATTGCACATAACATTGCATTGCACAAACACACACACATACACACACAGAGAATGAAATTACGGATTTAACCGTCTTATAAAATATTACGTATTACGTTTAAAAACAAAAATTAAAATAATGAAAATGGCCAAAATTTAAAATGAAAGACTCCAGCGTAAGAAAATAATTATCATAGCCTACACCTCGACCGACAGAACGACCCATGCCGAAAAGTTGTTGAAATTCTCTCTCTCTCTCTCTCTCTCTCTCTCTCTCTCTCTCTCTCTCTCTCTCTCTCTCTCTCTCTCTCTCTCCCCTCATCCCCTTCCTCCCTCGCCTCACTCCAAAACTCATACATACACATTTATTCACAGATGTTTCAAAAACAGGTGTGTCTTCAGTGATTTCTTGAACGATGAATGGGACTGGGCAAGACGAAGGTCGGACGGCAGGGAGTTCCATAGAGCTGGGGCATACCGGGAAAAGGACCTTTTACCAAAACTATTAAGGGAGTATCTAGGAACTGTAAGGAGGGATGCATCTTGTGATCGGAGAGTGCGTGTTGGCCTATAGGGGCTGAGGAGTTCGGAGAGATAGGAAGGGAATGTTTCAGAGTGGAGGCACTGATCGCAGAGAGAGGCAACCTTGTAGTCAATTCGAGCTTTAACAGGGAGCCAGTGTAAAGTTGTCAGGGCAGAAGAGGCACTAGAACGTCGAGACTGACGAAGGACAAGACGGGCAGCGTTGTTTTGGATGCGTTGAAGTCTGAGGAGCTTGTTTTCAGGAAGATCAGCTAAGAGGGAATTGCAGAAGTCAAGACGAGAGAGAATGAAGGCCACAGCAAGTTTGTTTGATGATTCCATTGAAAGATATTGTCTGATTTTGCTAATTCTACGAAGGTGGAAATTCAAGGTTTTGCACATGTTGTTGATGTGAGTGTAAACATTCTGATTCTCTCTCTCTCTTTCTCTCTCTCTCTCTCTCTCTCTCTCTCTCTCTCTCTCTCTCTCTCTCTCTCTCTCTCTCTCTCCTCCCCCTTCTCCTCCTCTTCCTCCTCGTGTTCTTTACAATGAAAACAGCGACTTGTATTATTTTCCTCTTTATTACCACAGCCTTTCCATAAATACAATGCTAGTCGGAAACCAAACGCAATGCAACATTGTTTGCCTATAAAATAGATGCAGTAGTATATAGACGCGACGTTTCTACATTGATTCAGCATTGTGCAGATGTTCAGTTAACCAAGAGTCAGGAGCCACTGATCAGGATCCGCAACACCGCCGTCGACGGCAACCCCTGACCCAGAGGAACCAGCAACAACGCCGCCAACATCAGGTGCCACACCTCCAAAGGGGTCGACTGCAACCCCACCAGAGGAACCCGCAACCCCACCAGAGGAAATTCCTCCAGGGCCGTTGGGGTACGGGTAGATGAGCTGAGAGGTGGTATGGCAGGCTCCGTCATTTATAATCTGAATATGGGCTGCACGCAGACGAGAGAAACACTTAGATCTGCATTACCGATGAACCTGTACATTGACATAAAGAGTGTAGGTATGCGGTGACAATCATTTTGAAGTAATTTTGAATTTCAACAAAGACGGCAGAACAATAAGACGGGCAACTCCTTCTATACATATACTAATGAAGACGAGGACAAGGACTATGTTATTTCCCTTGGCTTGTAATTGCAAAAGTTCATTAAGGAATACAAGGAACAGTGTCATAGTATTAAATTCATGTGATCGTGCATGCTGTAGTATTTACCAACTGTTGATTTTTGATAATAGTAATAATAATAATAATAATAATAATAATAATAATAATAATAATAATAATAATAATAATAATAATAATAATAATAATATTATTATTATTATTATTATTATTATTATTATTATTATTATTATTATTATTATTATTATTCAAACTCACACTGGTAAAAGGTAGCTTATATTACAAACTGTGTACATGTACAATTCACTACCGAAGGGTCCTGACGCGTAACTTAATTCAAATACATTTCCAAAACAAAACGAATAAATAAATATCGATAAAAACTCACCGGCCAGGTGCATGTCGATGTAGTGGCACAGCAGGCATTCGTTGAGGAAGGTGCGTCCGTCAGTGGAGCACACGTAGTGGTGGTCAGTGGAGGGACATTGCATGTTGCCGATCTGGGTTCCTCCCTCGATGGCCAGGTCCGAAGTGTCGATGTGATATTTGCTGCAGTCAGCCTGAATATAAAGCGATAAAGACATTTATTATTGATCTATGTAGCACTATCTCTACCTACGGTTGAGAGTATATACAGAGATGTAGTCTGTGCACGCATGCATTTCATCGCACGGACTTTAAAAACCCGGACCTTAACCGGGGATGTCAGATACAAGAATACATCCATTTTGAATGCAGTGGCTATTAATACTTCAAGTAAACAAAAATGTAAGCTGTTGTTGTTGTTGTTGTTTGTAGATTATAGTCACACGACACTTTCGCATATAGGTGACTACTGGACCGATTTATACTGACACCAGCGGGCCAGTTGTTGGTAAAGGGGAAAATAATATGATCACACGTTGACCAATCCGGGATTCGAACCAGCGACCTTTCGGTTACTAGCAAGACGCTCTTACCAACTGAGCTACACGGGGGCTTCGCAACAACAACAACAACAACAACAACAACAAAATGTAAGCGAGAACTTAAATGTCCATTATTATTTTAAAAAAAAACCAATTTCATGTTCTGTGCGCTATGAACATGCTGCCTTATTGGAATGTTGCGCCTATCATCATCATCATCACCATCATCATCATCATCATCATCATCATCATCATCATCATCATCATCACCATCATCACCATCATCATCATCATCATCATCATCATCATCATCATCATCATCGTCATCATCATCATCTTCATCATCATCACCATCATCATCATCATCATCATCATCATCATCATCATCATCATCGTCATCATCATCATCTTCATCAGCTTCATCAGCTTCTTCTTTTTCTTCTTCTTCATTATCATTATCATCATCATCATCATCATCATCATCATCATCATCATCATCATCATCATCATCATCATCATCATCATCATCATCATCATCAATCTCATCATCATCGTCGTCGTGGTCATCGTCAAGTGAATGACCACAATGTACTAACAGCTCTAGGGGTAGGGCAGGTGTCAGCGTAGGTCACTATGTACAGCTTGGTGCCGTTGTTAGCTGCCTCGCACTGTGCTCTTTGGAACAGGCAGGTGTTTTCTGTAAACCACCATGTGAATCCAAATGTTAACATTACATTACTGACCACAGTCATGCGATGCCGGAATACTACTACTACTACTACTACTACTACTACTACTACTACTACTACTACTACTAATATCAATAATAATAATAATAATAATAATAATAATAATAATAATAATAATAATAATAATAATAATAATAATAATAATAATAATGATGATGATGGATGCTATATACGCGCTTTTCCTGAACTCCCTAATCATGCTCAAAGCACGACGATCTAAATGCCATATTTCCTAAGATGAAACACGCACGGATGGGATACAGAAAAGTTCGTCCTGTATAATTATTAAGACCACTTTGCACTTTAAACTGATTTCTTCTTCTTTATTTTTTAAACACACAATATAAAATAGGTTTACTATTATTATTATTAGGCTATTCGCAATTTTGTCTCTCTTTTTTTGTTGTTTGCCTAAAATCGACAGTAATCTAATCAGCAAACAAGTTTAAAATGAATACGCACAAATTGGTAACTATGCTTCGACTACTGCGACTTTAAATTGCAGCTATGCTATAGCTAAACTTAAGCTAGCACTACAAAATTCCTGTTAGGAATAGGAGTATACGAAAATACATGAAGATTTCGAGGTGTCGTTTTCTCAATGCACAAAACACGAAGAGAATGTTTAACAACATTCCAGGTTCAAACGGCCTCATGTTAATGTACTGTTTACTGAAGGTTTACAGTTTACACAGTCATGCATACTAAGTGTCAGAGATGTAGCAGGTCTGTGCTTGAATGTTTCAGAGAGTAAATATGAAAATGCGCACCCTCCGGACAACTGTGAAACTGAGTCACTTAAATGTATGCGCGTGTTTTTGAGCATGATACCTGCATTGTTGACAGAAATGACCAGGTTCTTTGACGAGCCGCTGCAGCAACACCATGTAAAGAGTTATTACATATATTCGACCCCTATGAGATAAATCTCCCGATGACCGTCGAGACTGGAACCAGCGTCACGCCAGGCGAGTTTTGTACACTGCGAACGTTCTACCGCCGAACGACACCCTTATTGTCCCATCCCTACCACCTCTTCCTCACCCTTTCTCTTCCCTTCCATCCACCACCCAAATAAAGCGGCAGGGATAGCTCAGTGGTCAGAGCGCACGACTTGTGTAAGCTTACGTGCGTCTCGGGCGACGTGGGTTCGAATCCTGACTTCAGCAAACTATCGTGTGATTGCTCAATATAAGTGGTCAGCGCTTTGAGACGCTCTCTGAGCTTGTAAGTGCGCTATATAAGAACAATATTTTTTTAAGGTTGTGCTGGTATTGTGTGTGCCAGCCACAGGTACACTGTTACGATTGAGACGCGCACGGTAGATCCAATCATTTTTATTTTGCAATGCATGCAATGATAGCGTGATTTTGCGCTGTTGCTACATGTAGAAGAAGCTTTATATAATGTTGACCGTTTTTATCGGTCGATATTTTTTTTGAGAATTTTCTGGAATTGGTTGTTTATTATCGATCGAAGCTTCCAGATATTACGGGTCGAATCATGTAGATTCGTAAACATTATGTGACGTAAGACAGTGCATTGTTCCGGTGACGAGTTTTATTTTGATTGGGTGTTATTGCGTCAAGCTGGAATGCTCGAATTTGTTCTCGATTGCAGAGAGACTATATAAGTAATGTACTGTCTGCTTGTAGGAAAGATCTTTGTTGTGATTTTCGGAAAGCGATCTTGTATGCAGTTGTTGATGTTTACTGAATAAAATTGGAAAACGGTGTAGCTCGAATTCGTTTATCCACGCAGTCTGCTCACTCAGCAACAAGGCAGAAGTCGTCGTATACAGTTGAAGATTTAAGCATCGGGGCTGAATCAACCATTGATAAATATCGTGTAACATACTCACGGTAGACGGTGCCGTCAGAGCCACAGACTGGCTGTTTCTCTTCGTCGCATATTTGGTCGCAGTGTTGATTGTTGGACACCACCGGGTCCGTGAGTGATGTGCAGCTGCCGTAGTGGGTCATGTGCAGCTCGCGACCCACCAGCTTCGCCTGACAGGCAGCCATCTGGAGGCTGCAGTAGGTGGCTGCATATGCATACACACAAGTAGGATTAATGGAGTAATGATAATACATTCCTGTAGAACGCGAGCGGACAGTTCCAAATTCTTTACACAGAAAGATAAATCTTCGGCGGTTATTTGGCACCAGTACAGCTCGTCTCTTGCTCACATTCAATCCAAAACTTTCTCTGAACTGTATACTCTCTGATACGGGCATTATGGATAATTTAATTTGCATACTTTTCAACTACAAAATAGATTCATTAATTGTAATACCTCAAATCTTAGGCCAGTGTGCTTTGTTTTTGTTCATTTTCAAACTTTTGCACAAGATCGTGTGAACATAGAAGAGCTCTGGAATCCACTTTCTAGCGAGAAAAGGAAGAAAGCTCTCCTATAATTATGCGTATTTAAAAATTTGTAAAATCTTGTTTGCAACTCAACTCCGGTCGTAAACAAAAAATACAATTGGAGATACCCAAAGGCTGTGACCATTTAAATATTGACAAATATAATAGGTTTTGTCTTGGTTTATCAAATTTGCCGGCGTGAAAGATTGTACGCTGTCATGGATATAAATACTCTTCTTACACAATGTTTAGACTCAAAATTCGCAAATATCATTATCAGAACTACAAAAGGTGTATGATTATGTGTAAGTAAATAGACATCTATTAGCGAGAATGAGATTTTTTTCTCTCCCTTTTTTATGTAGTTTTAAGATTCACTTTGACAATGTAACCACAAGACGCTCTACTCAAACACTCACAGTAGGTTCTGCCATCAGAACCGCAAACGGTCATCATCATCGCAGAGGAACATGCCAATTGTCCACATGGTGATACCACTAGCTGACGACGCTCCACGGATGCCCCGTAAACCCCTGCATCAATATCATCATCATCATCATCATCATCATCATCATCATCATCATCATCATCATCATCATCATCATCATCATCATCATCGATGTCACCATGGTCCTTGTCAGTGTCGTCGTGGTCACAGTCATCATCATCGTCGTAGTCTTCCAAGTAGTCATTAATCGTTTTTATCATCATCATCATCGTCATCATCATCATGAAGAAAGTGTTCTTGAAACCATTGTTGGCGGGAAATCGGGAAATGCGCCTGGTTCTGCGCTTAACTAAGAAAACAAAATGCGGGCAACGTTGTGCGGGGATGATTCTATATATATATATATATATATATATATATATATATATATATATATATATATAGAGAGAGAGAGAGAGAGAGAGAGAGAGAGAGAGAGAGAGAGAGAGAGAGAGAGAGAGAGAGAGATACATATATATAACCTAAGATTAAACACGCACGGATGGGATAAAGAAAGGTTCGTCCTGTATAATTATTAAGACCACTTTGCACTTTAAACTGATTTCTGCTTCTTTATGTTTTAAACACACAATATTAAATATCATTCCTACAGTTTTATATAATTATAATTATAGACATCTTCGATAAATCACCGTTTGAAAACAAAACAACGCTAACGATTATAGTTAACGTCACAAACCTGACAAGAGGAGTCCAACAAAAATCAAAGGCACCATGACTATTATGTGGTCCCTGCTGAAATCTAAACAAGTGAATGAAGACCACAAAAAATCGTTGATGCTGAAATCACGATTCTCTTGTCGCGCCCAGAACGCCTTATCATGTAGGTTAAAGGCATCATACCAGGGACTTTCCTTATTTCTAATATTAAGGTCATCCTTATCCTAATCTAACAATAAACTAGGCTACAGGCCTGCATGGTACTTTCAAAACTCAGAATGTAAAATAAATGAAAGACTGCTATATTTGTCAAGTCCGTTTCAATTAAAATATCATTAATTTTAGATCTGCATTCAAATGCTAGCATGTTCTCTGCTGTTTTCTGCCTTGCTTTAAAAGAAATCGGTATATTCAAAATCTGATGATCTAGAAGGTTCCCATCAACTTTAACATTGTATTCGACCTTGACTTTTAAATACTTACTTCGAAAAATAATTGTAGATTATTTAATTTTCCACGTGGTTGGGCTAGTCTGGTTGATGTCTATTATATACAGTCATTCCATATTTCACATCCTCTTTTCGTGTATCAACTATCATTGAGTCCTCTGGACCCTATAAACAATGGCTAACTAATTAACTAACTAAATATCATGGAAATAGATTTAGCCTGTATGAATATTTATTCTGAAAAAAACAAAGGTCACCTGAAAATTATCGACAATACAAGATTCAATCAGTAATTTGTGTCTGCATAAATTTATAAACCTATGACTACGTCATTCTGACCTTCAGAGATAGAGAGTTTTCATGGGTAGTTCAAAAATAAACTATCGACGCGTGAATAGGATGGCAAAAGAGTTATTTCTCAACTGAATGTGTTAAAAACATAAACTCCCACTCATTAAATTTGCGTCTACTTATTTGAAATTCCATATAAGTATCTGTGTCACAACGGGTATTTCTTTGGGCTACATTTTGTCCGGCCATTGCTTGAACATTGTACTCTTTCTCTGACAGAACTGATTCGAACATTGCGTCCTCGATTAAAGCTTAGAATTAAAATAGATCGTGCCGCATAATTAGACCTATATTTCAAGATAGAGTTACGACCCACGCCAGAAACATTAATTTTTGCGGCATTTAGGTAACAGATTTATTGGCCATGTATAGAACTGTCTCATCTCAGTAGCAGAAATATAGCCGAGCCTTTAAATCAGCTCAGTTTAATTGTATTATTATTATTATTATTATTATTATTATTATTATTATTATTATTATTATTATTATTATTATTATTATTTTTATTATTATTATTATTATTATTATTATTATTATTATTATTATTATTATTATTATTATTATACTATTAAGATAAAATTCGATTATGAATGGAAATCCACATATTTGCAGTCAACTGACTTAATTACTTATTTCTTAAATTGTTCTATTATTAATAGATTAAGAAGAAACATCTGTTTTAACACGCAAGATGCAAGCTAGGTTAAAACCTGTCAGCCTGTATATATGAGTTTTTTTTTTCCAGGTTTTTCTGGAAATACTTTGATGTAGGTAGCCAATCATTCATTGACAGTCCATTAGTCGGTCAGTCGATCAGTCCGTCATTCCAAATTTCACTTCTTCTTTCTCTGTTTTGTAGCTCTTGACACAGGTGTTTGTTGTTTTTATCTCTTCATATCTTTTTATTTTGATTGTGTGTGGTCAAAACTATTTTTTGGGGACGGGTGGAATGGGGTGGGGTGAGGGTGGCCTTATTTCTTACAATGAACCTTTTGTCTTTCTCGAAGTTCAATCTCGTTGATGTCAAGTCAAGTCAAGTCAAAAGCGCTTTATTCCATAAAATCCCATGGGGCACGTGGATACAACAAAAAGAACAAAAATAAACATAGAATAATATGGAAATCATACAATACAACATAAAATACATATGTACATATATTACCAAAAAAAAAAAAAAAGTTAATCTTTCACACTCGCGTTCTAGAAGACGCATAATAAACATTTGCAAAATACACATTCATTATTATCACACAACACAAGCATAGGGATACTACATAAAAATTATGTCCACACAATCTGATCACAAATCGCACGCACTCTCTCGCAAGATTGGGTGATAAAGAAGGGGAGGTCAATTATTCGTACATTATAAAGACGTTTTGCGCTTTAATGACTCAAAATTGACAGAACCGATTTTGAGGATAAAGCCGAGTTACATCTCCACGATCCCTCGTGGGGTTGCAGGGGGTTTCATTATAAATAGTATCCCCACTGTCTGGGAATTTAATGCTTTAAATTCCCACTGTCGCTGTCTTTCTCATTTGTTCTTTCTAATTTCTACTCTGTTCTATCAATCTACTATACTATCTTCTTCTTCGCTAGACCAGTCACATACCTTTTTTCTAGAAAACTCTTCCGGGACAAAACTCCTCATTTGTGTGTGAGGTCTGTTGGATCAGCTTGGGAATATTGGACGCTTTCTGCCAAATGGTCACTGGGGCTTCCTATGATGTTATTATTTGGCAATGTAGGCATTTTATGTGTTTTGTTGATATTTTATAATGATGTTTGTATTCTATTTTGTTTTTGTAAACGGGGGTTCGATAAATTAGAGTATAGCCTCAGCGTCCCCTGCGTGTGATGTCTTTATTGTAAAGTGACCGGCTGGTGAAGTGCCTTCAGTGTTACCACTAGGGTTGTTTCGGCAGATCTTTATGCGGATCAGGAGTGAGTCCTCTTTCAGCGAAGTTGTGGTCTTGATTTTGTGGTCCTGATTCGGCTTTTGCAGTCCGCTGGACCCTGTAAGCAATGAATAACTAACTAACTAACATCTCCAAGAAAATTGAAAACGCTGATTTTTAGCTATGTGTGCGAGTGTCTCGAGCTGTTGTTGTTAGCTCCAGAGGGTAATCTTGGGAACTATTGTTTTTTACATTGTCTGTCCGTTCGTCCGTCACTTTTATCTGAAACTAATCAACGGATTTCTTTTAACTTGGTACGTAGTTAGAACATAATGATTCTACCAGATGACACAAAGGGCTAAGTCGTCATGGTGACATCATCACTTGTTTAGTTGTTTTTTTCTACTCCCATTTTCTCCACAACCACTGGAGGGATTTGGTTCAAATTTGTGTGAACTTGGACTTTACCTATGCCTCAAACGTAAAACCAAAATATGCAAATCGAGTGAGCAATCATCGTGATGTCGAATTTTTTAATTTATATTTTTTAATTTGTTTGTAACTTCATATGTAATTAGAGTGTACAGATCTTTTCAGCATAAAACAAAACTTTTTGTTTATAGAGTGACGTCATCGTAATAACGTAATTTAAAAAATGAACTTAAAAATTTTTTTTTTTTAAATTTAATTGTCTGTAATCAGCGTGTACAGATACTTTGTTATTTTTTTTTAAACTTTGTTTTCATTTGCTTTTATTATTTTGCAAGGTACGGTGCAAGGAGGCAGAAGAAGAGTGAGACAGAAAAAGAGGTGGGAGGACAACATTAAAAAATGGACTGGCTTGACACTGAGCGAAGCCATGAGGGTTGCTGAGGACAGAGAAAGATGGAGTACGCTAGTTAAACGATCATCTGTGGTGCCTCAACGACTTTGGAGTTACAGAATAGGATTTATTATTATAAGCCTATGTGTGTTGTTGTAATTTTACTGATTAATGCCTTCCGGTATTATTATTATTATATAGAACATAATGATTCTTAACAGAAGACATTACATGAGCGTCAAGATCATTAAAGTCTCTCTTCCCCCCGCCCTCCCCCACCCCTTCTCTCCGCCCGCCATCTTTTTACTTCTTCATTATTGTTTGAAATATAGGAGGTGTACGTGTGTGTATTTGTTTTTGTGTGCATGCGAGGGAACTCGGCACTGTTAAGGTCCAGTGTGGATTTTTTGTTTTGTTTGATTGTTGTTGCTGTTGTTGTTGAACAGAGAATGCTGTTGTGCTGGGAGACTGAATATGCAACCATACGATCCCGTTAAGTTATAAGGTTTCCGTTACTGCATGGAGCCACAGTTCAATCACACCTACCTTTACAAACAGGCTCGGATAATGGCTGAATGACATTTTCAACAGCATAAATAAAAAATAATTTGCAGGTAGATGATGGAGAATGTGACTGCCTGTATCTTAGCACTAACAGTATTCCTTTGCCTTCCATACAAAATCAAAGCACTGAATCATAATAATCTGTTTTTGAAATATTTTATTTCCCTGCAGTATCGGAACACATAGTATTCATACTGGAGAATACGAGATATTTCAATTAATATACCTTATCATTCTGTACAACAAACTAAACAACCGTGGTTCATGAAACATCATCAACATGCTTTTCAAACTTTACTTTAATCTATCACTATCGACCTTAGACTATAACATTAAGACACATTTGTGTTTTGTGGATCATACTACCTTCTTCTTTGTCCTACAAAATAGCTTATAAAAACTACTTCCATAGAAGCACCATGTCTTCCTTCAAGCTAACTGCAAATCCAAAACTCTAGAACATCCATATTTAGACGTCTCTTTCTAAAACTCAAGCACATTTCACAATTCACATCTCACTCCAAACTGTTCAGTTCTTTCATTCGGAAGATTCACTTCTTCATAATATTCTTCAAAATAATACAGTAATATCAAGTCTGTAACATCTGTGAAGTGGAGAAAAGGGTTCTTGAGAACGCAAAATCACTTTGACTCCTTCTTTTCATTCAGCTGATTTTCCAACTTTTGAAACTCTTCGCTGTTGACCTCGTCAACTTCATCTGTGATCTGAAACATAAGAAAAATTTTGTTTTTACCCGTTCACTGCCAACTGTGTGAAATCACACACATTCCCAACACCAGCTGTCCGGAACTGCAGACACGCATCTACACACAATCCAACGTCAAATATTCACTAGAGTCTGTGGAGGAGAACTGCCAAAGTTGCAATTCTGCAGTAGACGACCCTTGGGAGAGAATAAGTGACTAGTCCGTGTTCTCTCCCATGTCACAGAAAGGCAACTTCCGCTCTATGCCCTACAGTCACATTAATGCGACATTGGCAGTGAAAAGGTTAACCAACAAGGCATGGTAAATGTTTCTGTGTATGACAGAGTACTCTTTGATACAGATAATGATCTTCAACATTCTTGTCTTATTTTCCTCCCTTATTCCCACCCCATATTGGACTAGAGTAAGAGTTCTTTACACTAGGGGCATTTGCTCGATAAGGACCAATGAAGGGTGGACCTATGCTGGTCTGGATTGCTTTGGTAACAGGACATATCCATTTGGAGGTCTGACAATAATAACAAGAATCATTATAATATAATAATAATAATAACGGATTTTTATATAGCGGGTACTCCAGCCTATGACCAGACTCACCATGCTTTACATAGTCATTACATATAAATATGTGCACTCGATGAAACATCACTTTTACTACAATACACCAAAAGACGGGACAGCAAAGGTACAGACTATTTACAACACAACTATGTACATAAATTACAAAAAAGACAGAAATATACTATTTACAACTATGTACACAAATGACAAAAAAGACAGAAAATAGAATAGCAAAAACCTATTCACAGCTATTTATATGCCCGGTTAGGCCCAGGAAGAAAAACAGTATAAATATTTACAGCCGTTTATACACTTACGGATCAGACATAGACAAAAGATGAGAGAATGGCAGCGGGATACAGTGTTTTGAGGGCCTTTTTGAATGCTTGTGTTGATTGTATGTTGCGGATATGGGAGGGAAGGGAATTCCACTGCTTAGGTGCGGAGTAAGCGAATGCACGTTGGCCGTATGTCTTAGTGCGGGTGACGGGAACCTTGAGTGTGCGAGTGTCAGCAGAAGATCTTAAAGTGCGTGAAGGGGAGTAGACAGACAGTAGATCAGCAAGGTAGGAAGGACAAGAATCTGTGAAGAGGTTGTGACAGAGAACAGAGAGTTTGTACTCTATGCGTGCTAGCACAGGAAGCCAGTGAAGGGAATGTAGTAGAGGTGTGATGTGATCGCGTTTCTTAGCTCGGAATACTAGTCTAGCTGCTGAGTTCTGAACCTTTTGTAGTTTGTCAATGATGTGTTTCGGGGAGCCAGCAAGGAGAGAGTTGCAATAGTCAAGACGAGAAAGGACGAGAGCGCAGACTAGGGTTTTGGTGGCAGGGACTGTAAGATAGTGGCGAAAGGAGCTTATTTGGCGTATGGCCGTGTATGCAGAGCGACAGACGTTGGAGTAGTGTTTGTTGAGGGTCAGGTCATCGGAGAGAATGTAGCCGAGATTTCTTGCTGAGGATGAGAACTGAATGTTTGTTGTCCCTACTGTAAGCAATGATGGGAGGGGCGAGAGTGAGGAGGAGGTGTTGTGCTTGTGAATGAGGAGGGCTTCGGTTTTATCGTCATTAAGCTTAAGCTTGTTGAGTGTCATCCATGACTTGATGTCTGTGATGCAGTTCTCCAAAGTCTGAACAGTGGAATTAATGAGAGAGGGGGCCGTGGATTTATACAGTTGTGTGTCGTCTGCAAATGACTGACTCTCAACAGCATGCTTTCTAAGCAGGAGAAGCAGTGGCTTGGTGTACAGAGTGAATAACACCGGCCCTAAAACGGAACCCTGAGGCACACCGCACACCAAGTCTGCTGTGCTGGATAAACAGCCATCGACAGTGACTGCTTGTGATCTGTCAGAAAGATATGAGTGGAACCAAGCCAGGACCGAGCCAGAGATTCCAAAGTAGTGTTGAAGAGTGTTAAAGAGAATGTGATGGTCGACTGTGTCAAAGGCGGCTGAGAGGTCTAATAAGGTGAGAACGGAGACGTTACCATTATCTAAGGCAAGCAACAGATCATTGGTTACCTTTAGGAGGGCTGTCTCAGTGCTGTGGAAGGGTCGGTAGGCAGACTGGTTGGGGCAAAGTAACGCGTTATCATATAGTAGGCAAACAGTTGTTTGAGAAAAATTTTTTCTATGACTTTGGACAGGAAGGAGAGGTTTGAAACAGATCTATAGTTCTTTAGATTATTTTTGTCTAAACTTGGCTTTTTAAGGAGGGGTTTGATGACAGCCGCTTTGAGCACAGACGGAACAACACCAGAGGACAGACTCTCGTTGATAATGTGGGTAATGGTCGGGAGTAGAGGGTCAAGATTCTCTATCAACATGGGGGTAGGAATGGGGTCGAGAGAGCAAGATGTTCGTTTTGAGCTTAAGATGACTTTCTTGACTTCTTGCTCTGTTATTGGTTGAAAAACTTCCATCTTTGCGGTGGTGAGGGAAGGTGAGAATGGGTTAATGAGTGGGATCTCATGGCTATCAAGAGCGGCCCTTATGTCAGCCACTTTCTGTGTGAAATAATTACTAAATACATCTGGGAGCTGACATGCTGGATGTGTGGATGGGAGTGATGTTGCATTGCTCTTACCCCTTAGCTGATTGCAAATGTCAAACAACTGTTTACAAGTTTCGCTGCTGCTAATTCTGTCGCTAAAGTACCGGGTTTTGGCAGTCTGGACTATTTTAGTGACCCGTTTTTTTGCAGCGGTGAAAATCTGCTTGCTGACTTCTAAACCCGATTTGAGCCACTTTTTCTCAGCTTTGCGTCGGTGTTTCTTTGCCTCGGAGAGCTCGCCCGTAATAGACTCGTACCAGGGTGCTGAGCGAGTTGCCTTGACCTTTTTCTGGGCCACGGGAGCGTGCCAATCAAGCACTGCCTAAAGTGTACTATTCAGCTGATCCACAGTGGGCCACAGTTCTGGGGTCACTTTAGCGGTAAGCTCTTGCTTGAAAGCATCCCTATCCATGGTACGCAGGCTGCGAGCCTTCCTGAACATGGGGGGCTGCGATGCTTAGTTCGCACATGACACAGAAATGGTCAGATGTCAATTCCTAGGTGACTGAAGTTGATCTAACAACATTATCCTGAGGCCTATTTATAACCCAATCTATGATGTGACCACGGCTGTGGGTGGGTTCTGTGACTGACTGAGAAAGACTAAACTGATCTAAAAGTTCAATCATTTTTGCGGTGGAAGGTTGCTGGGGTTGGTCAAAGTGAAAGTTAATGTCTCCTAAAACTATGTATGTTCCTGACAGTGTGTTGCAATAATCAAGCAGGACTGGAAATTCTTGGTGGAAAATTGCATCAGTTAATTTATTTTTCTTGCTTGGAAAGGTGCGATATATGCATACAGAGGTGCCAACCCCCTAATCTTCTTGTCAGTATTTCCGGACCCGTTTGTCAGTATTTTTTAACACTTGTCAGTATTTTTTTTATCACAAAACCCATCCAATGACACTATAAAATAACGACAGGCTTTCCTCTGAAACAGCAGGCTATTTTCAGTCCTCTAAAATTACGATGAAAATCAGCTTGTTGAACATCACACTTGTTTTACTCTAAAATCACCATGAAAATCAGCTTGTTGAACACAGCGACGTTCAGTGAGTGCAGGAGTACTATTATGAGACCAGAAACCTGTACAGAAGCACCGCTGGCAAAGATAACCCTTTACTGGGAACACGTCTGTCTATTTTTTAGCTCTAAACAGGCAAGACATTTTATAATTTTAGAGATATTTCGGGGTACGTTAGTAAAAACACCACATCTTAGGTATTAGTGCATAGATTTAAATGAAATAAAATGCAAAATGAACAGAAATAAATTCGTTTTTGATGATCTACCTTTTTATGCTTCTCTTGTTATGTCTTGTTTTTTTTATTACTCCATGTGTTTACAAAAAAAAAAAGTTTTAAAAAGTCCAAACAAGCCTCCTCCTCTTCTTTACTTCCCTGCCCATCTGAAAGATCGGATGCATGCATGCTACTGACACTAATGTCAGTACCAATCTCTTCCTCCGACTTAAAGTCTATTTCTCTCACTTTAATGTCTGATAAATGGAAGCCTGTAAACTCTCCTTCATCAGTCGAAGAATCCAAACCATCCATTTTAGACACTGACACAAAAATGTTTTTAACAAAAATCGAAAAAACGAACGCTTCAAAGAGAAAACTTGTAGAAATGCAGTCGATTGTTTTCACAACAGAATAAGCCGGAAGACAATTGACGGAAGTCTCGCAATTTTTCAAACAACGCGAGAATATAACCAGTGGTTAATACGGATGCTTTTGGGCGTTTTGCCTGTTTAGACTTTTAGCCGCTTTCGGCCGCTATGCCCGGTAAAGGGATAAACGATCGGCAACTTCTCCTCCGTATTTTTATTAAAGCTACCGTATTTCCGTATTTAATTCACTTCGCCGGAATTAAATACGGTCAATCCGTACTGGTTGGCACATCTGTGCATATGAAGTGAATGTTCTGCTGTGGAACGGACAGGCTAAGTTTTTTTTGATTGATTTATTATTGCTTTAGGTCCAGCGGACTCTTCCGAGCCAAATCAGGACCGGACAACCCCCGATCCGCATAAAAGATCCGTTGAAACAACCCCAGTGGGAAAATTGAATGCCCTCCACCGGCCAGTCACTTTACAATAAAGACATCCCACGCGAGGGACGGCTGAGGGTTGACCTCAACTACGCGAACTCCCCGATTACAAAAACAAAATAGAATACAAACATCATTATAAATCATCAACAAAAAACATACATATAAAATGCCTATAGTGCTAAATAGTACATTCATAGGAAGCCCTAGTGACCACCCGGCAGAAAGCGTCCAACACTCCCAAGCTGATCCAACAGACCTCATACACAAACAAGGAGTCTTGTCCAGGAAGAGTTTTCAAGAAAAAAGGTAGGTCATTGATCTAGCGAAGAAGAAGATAGTATAGCAGAGTGGTAGGACAGATCGGGAATGGGAAAGAGCAAATGAGGAAGACAGCGACAGTGGGAATTTAAAGCAGTTGAACAACTTCAAAGGACGAGTGGGTGAAAGCGAAGTCTGTAATGAAGCCAAGGTGACGGGACAGACTGTTTCTGTAAATGATAGCGAGTCCACCACCGCGATTTGAGCGAGGCAGCGAGCATACAGAGTAGCCAGAAGGGGTTAAATCAGAGCATTTACCCTCGTCGCCAGTCTGCCGAAACCAAGTTTCTTGAATGAACATTATGTCAGTCTGCTTGTGTGAGATGAATTCTTGCAGAGCGGTACGTTTTTCAATGGGACCTAGTGATTGAGCATTGAATGATGCAATGCGTAGGCCTAGAGGGCTATGGCTATCGAGGTGTGAAGGTAGCGGTTGAGGGGAGAGGTTGATGTGAATGAGATTGTCTGTGTTACAGCGATGAGTCTCAGGCCTAGTAGTACACTTTGTGTGTGATGCAACGTGAAGCGTGGGGTCGGAGATGGAAAGTATAGGCGATCTGTGTGTAAGGACAACAGGGATAGACGAGATGTTTTGTTTGCGTTGGCCTCCACGACTAGTCCGTTTTCTGGGCAAATGACGGCCGATCGAGAACTCTTTTAATCGGAACACAAGGTCGGGAGCGAGCTGCGTGCGTTTGGACTTCAATGACAGTAGCTTATCGCGTGTGTAGCTTGTAGGTGGGATGCCGGAACAAGATGGCGGACTACGTGAGTGCAAGAAAGCGCAGTGAACGAAGCGAAAAAAAGATAAAGTAACCAAACGAACATAAAAAGAGAAGCAAAGCAACGCTACACTTACTTGAGGATCCATGAGACAACAATTACACAATACAAAACTCACAACAAAACACTGTAAATTATGATTATGACTTCAGGGATGTAGCAAGGTTGATTTTTTTTCAATGGGGGAGGGGGGGGGGAGGAGGGGGGGAAGAGTGGAATGGGGAGTGGGTTAAATATGCATTATCAAATTGTGGAAGTTCTGCTCTGGACAGGGATAACTACATGAACCTTGAATAAGAAGATGAAATGGAAAGCAGTAATAACACAGTTAGGTCTAAAACTGACTGTAGTCAGGATTTTATTCAGACGTGATCTGCATACTGGTGATCTTATTAACATTCCGTTACCTGTTCAACACCCAAAACTTCAGGGATGTAAAACTGCAGCATGTTCTGGACGCCATTCTTCAACGTCACAATGGAACTTGGACAGCTGGAGCAGGACCCTTGCATCTTCAACTTCACAATGCCATCCTCAAATCCCTGAAATAATATATACACTATTTCATTTATAATAATAATATTACTAATAATAATAATAATAATAATAATAATAATACAGTGGAACCTCCGGTATCCGTCTCTCTGGTATACGACTCCCTCCGTTATGTGACCTGAAAACTTCTGACGGATTCACTTCCAATTATAAATGACCTCTGGTATGCGACAACCTCGTTTTTGCGACAAGCTACCGTGTCTTAAGCCCTTTAAACGACCGTCTTAGGCAATTTAAAAGAAATATCAGTTAATTTATTGTCTGTACCTTTGGTTTTTTCTCTCATGCTGTTGTCTGCTATTTCCGGTTCGCAAGTAAGGGACATTACTCGCCTACACTGGCTTGTCAAAATGGCGTCGCGCAAGAGAAAAGTTTTGAGTTTGGCAGAGAGAAAGTTTTTCCCTGTTCAAAATGTCTGAAGACACGAATGTTTTCTATTTTTGAAGTTGTGAATAAAAGACAAAGCTAAAAATTAAACATGTTTTACAGTTTTCTTTGTCAGAGAACACATGCTGGCGAGTGTAAACATTATGACTACATACCCTCCGAGCCTGACCCTCCACCCCACCACCCATCCTTTGTTTCCGGTATAAGACCACCTCTATTATAAGACCGTTTTTTCTCAGATTTTAGACGGTCGTATACCGGAGGTTCCACTGTAATAATAATAATAATAATAATAATAATAATAATAATAATAATAATAATAATAATAATAATAATAATAATGGTAACTTTTACAAAGCTCAAAACCAAAATAACATGAGTCTATAGTGCTGTTTCATAATGAAAACGAAAGTGGCGGATCGGTTGCGGCCCTTGGGTTCGCTAGTTCCGGTCGAATCTCGTGCCGATGAAACAGCAGGTATTATAATTTTCATACACGTGGAATTCATTAAAAATCATTTTTAATATTCATAACTGAGTTGCGTTGCACCTAGGCAGAAATTGTGCTTGATCCAATGTGAGCAAGAATCAAAATAATATATTTTAAATTATTTTTAGTCTCAGTAAATATTCAATAGGCATCTGTTCAGATTTTCAAATAGAATCAAGAATTCCACGGAATCCAAATTGTTTGTAATGAGAAAATTCCGTGACATTATATTTGTTTGGTTAAAGTTTGCTTTGATTAGAATTCTATTTATAATCCCAAAACATGCAGACGTTTGGTTTATTGCATTTCTCCTTGGGTGGTGTATAGCCTATAGTATAGGTGGCACAACATGTAAACTACAGAGCCTGTTGTAATCTTTCCGAATCAGTCGCAAACGTTGTTCCCACAGTCGTTTCAGTGTTTTGTTAGCTGGTAATGTGTGTAACTTGACAATGCACCCTTCAATTACTTTTCCTGCGAAATTAGGGCAGCAAACGCAATACTGTTTTCCTCCGCCACAAGTCTTCCGTCTACGTTCGGCCATGCTTAATACTCAACCGGAACTAGCCGGTGTCCTTGGCATAGGTGAAGGCAGGGCCGGATAACTCTATCTGCACTAGTTTTGCAACAGCGCTATTATAGTACTGCATTTACATTGTGTGATGAGCAGCAATATTACAGGTTTGCACAAAGTCTGCACCTTGCCTACGTCCGCCACATTATTACGATTAAAAGCAAAGAAAGAGGAAAGACGTATTAAAATAAAATACACAGTAAGAACTTTTACAGAAACTGTGCTCAGGAAGGGGAAATAAAATCACCCGTCCACTCAAAAGTTAAAAACAATTGCAGGTTGCCTTCACAAAATTCGAGCATTGAAAATCTTCCGTAAATTTAAAATAATCCCCACCCCCAAAATTAGCGGTTATAATAATGATGTTTAGTTCATATAACTTCACATTTTACCAGTTGTGTTGGTAAATTTAATTTTAAAACGTTGATGCTACTTCTGAAGGATTTGGCTCACCATGTAAATGATATCGCCCCCATCCTCTTGAACTGTAGGTCTGATTCTTGTGTCAAGGAGCTCCTTGATCAAAGCCACCGTTTCATCATCATCAGGGTGTATCACTGCAAACGCAATGATCATGCAACATGCCAGAAGCATGAACACACTCCTCCAGCAAAACTATCTACTCCCTTTGTTTTTTACACAAACATTAGTCCTCTAATGCTCTCCCAAACCTCCAGAATTTAGTTGTTGGAAATATTACTTTAGGCATTTGAAAGTTAGCTTGAGGTGCAAACAAAAGCTTCAGAAGATTTGGTCATATTTTCTTTGGGGGGGATCCTTGGGGACGCTACTCTGGAGCGACCAGCAGCCATTGTGCAAAGCACTGTATGAATTCTCCATTGTGGGTAATAGAGATTTGTTGACTTGACTTGATATTATAAAAGTTTAACATAAACCCCAATTTTACAAAATATTTTTTAAATAAACAAAGAAGAAGGAAGTAGCAAAGGACTGAAACTGAAATAGATCGGTTTCCATTAAACTGACCTTGATGCTGGCTGAGTGTCATAGATCTATCACACAAGGGATGTGTATTGCATTCAATACCCGTAATACTCAGACTGGGGTCAGAGTAACTTTCTGGGCGACTGCCTATATAATATTACAAACTCGATAGCAGCGAAAGAGCTATTAATAAACTTAATTGAGGCACACAGATACACAGTTCGTTGTATAAAGAACAAGAATAGTAATGTATTATAATTAACATGAAAATAGTGAAACTGCTATTATTGAAGAATCGGTCGATAGTTATTCTTTTTTTAATTGTTGTTCTTTCTGTTTTGCATGGTCAGAATAAATTTTACCAATGTAATCCTTTAGTCAAAGAAAATTTGTTATTTTTTACCTTATTTGTGCTGATAAAATAACATCAATATATTTCAAGCTTAAATGTACTGAAACCTTGCCCTTCCTGTCTCCCATGACATTTTTAGTCATGACAGCCTTTGCCAAAAGTGCACTACAAATGACTTACCTGTATCGCCCGAAGGTTTCTCATCAGTCAGCACAGGTAGATTGCTGGCGAAAAAGTCCATTATGACAGCAAAGATCTCTGGTTTCAGCACTTTCCATTCGATGTCATCATCAGCCTGAAGTACATAAATTTAAATATATATTACTCAGGTTATTAAAAACGGTGAGCTAAGTTTTAGCTTGTATAATTCTGTATATTTTATGAAAGCAAACTCACACCCACACATATTCTTGTGCTCTGTGCGAGCGTGAGTTTGTGTATGCGTATGTGTGTTGAGCAAGTGAAGTAAATGGATTTAAAGGCCAAGGGCGTGTGTTTAGTTAATTTTGTATTTGCATTGTACAAACAATTATATGTCTTGCGTTTTATTTCTTGTTATGTTAATTACTTAGTTATTACTTTGTGAATGTACTGATGTCTCCCAAATCTTCCACTTTTTTTGGAATAACCATTTCTTGACTCTTTCTTCCTCCCCCCAGGGAATGTTATTTTACAGCAAAATCTTACTTTCGTTATTGTGATGAAATCAGGTCCAAAGAAAACTGCCTTCACACCCTCAATTCTGAACAACATCCTGCACACACAGGGGAAATAGAATTTATCAAAAATGTAATTATTTAAATGTGAATACTGTTAGAAAATAACAATCACGCACAGAATCAATAACATGAGTAGCCTCTTCACTCAGATGTTTGCTATACATTCTTCTTTGGCATGGTGTTGTAATTAAATGTCCACTTTACTTTGTCAGGTAATCAATTATGTTGATCACCGCTACTAGTCCACCCAATACAATACAAAACAATACAATACAACTTTATTGTCTGATAAAAAACTGAAATCTGCCATGCATGTAACAACATAATCTTAATAGCAAACTAACAAACAAAATAATAATGATAATAATGATAATAATAATAATAACAACAACAACAACAACAATAACAATAATAATAATAATAAAACATATGAAAAACAAAAAAATGAACATAAGTGTTTATCAATGAAGCAAGTTCCATTTCAAGACAATGGGAGGTAACCAAGACCAAGCACACCCAACCAACTGTCTCATAACTGACTCTTAAGTTTAATCAGTTTGCACATTAAAGGGAACCTTTTTTGGCGAAAACTGGTTTACCATAAAATCTGCATTGTTATTACATTAAACCATGATGAAGTGAACAATCCTTGCTCAAACCAACAGCTAACGTTTGCATTTTCAATTTCTGTCCTGACAGGGAGTGATTTCCCCTGTTTAACAGTTCAGTCTCTATTTCTTTCAGTTTAAAACCTTTTTGACACTTACTTTGCAAGAGGTGAGCAGTGAGCAGATTGTGCGTTTGGGAAGTCATATGTGCCACCCTCTAAAACCTTCACACCTTCTCCAGGCATAAACTTAAGACTGTTGGGGTTGGGTGTCTCCATGGTCTGTATGAACATGTTGCGCTGAAGTTGGACTGTACTTAAAGGTACTGCCAGTAATGTGTGTGTTCTCCATGGCCTGTAAAACATGACATGAATAAAGCAGCAATATTAACCCTTTAAAGACTACATCATTTTCGGTAGTCCTAGGGTAAAAGACAACATCATTAGCAGACCTTGCAAAAAGCTGCAGGCTTGTCTATTTTTTTAGTTTGGCACACTAAAACGTTTTAGGAGGTAAACCTATAGTATAGGACAGTACAGCCCTGAAAATGAAAAAAAGGTCCCAATAGCCTTTGGCTAGTAACTTAAAAATTTTACTAGCCAAACTAAAAATTTTACTAGCCAAACTAAAAAAAAGTTCATTTTAGCGCACTCGCATTTGGCGACTAAAGTTTTTTTTTAGTCGCCAATTTTTTTTTTCACTAGCCATGGCGACTAAATTAGTCGCCATTTTCAGGCCTGCAGTATACTTTTTTTTGAAAGCAGATTGATTGAACTTTCACACTTTGCCCATATAAAGTACATTAATTTGTATTTTGTAAAAAAAATCTATGAAGTTATGAAGCTCATGCACATTGAGCTCAGTTTTATTGGGAACTCGAGTTATATAAGTTTTTATTATTATTATTATTATTATTATTATTATTATTATTATTATTATTATTATTATTATTTCTGATGCACTTGAAACAAAGGAATGAGAGTATAAACCGAGGTCTAGTCTGTGTCGCATACATTCCATCATAACGGACTTTAAAGATCCTGACGCTCATGTCCTAGACGGGTGAGTGCCGGTGACAAGAAAACACCCAGCATGCACCTAGGTCCTTCTCCCCCATCCCTGGCTGCCCAGGATTGTGCTCAGTTGTCCGGGCGTCAGACCATGCGCCCAAAGGCTGCGGGTGGGCGTCTCGGGCGGCTTGAGTTAGATCCTGTATCGGCCAGCGCCTTGAGCAGCTCTTGAGCTGGAAAAGCGCTATATAAGAACGATTAAATAAATAAATAAATAAGTGTGGCTCATCTTGTAAATCATCCTCATCATTATCACTGAGACTATTTTGGCTGTTTGAAGTAAAATCTAACTAATAAAATTCATATTATACACACAAATCTGAAACAGCAGGCAAGAATTCACTGCTGGAGTGAATGATTTCTGGTCAAGCATCCTTCACACAGTCACAATAATCCACAGGAAAATAGTTTAAAACTTGTCAAAAAAATTGCTGAATAACCACTTTCTGCAAGACAGGAAGATAGTTTCTATGATCAAGAAATCTGATAACCCGTTTCATCTACAGACAGTAACTCAGAGATAATGCTTCATCAGGTCAGACAGATCAGCCTTGTTGTCTTTTTAGATTTAGGTAAAGAAAGGTAGGGCCAATCTGTGACTGTCTCCGAATATTCATATTAAAATAATAAGACAACAAATGGTAGTTATATAGCAAACATTATTAGTATTATTCATTCATGTAATTATTATTTGTTTTAATGTACAAGATAACTATATTATTATTAATATTATTATTTATTTACATGATAATTATAGTGTCATGCATTATGAAAAATCAATGCAAACATTACCAATTTACCTGTCTGTTGTGTAGCAGCAACACTGTGCTGGTTGAGAAACAAGCTTGGAAGTTGTACTCACAGAAAGATTCAGAGGCCTTGCAGTTGGAAAAAAAAAAGTGGTCATTAATTAAAGCAAATACACGCAAACACAAATAAACATGCAGCTTCACTTTTGTATGCAAAGGATAACTTCATATTGTGGAGATAAAAGGTATGCGAGAGTTGAAATTGGAAGAGAGCACAAATCTATGTGAAAGAATGCTTGGGAGCACAGCAAATCATTTTAGACACTGTGTGGAAGAATGCTGCTGAATAAACTACATTTGAATATCTTCTTAGGGACATAACAAGAAAGAGATCACATGTTTTGATAGTTGGAGACTTTAACTACCCCGAAATCAACTGGTCTGACTGCACATCAGCTGCAGGCGAGGAACATATAAGGCAACGACATTTTTGAATGCAGTCAGAGACACTTTCCTGTATCAGCATGTACACAGCCCTACGCACTACAGAGCGCAGCAGAACACTACATTGATAGACCTGGTCTTCACCAACGAAGAAGGTATGATAGAGAATCTTGTTCATCGAGCTCCTCTGGGTAAAAGCCATCATCATTGTTTGATTTTCAACTATGTATGCTACTCCATCAGGACAAGTAACCATATGGAAGTGAAGTTTTCATTAAATAGAGGAAATTACGACGCAATGCGGCAAGGTTTGTGTTCACAAGACTTGGTAAAAGAAATTAAGCATCTTGGTGCCCAAGAAGCCTGGGACGTACTGAGGACGAAAGTGACAGCACTGGTAGCAGAGTTTGTGCCCAAGATTGGTAGAAAAAACAGTTCGAGCAACAGCAGAAAGAAACCACAGTGGTTAGATAAGACTGCACTCAGTAAGATTAAGGAAAAAAGGACCGCCTACACTCGTTTTATGCAAACCAGGGAGAAAAAGGATTATTTTTTATACATCATAGCCAGAAATCAGGCGAAGACTGCATGTAGAGAGGCTGTCAAAAATATGGAAAAGGACATTGCTAAGTCAGCGAAGAATAACCCTAAAAAGTTGTATGCCTATGCAAGAAGTAAGATGAACACAAAGGAAAGGGTGGGAGATCTTTCAGATGGGCAAGGTGTCAAGGCAACAGAAGACAAGACCAAGGCTGAAGCACTCAATAAGTTTTTCTGCAGTGTTTTCACCAAAGAAAACCTGGACTCCGTCCCACAAGCTGATTTTAGTCATGATCTTAAGGACAGTTTTACTAACCTGGATACAGTAAAAACATAGCGCAGGTGGAAAAATGTTTAAGCTCATTGAACCCTTCCAAGTCAGCAGGCCCAGACGACATGCACCCAAGGGTTTAGAAAGAGTTGGCAGTTGAGCTTGCGGATCCACTAACAGTTGTGTTCGAAAAATCGCTGAATGAAGGGACTTTGCCTACTTGATGGAAGGAAGCGAACGTCACACCCATTTTTAAGAAGGGTGACAAAAGTGATCCTGGAAATTATAGGCCAGTTAGTTTGACCAGCATAGCCCACGGCTGAAACAGTCTTGTGTAAAAGTGAACTCTCTGCCAGCAGCAGCAAGCTATCTTTAACCACACAAGGCCACCGCCTTGCTCAAAGCAAGCGAGCTCTCTTTTTGCTTACAGAGCTCATGTCTTGCTTATGCTCTGTAATTATACGCTCAAAAAGTGATCGTTTTATGTGGAATGTCCATGTTATTGTGGTAATCTTTTGTATTTAGTTACTTTTATATCTAAGCTTTGCGTTAGCGCAAACTAGAATTAAGAAGACGACGTAGTTTGTGCTATATTTAAATGGATTTGACTGTTTGTAGCTATCCTTCCTGCACTATGAGCTGACTTGAATTGGACCGATTTTTTTGTGTATACATGTTCTAATTTCACGTGCTGATCATTTAAATCCAGCTGACAATGTTCACCATTTGAAGTCACTTAGTACAAAGTTTGAACTTTCTGGTGATGTGGTCGATATTTATGAATACCTTCTTGTGTTTGCTTGCTGGCCTCTGTAATTGCAGCGAATTAATGAAACACGCATGCTAATGCTGGCCACAGGCACATCATTGTTGCCAGCCCCCTATAGATCTTCGTTGCGTGCAGTCAAGCCTGGAGTGTGTTACCGCGTGTATGTTTTGTCTTTAATGTGTTTTGTTTGTTTTGTTGTGTTTTTTCTTTCTTTCTATTCTTTACTTGTTATGTCTCATTTCTTTTTAGCTTTGTTTTGTGAAATCCTTTAAAACTTAACTGTATTTACCCTTTGATTGTGTGTTTACATGGTCCTGATTTGGCTCAGAAGAGTCCGCTGGACCTAAAGCAATAATCATGTAATGTAATGTGTGTTTACATTCTGTTTATGTGTATGTGTGTACTGTGTGTGTACCAGTTGTGTGTGCAGTCCCTCTCTCTCTCTCTCTCTCTCTCTCTCTCTCTCTCTCTCTCTCTCTCTCTCTCTCTCTCTCTCTCTCTTTCTTTATAAAGTGAATGCATGTCTCCATTGAAAAAACCCGAACAACTGTTGTGTTGCTATCTTGTAAATTGTAGTATTTTGGCATGTTGTTTTGTTTTAAAAAAAAAAGGTTTTATTTGCATTGCCTCATGTCTTGTAAATTGTGCTGCTTTGGATGAGGATTTTAATGTATTCTCGTTTGTTTGGGCTCTCTCGTGTATAGTGGATAAGTTTTTAAAATACATTCAGTTTCAGCAGTAATTCTTTTTATGCATAGAATACTTGTGTAGCGAGCAAAAGTAGTTTCTATTAGCATGCGAGAAAACTGTCATGTATTTCTAAAATGTACAACAAAATCCTAAGAGAGGTTTGTTAAGGTCTGGCTAGCTTGCGGCAATGGGTTTGGCTAAAATAATTATAAGCTACACAAACTACTAAAGGCAAGTGCCAGTTGGATAGGCTTCGCTATGCACAGCCAGCATCTCGGTACTGGCTACATGCAGTTCAGCCAGCAATAGTTATTTTTAGCCATAGCCTGACAGTGCCGCATATGAACAGGCATGACCCTGCAAGATTTTAGAAAAAATTATATGAGAAACTTTGTTTGCTCACTTAGAGAATAACAATATTCTTTCCAACTGTCAACATGGTTTTGTGGCGAAGAGGTCACGTGTTACCAACCGACTGGGAGTAATGGAAGGCCGGACAACAAGTTTGGACAGTAAAGACGAGATTGACGCTATATACCTGGACTTCGCTAAGGCGTTCGACTCCGTACCACACTAGACTCATGGAGAAGCTGAGAGCCTATGGGATAGGGGGAAACCTGCACGAATGGGTTAAAGACTTCCTGGTTGAGTGTACACAGCATGTTAACGTTAATGGGAGCAGTTCTGCCTGTGCGGAAGTAGCCAGCAGGATCCCTCAAGGGAGCGTTCTGGGTCCAGTCCTCTTCGTTATATTTATCAACGATCTCCCACAGGTTGTAAAGAATGTGTGCAGCATGTACGCAGATGACACCAAGGTCTATGGTCCAGCCAAAGAACATGAATCTATCCAGAGGGATTTAGACAGTTTGGTCAACTGGGCGGACAAATCGCAGCTGAAGTTCAATGCTGGTAAATGCAGCGTGCTCCATCTAGGAAGCAGCAACGAAAACAGAACCTACAACATGAGAACACATAACAGCGCTAATTATAATACGGTTCAATTAGAACACTCTTACATGGAGAGGGACTTAGGCATTCAAGTAGATCATGAGCTGAAGTTCTCTAAACACGCCGAAACACAAGTCAACAAGGCAAACAGGCTGCTGGGGCTAATATGTCGATCTTATGAATACCTGGACGAGGAGTCTATAAGGCTGCTCTTCATAGCGCTAGTTAGACCTCATCTTGAGTTCAGGAACTTGTGAGATGCTCCGAAGTCCCCGAGATCCCCGAGATGCTGGCTGTGCATAGCGAAGCCTATCCAACTGGCACTTGCCTTTAGTAGTTTGTGTAGCTTATAATTACTTACTAGTCTTACCTAACTTCTTTTGGTTGGTTGCTGTTTGTAAAACTCGAAAGTCGGCCATTTGATGTTTTAGGGAGCGAAAAGTCAGTAATAGGAGTCTCTATTTTTTCCTCGTTTACTAGTCACTTTTATTCCTTTACATAAAGTGTACTGACTGCTGTACTGTATGGGGCCCGCGCTATGAGAAGGACAAAAAATCATCGAGCATGTTTTGCGCAGAGCCACTAAATCACAGGCGTTTCTAGTGATAGGGACCTGGAGTACGAGCAAAGACTAGAAGCGCTAGATCTGCCCAGTATGAGCTACAGACGACTGAGGGCGACCTCATTGAGGAATATAAATTTATACATGGACTGTAATAATAGTAAGTCTCCGTTCGAATACAACCTGGATGTGCGCACTCGAGGTCATAAGTTGAAACTCAAAAAGAACTATATAGTAGAACAGATCTGCGACGCCATTTCTTTACGAACAGAGTGATAGACACTTGGAATATGCTCCGCAACGACACTGCACAGTTTTAAAAATCAGATTGACAATGACATAGTTTTTAGAATATCACAACTTTAAAACTAAGGTATGCCACCCACTAAGGCCAAAAGCCCATAAAATAAGTCAAATGCATGAACAACAAGTGATTACTACAAGAACCGGACAAAGGACAATGCTCCACAAAGTCCTGGAAGAACATAACATAACATAACATAAAAAAGTATCCTGTGCAGATCAAATACTGAAACTGCGTTCTACTTTTGATTCATTTCTCTCGTGCGACCTTGAGAGGTAAGACCGTTTTTCTCGCGATCGACCCTTGGTAATCTTAGATACAATATGTAATAATTAGTACTATAAAATAAGTAATCTATTTTTTTTTCAATGGTAAAAATCGTTACCGTAAAAGGTTTTCTGATGGTTTGTTTACACGTACAAGTCGTCCTAAAACCCTACAGGCAGCCATCATTAACGTCTCGCAGCAAATTTCCAAAAGTAAAAATTATAATTAATGCAAACAAATAAGATCGCCCTATTTCAGCTTTATTATTTCTATCGTTTTCATGAATATATTTTGTATGGACAATATACTATAAATTATTTTTGAGTATCGAAAATAAATTCCGGAAATGAAATTTTTTTTTGCGCGGTATTGCTTTGCTTCCCTAGAAACTTTCCTTCTATTGATATCGTTACAACAGAGGTAGGCATAATTATAACTCCCCCCGAAAACTAGTCATACCTAACTACTTTTGGTTGGTTACTGTTTGTAAAACTCGAAAGTCGGGCATTTGATGTTTTAGGGAGCGAAAAGTCATTATAGGAGTCTCTATTTTTTCCTCATTTATTAGTAACTTTTATTCGTTTACATAAAGTGTACTGACTGCTGTTTGTTTGTATGTAGATTATAGTCACACGACACTTTCGCATATAGGTGACTACTGGACCGATTTATACTGACACCAGCGGGCCAGTTGTTGGTAAAGGGGAAAATAATATGATCACACGTTGACCAATCCGGGATTCGAACCAGCGACCTTTCGGTTACTAGCAAGACGCTCTTACCAACTGAGCTACCCGGCCCCTCTTGACTGCTGTACTAATTGTTTGGTTTAAATATTTGCAGATGATACAAAAATTTATCAAGTTGTAAATGATGACTCAGACGCCGCTAAAATGCAAACAAACATAAACATGCTAACAGAATGGGCTAATACGTGGAAAATTAAATTTAACAGTGAAAAATGTAAAGTTATGCACTTAGGTCATAAAAACAATCTGTACGAGTATTTTATGGAAGATTTAAAAATTAGAAATAACCTCAGCTGAGAAAGACTTGGGAGTGATTGTTGACTCTAAATTATCGTTCGATGAACATGTGTCCCAGACAGTTAAGAAAGCGAACAGATTATGTGGTATGCTACTTAGTAATATACAGTGTAAAAAAAAAGAAATTATGGTTCCACTTTTTAAGTCACTTTTAAGACCTGTATTGGAGTATGGAAATTCTGTATGGAGCACATGTTTAAAAAAACATAATACGGCAATAGAAGGTGTTAAAAAACGATTTACCAAGAAAATTGTTGGGTTGAGGGATTTAAGCTATGAACATAGATTAGAAACCATAAAACTGCCAAGTCTGGAATTCAGGAGATTACGAGGTGACATGATAGAAACATACAAAATTGTCCATGGAATATATGATGTTAATACTACTAAAACATTGTTTTTTAAGAGTGTTTTGACTTACACAAGAGGACACTCACTAAAATTAGATAAACAAAATGTTACCACCTCTAAATATAGTTGTTTCTTTACTAATAGAATTATAAATGCATGGAATAATTTACCACAATTTGTTGTGACAGCAGGAACAGTAAACTCATTTAAGAATGGTATTGATAGTTTTTGGAAATCTAAGGTATACAAAACAGATTTAGAAATTTATTAATGGTAATAAGTGCGCGCATCCATATTTGTAGTGCGAGGGTAAAAGCACATAAAACCCCCGCAAGTGACTTAGAGCAGGCAATAAAGGCTGATAGCCTACAAAGCCATAGATATGATATGATATGATATGATATGATATGATATGATATGATATGATATGATATGATATGATATGATATGATATGATATGATATGATATGATATTGCGTCCGTCTAATTTTGTTTTCTGTTTGAACCCTTTTAGACCATGCCATCTAGAGCGCACGTTGAAGTTCACTATGGGCCCTACGAGGCTTGTGGAATAGTTGAACATCGCACCTCCAGGCTTGAGGGATTATTGAGTAAGCTTAGTTGTTTTATTTTTTGCCTTTTACCTTCCTCTTCCGCTGAAGTTCTTCTACATCTTTTAACCGAATTTCCTTTTCAGTTTTTCTGCTAAAATATAATGTGTCAATGTTGTTATAAATAATAATACATACCTTGTTTGTTTGTTTGTTTTTAAGCAAAAAGAATGTAATCATGCATGTGTTTTCTGAATGATAACAGATTTAGTGCAAAGATGTTTATATGTAGTGTATTATTTATTTTATTCATTAATTTATTAATTCATTAATGCATGCACTCAGTTTTTTTGTTCATTCTTGAATTTAGTATTCTTGATAATATACTTTGTTTTATACGTTTTGGGTTTGTATTTGTTGTTGTTGTTTGTTTGTTTGTTGTTGTTGTTGTTATTGATGATGATGATGATGATGATGATGATGATGATGATGATGATGATGATGATGATGATGATGATGATGATGATGATTGTCACGAATTGGCTAGTTTAAACTCTTCCTATCGACTATTTAGCATTGTGTAGCCTTTGTAACAGTAGAGAGTTAGTACAGTACACAGTAGCAATTAAATTACAGCACACTGCGAGCCTGAGCCACACACACAGCGCAGTGACGTCAGCACTTGAGTTTTGAATATGAACATTTTACCCAATGAGAGCTTACGCAAAGCGGTTCGAGCCAGTTTGACTGGGTCCGAGCCTAACACATTTTTGGTCAGTTGGGAGTAATACACCGAAGTGTTAACAGCTAGAAAGCTGGCAGAGAAATCTCTCTACACTTAGACCAGGAAGCAGGACTTAGGAATCGTAGAATTCTATCAAGTCACACGGGCCTGAACTTGTCAAACAGGTAAATGAACACCCTTCTGTTTCATCGTGATATATGTGTAGTATTGTTGAAATTATGTTTGAAGAATTTGCTATGCATAAATGTGAATTGTTAATCCGAATTTGCGTGACCATGTGGAAGAGCCTACCACGAGGCGAAACACGACCGGTTACGCCACCATGTTGCATACCATACGGAACCACTGTTGTTTAACTTATATGTATGTTTGCAGACCAGTGGCTGTACCACTGAATGTTTATAATATTATTAATTCTGTATGTGTATAGTTAGCCACGTTTGATATTTATGTATGTATAGGAATTTAGAGTGAGATTCCAGTGGAACCCGGAAGTAGCAGAATGTTCGTCGCTTATGTATAGAGATGTGGAGCTATCACTGAGGGCTACTTGGCTTTCAGTGAGACGCTCTGCACAAACCGATTATTCAGGGTTGTGCAGAATTTCGTCTCTTATATTACAGACGGGCAGGCGAGCTATCCAGAGCTATCCCGAGCTATCCCGAGCTATCCTGTGAACCCCACTCCACAGAAACAAGTTGGTTGAGGAACCTCTACCGCACAAGTCGGAACGAGCGACCCGGTAAAACTCCCTGTCAGACCCCACAGCGTGGCCAGGGAACCCAACTACACAACGACACAGGTGGACCAGAAGCTACCTCACAGAAGGACTTCGACCGCACCACCCGCCAGTTAAGTGTGTTATCCCAAGTGCACTTAAACTGATCAGAACAGGACCACAGTAGTCCAACTATTCAGAAACTCTAAAACGGACCACAGTAGTCCAAATCTACATGAGATATACTAGCGAGTGCCCGATGAAGATAGAACAGCAGCATAGACTATCAGCGATCGAACTATTAGCATTGAAAGAGACTTTTTAAGTTAGATTAGTACTTAGAGAACCTTGTATAGAGTAGAAGAAATAAATGTGTGATTTTAACTGTTATCAAAAGGCTGGACTACATATGATTCATAGCCGTGTGAAAGCTAGTGTGACAGTATTCTTTTACCTTTTTTCTATCTATTTCTGTACCCCAACCTTAACACAGAACGAGCTAAACAAATAAATTTATTAAAGTAATTCATAGGGTGACTTACTAGCAGTTCCCACCGAATAAACGTGAGGGTCCATAATTCCATTGTGCAGAGCCCATAAACCCCACGTGACACTTTAATTGGCGAGCCTAGCCAGGATCTGTGTATAATAGGAATTGGGTATAAACGGATCTAAGTACAATAAAATTAGATAACAGTAGGAGTAGTAGAATAACTTAGAATAGTGGTAACATTGACTCAGTTTGGGTGCACTATTCTTTAGTTAAAAACTTTTTTGCTTCAATTATTTTTGTGTCTGTATGTTGCATTGTTCTTTTGCAGGTTTTGCTTAAGTAACTGTTGTATGCCATTTGACTCTTGTTTTATTCTATTATTGATTACGAATTTGATTGTCTTTGCATTGTTTTTATTGACTTGCAATATTACTAGTGTTTTGGTATTCCACGTGATTCAGAGGGTGTTCATAGACACGTTTGGCAATGTCGGACCCAGTGGCCTTGAGATTGCGTTTCAAGGAATTGGGAGAAGCTTTACACTTAGCAGGGGCGGACCTAATTGCGTATATAAATGCAGAGGTAGAGAAACAGGAGGCTAAGGCAGAGAGAGCAGCAGAAAGGGAGGCGAAGAAACTAGCCTTAGAAGCAGAGCAGAAGAAACTAGCATTAGAAGCAGAACAGAAGAAACTCGAAGCAGATCAGAGAAAAGCAGAATTAGAAGCAGAGCAAAAGAAATTAGAAGCAGAGCAGAAGAAACTAGAATTAGAAGGAGAACAGAAGAAGGCAGCATTAGCAGCAGAGAGAGAAGCAGAAGTTAGGAGATGGGAGTATGAGAGGGCAGAAAAAGAAAAAGAGAGGGCAGAGAAAGAAAAAGAGAGGGAAGAAAAGGAAAAAGAAAGACAGCATGAGTTAGAGCTAAGAAGATTGGGATCAGGAGCTTCAAGTTCTTCCTCAACCCCTTCCCACTCAGATCAGCTAGAGGTAGCATCCAACCCTGTACAAGGAATGTCATTTCCACTGGGAACATTCAATGAGAGAGAAGAAGGTCTAGATCTCTATCTGACTAGGTTTGAGCGCCTAGCAACAGAGTATAAACTAGATCCCACTCATTGGTCTTTCAAGCTTAGTCAAGGACTTAGAGGAAAGGCTTATGACATCTACAGTAAGCTACCGACTGACAGAGTGACTGACTATCACAAAGTAAAAGAGGCACTCCTAACGGGATTCGAACTGACAGGAGAATGCTACCGGCAAAAGTTCCGCACCAATCGGAGAGTGAAAGGAGAGAGCTATGCGCAGTTCGCGGATCGGTTGTCCACAACGCTGGATAAGTGGATTAGCCAGTCAGCCACGGCTAAGACGTATGATGGACTGACAGAACTGTTAGTATGGGAACAGCTACGGGAAACCATGACCCCCGAGCTGAGAACATTCTCAGTAGAGCAGGGCGCGGAAAGACTAGAAGATCTGGTCAAGGTCGCAGATAGGTACGTGGCCGCACACGGAGAAGCCAAGAGCTTCAGGCGAGACCTAAAGCCTAACGGGAAAGAGGCACAGAAACGAAGCCCTAACCGAGAAGAGCGCACCGCGAATAAGCCGAATAACCCCAGACCTGGGCAAAATAAAGGACCCAACACGGAATTCGGGAAAAGAGGTCCCGCAGAACAGAGACGGTATTGTTCGTTCTGCAACAGAAACAATCACTCCACCGCAGAATGTTTCAAGTTGGCCGCACAACGTAGGGAAGAGCGCGAAAGCCGGCCAGCGCACAGAGTTCTAACTCAAAGTAGCGGTAATAAGCCACACACGATCGGAGATCACCCATCGGTGACAGACACGGTCAAGGTCAACGGAAAAGAAGCGAACTGTCTGTATGACACAGGTCTATCATACGACGCGATAGTCAGCGAGTCTCTTGTATCGCGCGCGGACTTGACAGACAAGACAGTCGACTTACAAGGAGCAGACTTGACGAAACCGACGACTACTTGCCCAATAGCTTGGATCGAAGTAGAGAGTAGGTACGTCACAGGACGAATCCAAGCAGCTGTTTTACAGAAACCCCTGTATGATCTAGTGCTAGGTTGTAGGTATGTGTTCTTAGGCACGCCCCCAAAAACTGTAGAGATAGCTGCAGTGCAAACCAGGGCCCAAGCTAAAACCCAACCACCCCAGCCCGAGTTCGCTCCGAATCCAGGACTCGAAGAGATCAAAACAGCACAGAAAGAAGACACCTCGATAGCGAAGTGCTTCCAGAAGCTACCCAAGGCGCACACACCCCCGCACAAGGGAGACTTCTACATGGAACAGGGAGTTCTACATCGACAAGGAGATGGAGATCACACCCAACTAGTACTACCAGCCACCCTTCGAGCCCAAGTACTAGAATTAGGCCACAGCATGCCACTCAGCGGACACATGGGAATTGGAGCCACAGTGCAGAGAATCAGCGCACACTACTATTGGCCAGGAATCACGGAGGATGTCAAGCGCTACGTGAAATCTTGCCACCAATGTCAACGATATTCCCCGCGACATCACACCGTACCAGTTACCTTAGGACCATCAGTAGTAGTCGGCGTGCCATTCCAGCAAGTCTCAGTAGACCTAGTAGGACCACTGCCCATGACCAAGAAGCGGAACAGATTTCTACTCACACTCGTCGACGCATGTACGATGTGGTGCGAAGCAGTCCCGTTGCCAGCGATCGACACCAAGAAGATTGCAGATGCACTCATCGCCATCTTTACCAGAGTCGGATTCCCGGACAGCATTAGAACGGACAACGGATCTCAGTTCACCGGCCGCCTGATGCAAGACGTGTTCGAGTTGATACAAGTCCATCACATTCGCACACCACCATACCACCCCGCCAGCAACGGACAAGTAGAAAGACTGAATGGAACCCTTCTCACCATACTCAGGAAAGTCGCCGACGACAATCCAGAAGCGTGGGACACCTACGTGAATGCGGCACTGTTCGCATACCGAGAAACGCCCCATGCAGCCACAGGCTACACCCCGTCAACATTGCTATTCGGCAGACCTCTAGCAGGACCGCTAGAAGCCCTACGCAGAAGTTGGACGGAAGCCAAGATAGACGACACACCCAGAGGTGCCACCAAGTACGTCGCAGACCTGCAGGAAACCCTCAAAGCAACGTGGAAGAAAGCTGGTGAAGCACTGAAGAAGGCAAGAGCCCGTCAGGCGAAGTACTACAACCGCCACGCGAAGGACAGAGAACTGCAAGTCGGCGATCAAGTGCTACTCTTACTTCCAAGTGGAACCAACAAGCTGGACATCGCTTGGAGAGGACCGTACCGGGTGACTGCCAAGAAATCCAAGACAGTCTACCAAGTAGAGGTGAACGGGAGAGCCCGATACCACCACATCAATCTCCTCAAGAAATACACGGACCGACCAGCGACCCCCAGCACTCACAACTTGTTAGCCATCGCCATCGCGGAAGAAGGAGAAAGCATGGAGACCAATGCAGTAGAGTATCCCCTGCACTCCAAAGAAACCTACAAAGACGTGATACTCAACGGAGACCTAGCCGCTAAACAGCGACAGCAAGTACTACAGGTCATTCGACAACATCAGACTGTGCTCACAGACCGACCAGGGAGGACAGACCTCGTCGAAGTAACCCTAACGGTGACCGACCCAACACCCGTCCGCCAGAAGCTCTACCCGATGCCACTGTCGCAGCAGCGAGCCATCAAGGAAGAGATAGACACCTTACTGGCAGCCGGAATCATCTCAGAGTCTACTTCACCCTACAGCGCAGGCACGGTATTGTTGCGAAAACCCAACGGAGAGCATCGACTGTGCATCGACTTCAGACTCCTGAATGCGGTAACGCAGTTCCAGCCAGAGCCACTCCCGGACCAGACAGACCTATTTGCCAAGCTACAGCGAGCGAAGTACTTCTCACGCATCGACCTCAGCAAAGGATACTACCAGATACCAGTGCAACCGCAAGTCCGAAAGTACCTAGCGTTTAGCACTATGGAAGGACACTTCGAGTTCAATGTACTTCCATTCGGACTCCACAACGCACCCAGCATCTTCAGCGCCATGATGCGAAAACTCCTGGCACCCCTGAGCAGCGAGCACCTACATTCGTTTATGGACGACATCCTCATCGCAACACCCACGTGGGAGGAACATGTCACGCTCCTACAACAACTACTCGCCCGCCTCAGAGACACGGGATTGACGGCAAGACCCACCAAATGTCAGATTGGATTCACAGAACTAGAATTTCTGGGACACACCATCAGTCAAGGAAGCCTGCGACCGGTAGAAAAGACAGTGAAACGCCTACTCGACGCTCCTAGGCCCAAGACAAAGAAGGAAGTGCAGTCATTTCTAGGACTCTGCGGCTTCTACCAGAAGTTCATCCCCAACTACAACAGCATCGCCGTACCTCTGACAAATGGAACCCGGAAAATCGCCCCGGACAAAGTCGTATGGACAGCGGAATGCGAGACAGCATTCCAAACACTCAAGGACAGAATGACATCGGCGCCAGTACTCCACCTACCCGATTTGACTCAGCCATTCGTTCTTCGCACCGACGCAAGCGACTTAGGACTCGGAGCAGTACTGCTACAGCGCGACCCCAAGAATGCAGAGACGCTATTCCCTGTCGCCTACGCCAGCAGAAAATTGAGACCCGCCGAGACCCACTACGCCACGTCGGAGAAGGAATGCCTTGGACTAGTCTGGGCCATACAGAAGTTTCAACTCTACCTGTATGGGACCCATTTCACAGTTCAGGTGGACCACCAACCACTATCGTTCCTGGCAGCCTCCAAGTCTTTGAACTCTCGCCTGATGCGATGGGCACTCACCCTTCAGGCGTACTCATTCCAAATCGAGTACATCCCCGGCAAAGAAAACCACGGAGCCGACTACCTCAGTCGCCATCTCGTGGAGGACACAGCAGCTGTCGCCCACCCAACACAACTAAGGGCCACAGCACCAGAATTCGTCCCCGCCCAGTAATACCCTGTCACTAGTGTCCATAGCTACCTGGCACAGCATTGCAGCTCAGGTAGAGCAACTTACTTAGTTTGTAAATAGGACCCTAGGATAGTGCAGTGTTAAACTAGGCTCTGTAGTAGAAAAAGGTCGAATCCAGTAGTCATCGCCTTTTTTCAGTTGAGGGAGCCTGTCACGAATTGGCTAGTTTAAACTCTTCCTATCGACTATTTAGCATTGTGTAGCCTTTGTAACAGTAGAGAGTTAGTACAGTACACAGTAGCAATTAAATTACAGCACACTGCGAGCCTGAGCCACACACACAGCGCAGTGACGTCAGCACTTGAGTTTTGAATATGAACATTTTACCCAATGAGAGCTTACGCAAAGCGGTTCGAGCCAGTTTGACTGGGTCCGAGCCTAACACATTTTTGGTCAGTTGGGAGTAATACACCGAAGTGTTAACAGCTAGAAAGCTGGCAGAGAAATCTCTCTACACTTAGACCAGGAAGCAGGACTTAGGAATCGTAGAATTCTATCAAGTCACACGGGCCTGAACTTGTCAAACAGGTAAATGAACACCCTTCTGTTTCATCGTGATATATGTGTAGTATTGTTGAAATTATGTTTGAAGAATTTGCTATGCATAAATGTGAATTGTTAATCCGAATTTGCGTGACCATGTGGAAGAGCCTACCACGAGGCGAAACACGACCGGTTACGCCACCATGTTGCATACCATACGGAACCACTGTTGTTTAACTTATATGTATGTTTGCAGACCAGTGGCTGTACCACTGAATGTTTATAATATTATTAATTCTGTATGTGTATAGTTAGCCACGTTTGATATTTATGTATGTATAGGAATTTAGAGTGAGATTCCAGTGGAACCCGGAAGTAGCAGAATGTTCGTCGCTTATGTATAGAGATGTGGAGCTATCACTGAGGGCTACTTGGCTTTCAGTGAGACGCTCTGCACAAACCGATTATTCAGGGTTGTGCAGAATTTCGTCTCTTATATTACAGACGGGCAGGCGAGCTATCCAGAGCTATCCCGAGCTATCCCGAGCTATCCTGTGAACCCCACTCCACAGAAACAAGTTGGTTGAGGAACCTCTACCGCACAAGTCGGAACGAGCGACCCGGTAAAACTCCCTGTCAGACCCCACAGCGTGGCCAGGGAACCCAACTACACAACGACACAGGTGGACCAGAAGCTACCTCACAGAAGGACTTCGACCGCACCACCCGCCAGTTAAGTGTGTTATCCCAAGTGCACTTAAACTGATCAGAACAGGACCACAGTAGTCCAACTATTCAGAAACTCTAAAACGGACCACAGTAGTCCAAATCTACATGAGATATACTAGCGAGTGCCCGATGAAGATAGAACAGCAGCATAGACTATCAGCGATCGAACTATTAGCATTGAAAGAGACTTTTTAAGTTAGATTAGTACTTAGAGAACCTTGTATAGAGTAGAAGAAATAAATGTGTGATTTTAACTGTTATCAAAAGGCTGGACTACATATGATTCATAGCCGTGTGAAAGCTAGTGTGACAGTATTCTTTTACCTTTTTTCTATCTATTTCTGTACCCCAACCTTAACACAGAACGAGCTAAACAAATAAATTTATTAAAGTAATTCATAGGGTGACTTACTAGCAGTTCCCACCGAATAAACGTGAGGGTCCATAATTCCATTGTGCAGAGCCCATAAACCCCACGTGACAATGATGATGATGATGATAATGATGATGATGATGGCAGAAGATATCTTCCAATAGCTGTTGCGGCTTCAGCAAACGTCTGCAACAGGTGGATGATTATGATGATGTTGATGCTGCTGCTGCTGCTGCTGCTGCTGCTGCTGCTGATGATGATGATGATGATGATGATGATGATGATGATGATGATGATGATAAAGTCTTGTATTGTTTATGCTCAGTGCTTTTATAAGTATGTGTTTTGATTGGTTTTAGTGGTATTGCAACGAGATGGCCACACATCAGAGGTGATAGAGATCAAGGACAGAAATGTGGTTGAACTGCATGTCAACGGAGAACTGATCTTTCAGTGTGATATCCGACAACTTGATTATGGTAAGTTTTGTTCTATATTCCATTGGTCAGAAGAATAAGTTCGCTTCAAGTAAGTCAACTATCTAATTGAGCACGCTGTAGTAAAATGAATATAGGACCACAATCAGTAAGAACAATCTTTGGGGGTGATACCGTAAACCTACCATTTGTGTATTAGCCATTTATTGTACACTATAATATTTTTTTATTACTAGCTTTTTTTTCAGTGTTTTAAGCATACTGTTCTTTCTCCTTCGTTGTTCATATCAGTTTAAAAATGTTTGAAACAATTTTGTGCTGTGTTTCATTTTCATTTCTTTCTTCTTCTTTTTTTTAGGCACATAATAGACAGTCTTTAGGTCAAACATCTTCAAGCTGCAATGACGGTTTAAAATAAGTGTGTCCATTTTAATTGTGTAATTTTGGGGTGCCTGGATGCCAGTGCATTGGAAGATTTTTTTAATGTTCCACCTTCACCCCCACCCCTTAGCATGCTGCTAGTATGGATGATGCTGTGCCTTCAAGGTGGACCATATCATCATCATCATCATCATCATCATCATCATCATCATCATCATCATCATCGTCATCATCATCATCATCATCATCGTCATCATCATCATTATCATCTCAGTAACATTTTCAAATTAAGGCTGATTTATTTTAGTAACTAAAAAGATAAAACGGTGGCGTTCTGTTTCATAGGAGGAGATGGACAGCTGGATCCTCTTTGTGCTGAGGCAGTGAAAGCAGTCAAAAAGGCATTTTAGATCTGTCCTTTGGGTCTTTATGTAAGGGAGGTGAAATGAGATGAGAACTTCCGTTTCATAACGAAAAAATTTAAAATGGTTATATTCTTTCTTAACTCAATTATCTTGAATTCTGAATTGCTTGATGGAATCCATAAAATTACTGTAATAGGCATAATAATTTATTTATTTTTAATGTTCTGTATTTCGATTTTTTTTAAATGTTTTCTTTAAGATCAGACAATGACAGCAAGGTTTTTGTCTATATAATATTATCTGTCTTCATTTTTGCAATATTTCGACCTTAGTTGTTTTATTTTTTATTTCCTCTTGTATGAAAAAATGGGTTATACTATGATAAACTTAATTTGCTCGTTTCTGCATTCTCTTTATATTCCTGAACCTAAAGCAAGAAACGTGACAGATTTTGTTGTAGTCTTTTCTGTCTGACTAATCTGTATTGCGGATTTATAAGGTAAAACATGTACAGTCAATCAGCTCTGTAGTGCAAAATATTAAAACATGCAATAGTATCCATGTACGTGGACAGTGTGTGAGTAAATGGGAATAAATGAGCATGAAGGAGAAGATGGCAAAGAAGGAAAAAAAAGTGACATTTGAATATTTGTTGAAATAGTGTTGTTTTGAAATGTGTTGAAAATATATGTTGCACAAAATTGCATTTCTGGCAGTCCTTTTTATTGTTTGTTCAATTCATTTCACGCAATCAAAGTGTGTGTGTGTGTGTGTGTGTGTGTGTGTGTACGTGTGAGAGAGAGTGCGCGTGTGTGTGTGTGTGTCTAAACTGATGAATGCACACTCCATATGTAAGCAGGAGTAGTCAATCAAATTCATTTTTACAGTACTTTCTTCTAATCCTTTCTCTCCTTCTCCTTCTTCCTCTTCTTCTTCTTCTTGAATATATAAGCTGACTCGACTGTCGATGCTTTGTAATTTATTTAATAATGTATTGTTTGATGAAAAGTACACCTCCTGACCATAAACAAGCTTTGAACGGACTAGTGATATTGCTAAATTAAGAGGGATTTGGTATCCTGACCCCAATTTTGTACACTAATAATTTTTAATAAATTTAGGGATTTTCTTGCCTTTGTTATTAAATGTTCAATATGTAATTTCCAGTTTAATTTAGAAGTTAGCTGAACACCAAGAAACTTAACCTGTTTCTTGTATATAAGAATCTCATCATTTAATTTTAAAACAGGTAAACATTTAGGATTAATACCATTATTAAAAAGCATTAAAAACGTTTTTTCAGATGACAATTCCAGACCATTATTTTTCATAAAGAGATTAAGGTTTTTCAGTTCTTCTTGAAACAGTTTTTGTACATGTGTTATTACTCTCTGCTTAGTATGTTTTCGAAGAGATGTATTAATCCACATGGCAATATTATCAGCGTACTGAACAACATTTAATGGATTAGAAATAACAGTGGGAAGATCGTGAATAAGTATTGAAAACAATAATGGTGCAATTATAGAGCCCTGAGGAATTCCCATGTCAATGTTATGATAAGATGAATAAGTGTTTCCTACTCGTGTACATATAGATCTGCCATTTAAATAATTTTTTATATAATTATACATATGACCACTTATTCCAATATTTTTTAACTTATATAACAATATACAATACAATACAATATAATACAATACAATACATCTTTATTCATCTCTACAAGAGAAATTGCAAGCTTGACTGCGCGTGTCTGTAAAATCAATTAATCAAAAACCTTGCAAAAATAACGGAGTTACATCACATGTTCACATCACATATTCACATCATACCATCACATACAACGTTATACCCACACTCTTACTAAGAAGAAGTCTAAAAATAATGCATTGACTGTATAGGCCTAATAAGGGAAGTCTATAATACATACAATCAATTAATACCATATCTATATCGCTATCAGTTTAACTAAAGAAGACAATCGACTGACAACAAAGTGTAAAAATTAATATGTTTTATCACAAAAGAAAATAAAAAAGGCCCCCTAAATCCGTTATCAAAGTGACAACACCACCACCTAACGCCCCACCTGGGAGTTGAAGACGTGAATTGCAGATGGAATGAATAAGTTTCTGTAGCGTGTGGTTCTCGTGTATGGATGTCTGAATCTTAGGCTTCTGTCCATCCGTGTGCTGTAAAATTCAGGTCTGAGTGGGTGCGTGTCGTCGGTCAAAATCTTCTGTAGCTTGTCGGTAAGTAGTCTTTCCTGTGTTGATGCGAAAGTGTCCTGTCTCCTCCCAACCACCCCACTTACTTTCTTGATGAACTTTTCTAATCTATCACTGTCCTGCTTGCTGATGCTGCACTCCAACACATGGATCCAAAGTACAGAACACTATTGCAGATTGACGTATAAAACATCTAGAGAATCTCTTGTCTAACATTACAAGATCCGATTTTCCTCAAAAAGTACAGGCGAGAGTGGAGCATCTTCACAATGGCATCATTGTTGGGTTTCCATGTCAATTTATTGTCTTTAATGATCCCCAAATACTCCAATCTTCTCTACAAACTCCCCCCCCCCCCCCCTCTCCTTGATCATATATCACCATGTATTTGGGGTGGCCTCGTGGCGCAGTGGATTAGTCGCCGGTTTCCTATGCCGAAGGTCGCGGGTTCGATAACCGCAAGGGGCGAACGTATGTGACTTAGGTACGAGGCTATTGAGGTCACTGAGAATTTCTCCGGGCACTCCGGTTTCCTCCATCCCTTCAATAATGGTACTGGACGCAATCAATATACAATTTCAAAAATAAAAATTCGATTTTCTTGCGTCTTCCAATAGCGATATTCCTGCCTTTACACCACTTGTTTGAGTGATGGATATGTATTAGTTGTGTGTGTGTGAGGGTGGATTAGACAGGTGAGCGTGTATGTTGGTACAGATCGCCGCGCTTTGAGCCTCATTGATTTGGGGAAAGGCGCGTATATAGCATCCAGTATTATTATTATTATGTACATGTTCATTCCTCCTATTGTCCACAATAATATTCTTGGTCTTGCCTACGTTAAGTTCTAAATGATTATCGTCACACCAGCCATCAAACCTGTATCTACCTCCTGCCTGTAGTCAGAGTCGTCTCCGTCAGTAAAGGTCCCAGTCAGTCCAGTGTCATCTGCAAATTTTGCATAGGACAGGAGTCGCTAGAACTTCTAAAATCAGCTGTATACAAAGAAAAAAGAAAAGGGTAGAGAACTGTGCCCTGTGGAGCGCCTGTGTTCGTTTATACAGTGACTGACACTAGGTTATCTCTCATCTTCACAAACTGAGGTCTCTTTAAATAATCCATGATGCAGAGAATGGTGGGAGATGAAATATTGATTTTAAAAAGCTTCCTATCTTGTCACATCCAATCCCGTAACTCAAAGGTCGTTGGGGCACCACAGATGATCGTTTAACCAGCGTACTCTATCTTTCTCTGTTCTCAGCAACCCTCATGGTGTCGTTCGGTGTCAAGCTAGTCCATTCTCGAATGTTGTCGCCCCACCTCTTTTTCTGTATCCCTCTTCTTCTGCCCCCTTGCATCGTGCCTTGCCGAATGTTTTTTCAAGGCCTCATGCTCTGGTGACGAGGCCATACCATCGGAGTTTCCGTTTCTTCACAACTGTGAGTATGTCATCGTGTTGTCCAATGGCTTGTGTGATGGTCTGTCGGACTTCGTTGTTGGTGATGTGCTTGTTATAAAAAAAATACCCAGAAGTCTTCTATAGCACCTCATCTCCATGCTTTGTATTCTTCGTTGTAGATCTGCTGTGAGGGTCCATGTTTTGCAAGCGTATAAAAAGATGGAGATGACAAGAGAGCGCAGCAGCCGTACCTTGGAATGTAGACTGATGGTCCTGTCTTTCCAAATGGGCTTCAACCTTGTCAGGGCAGCAGTTTGTGCGATCCTCGAGAGGATTTCCTGTCGGGACCCATTGTCTGAAACAATGGTTCCTAAATATTTGAAACTATGCACTGTGTTGAGGGATTGGCCTTGGACTTTGATGTCCATGTTGATGCCATTAGTTTGGTGGTCATCATTTTGATCTTCTCTGCACTTATTTCCATTCCATAGGCTCTGGAGGTGGTGTCAAGCCTCTGTGCCAGCTGTTCAAGTTCTTGTTCCTCTCCAGCCAATCCATCAGTGTCATCCGCAAAACGGAGGTTGGAGATTTCTCTATCCCTATGTTGACGGTGCCTTGGTGATCTGCAAAAGCATCTGACACTATGCGCTCTAGGAAGATGTTGAAGAGTTTTAAAGAGAGCAGGCATCCTTGACGCACACCGATTGTTGTTCTGAACCAGTTTTCGATGGCGCTGTTGTGGAGGACTGCACTATAGTCCGTATTCTATTTATAGACTTTTCTTCTGCTTTCAATACCATACAGCCACACCTCATGGCACAGAAGCTTTTGTCTTACACTGTCCCTCGTAGACTCGTCCTGTGGATCGTTCACTTCCTCGTGTCCAGATCTCAGGTCGTCCGCTTTCACTCTGCTGTCTCATCTCTCAAACAAACGTCCACGGGAGCTCCTCCGGGTACGGTTCTTTCTCCGGTACTTTTCACGCTCTACAAAAACGACTGCAGAGGAACTGACGCCAAACCGGTCATAAAGTACTCGGACGATTCTGCCCTTGAGGACCTGCCCAATTCAAATGCTGTGTATTTCTCTGCAGTTGATAGGTTCAGCTCCTGGTTCAAACAAAATTATCTGGACTTAAATGTCAAGAAAACTAAGGAACTGGACATTGACTTTCGTAAAAACAACGCTCTCATTCCAGACCTTGTCATTGATGGTGTTACAGTCGAGAGAGTCACTCAATACAAATACCTGGGAACCATCATTGAACAGAAACTGAACTTCACTGCAAACACCCAGGCCATCCACAAAAAATGTCAGTCTAGAATTTACTGCCTTCAAAAACTTCGAAATCTCCAAGTCAATAGCCTTCAGACTTTTTACTCTTCTTTTATTGAGTCCGTTCTTACCTTTTGTTTTATCTGCTGGTATGGAAGTTTGTGTGTAAAAAACAAAAGTGTGCTGGATCGAGTGGTGAAAGTCTGTGGGAAGGTTGTGGGAGTGAAACAAGAGAGTCTGCAGGTGTTGTATGAAAGGCGTGTTGTGCGGAAAGCCAGTTGCATTGTGCTGGATAGCACTCATGTGCTTGCACACCACTTCCAGCTCCTGCCTTCTGGAAGACGCTACCAAACACCAAGGGTCAGAACTCTCAGAACGAAAAACAGTTTTATCCCAAAAGCTGTCTCATTACTTAATAAATGACATGTGTGTGTGTGAGTGTGTGTGTTTGCCCAAAATTATTTCATTTAACATTTGTTGTCGTTTAATGTTAGCATGCATACATGTAAGTGTAATTATATTCATGTGTGGCTGTGTAGTTTTATCCTCATTGTCATTATGATTGTTGTTATTATTATTGTGATGGTTATTCCATGTTGATTGTAATTGTACACCACAATGTAATTTTTTGTAAAAGATAATAAAGTTGTCTTATCTTATCTTATCTTATCTTATCTTATCTTATCTTATCTTATCTTATCTTATCTTATCTTATCTTATAGCCTTGTCATACAACTTTTGATGACTTCAGTAATGTTAGGGCTGATGTTGTACGCTCTCATGATTGCCTACAGAGCTGCATGTAAGACTCGGTCAAACGCTTTCTTGAAGTCTACAAACACATGATATAGGTGTTGTTTGTGCTGTAGGTATTTTTCGCAGATTATTATGAGGTTGAAAATCTGTTCAGTGGTACTTCGCCATGCCCTGAATCCTGCCTGTTCTTCAGCTATGATTTGTTCAGCTTGGGGTTTTAACCTGTTGAGTATTATTTTCATGAGGACCTTGCTGGGATGGCTGAGTAGGCTGATAGAGCGGTAATTTTCACACTCCTAAAGATTACCCTTTTGGGGAAGAGTGATGACAAGCGACGGGGCCCATGGAGTTGGCCACTGACCGCTCTGCCAGATCTTGTTACAGATAATGGTGAGAGGACAATTATCGCTTCTCCTCCGGTTTGAAGCAATTCCGCGGGTATGTTGTCCGCTCTCGCTGACTTCCACTTCTTTAGCGATTGCACTTCTGCTGCTGTTGTGTGTGTGTGTGTGTGTGTGTGGGGGGGGGGGTGTGTGTGCGTGTGTGTGTGCATTTGTATCTCCCTTTAAACTTGCCTTTTTATACTTAGGTGTGATTTTTGTTATTATTTCCTTCGATGACTACAGTGTTTTATCTCATAATGTTGTACCGTCTTAATGAAATATTTATCCTTGTTGGATGCGATGTTTGTTTTATTTCTTCCGATGTTTGACTGTTTTATCTCATAATGGTTTATCACATTGTTTAAATATTTATCCTCGCGAGCGCATGATTGTGTGTGTATGCGTGTGAGCGCTTAGAGCAAGCTTTAAGTTTGGCTATTTTAAAAAAAATATATTATTATTATTATTATTATTATTATTATTATTATTATTATTATTATTATTATTATTATTATTATTATTATTATTATTATTATTATTATTATATTGTTCACAGTCGAAGAAAGAAAGTTCAACTATGAATTGAGATCGCAATTAAAAAAGAACAATGCAGGGCATTTAATGCCTATCCTATCCTATCCTGTCCCGTAACTCGGAGGTCGTAGGGGCAACACAGATGATCGTTTAAACAGCATACTCCATTTTTATCTGTCCTCAGCAGCCCTGATGGCTTCGCTCAGTGTCAAACCAGTCCATTCTCGAATGTTGTCCTCCCACCTCTTTTTTGGTCTCCCTCTTCTTCTACCTCCTTGCACAGTGCCTTGCAGAATGGTCTTTGCAAGGCCTGATGATCTGGTGACGTGGCCATACCATCGGAGTTTCCGTTTCTTCACCACTGTGAGCAGGTCATCGTGTTTGTCCAATGGCTTGTTTGATGGTCTGTCGGACTTCGTCGTTGGTGATGTGTTGGGTATAGGAAATGCCCAGAAGTCTTCTGTAGCACCTCATCTCCATGCTTTGTATTCTTCGTTGTAGGTCTGCTGTGAGGATCCATGCTTCGCAAGCATATAGGAAGATGGAGATGACAAGGGAGCGCAGCAGTCTTACTTTGGAATGTAGACTGATGGTCCTGTCTTTCCAAATGGGCTTCAACCTTGTCAGGGCAGCAGTTGTTTGTGCGATCCTGGAGAGGACTTCTTGTCGGGACCCATTGTGTGATACAATAGCTCCTAAATATTTGAAGCTATGTACTGTGTTGAGGGATTGGCCTTGGACTTTGATGTCCGTGTTGATGCCATTAGTGTTGTTGGTCATCATTTTGGTCTTCTCTACACTTATTTCCATTCCATAAGCTCTGGATGTGGTTTCAATTCCCTGTACCAGCTGTTCAAGTTCTTGTTCCTCTCCAGCCAGTCCATCAATGTCATCTGCAAAACGAAGATTGGAGATTGCTCTACCCCAAATGCTGACTGTGCCTTCGTGATCTGCAAGGGCATCTGACATGATGCGCTCTAGGAAGATATTGAAGTGTGTTGGAGAGAGTATTCATCCTTGACGCACACCGATTGTTGTTCTGAACCAGTTCCCGATGACGCTGTTATGGAGGACTGCACTGGTACCCTTGTCATACAGGCTTTTGATGACTTCAATAATTTTAGGGCTGATGTTGCACACTTTCATTGTTGCCCATAGAGCTGCATGCAAGGTAACATTCAGGAGTGTGAAAATTACCGGACCATCAGCCTCATCAGCCATCCCAGCAAGGTCCTCCTGAAAATAATACTCAACAGGTTGAAACCCCAAGCTGAACAAATCATAGCTGAAGAACAAGCAGGATTCAGGGCAGGGCGAAGTACCACTGAACAGATTTTCAACCTCAGAATAATCTGTGAGAAATATCTAAAGCACCAACAACATCTATATCATGTGTTCATAGACTTCAAGAAGAAGGCATTTAATGCAAGAAGAGTTAATAAACTCTTGCTAGCAAGAGTTTGGCGTTTCATCTCCATTTGTGGTCGCTTTGAAATATTTTACAGTTTGAATTTATTTAACGTTAAATGAAGTCCTTATATCAGACGGAACATTTATCCACAGGGTATCGAAAAGCAACCTGTAGCCTATAGCCTGTAGCAGATTCACAGTGAAAACTATGAAGATAATGCCAGATCTCATTTGCCGTATACCCAAGTAAAATTAAGCAAAGGGAAAGACTGGGCCTTACGGCAACTTACTATTCCTGTAAGGTCTATAATTAATGTACTGTTGTTGCACATTGTTGCAGTCCTTTCCGGCCACGCCACATTTAGTTCTTTCACGTCTGACAACCCAGACACGCTCACAACAATGGAGACTTTGGAATCACGGGAAGACGGCGTCTGCTCCTCCGCTGCTGACGAAGCAGACGACTTCCGACCTTCGACGCGAGAAAGGCATCGTTTCCGAAACTTTCTGGACGTCTTTCGGTGTTGCTGTGTCGGCGTAGGATCCGGTGGTGCCTCCAGTCATTCTGATGATAGCCGTTTGATAATTGGTGACTTTTTTTTTACACCCACATTGCTAGCACACAGCTGCAACTCCATAGAAGCGAAGCTGTTTCAAGTCGCTGCGGAAACTTTAGCTGCGAAATAAATTATTTGTGTTGACGAATGTAACTCGATTCGTTGCCAGATGAAAATGATTGATGATTGATGATTGTGATGATGATGATGATGATGATGATGATGATGATGATGATGATGATGATGATGATGATGATGATGATGATGATGATGATGATGATGATGATAAAATGCCACACTCACAGACACACACGCACATACACAAACACACATTACGCGCGCGCACGCGTGCGCATTGAAAAAATAATAACATGTAAAAGACTAATAATAATAATAATAATAATAATAATAATAATAATAATAATAATAATAATAATAATAATAATAGTAATAATGTTGTTGTTGTTGTTGTTGTTGTTGTTGATGATGATGATGATGATGATGATGATGATGATGATGATGACGACGATGACGATGAAAAGAGGAAGAGGAGAACGGAATATAAACATAAAAAACAAACAAACAACATTTAATTTTATTATTCCTCCCTAATATTCATTCCGTTCTATTTTCTGTATATTATAGAATACATCAGTGATATTTATTGTTAGCATATGTCGAACGGTGCTGTCCTCTTAAGTAACTGGTTGTCGAAGTCAGTGCCTTAACATCCAGCATTCCTAGCTTTATTTCATTAATCTTTCTGATAGCTCTAAAAGTTATGATCACTTGATACTGCTCATTGTTTTTATTCTGTGGGAAACGTTTCAGGTTCACAAACATCGAATACGTAGACTTATAAAATATGAATACTTCTTTCATGAAAGAATGGGTAATCGGATCCAGTAATTTCGCTGTTGCTAAGATATTTTAAAAACACATATTGCAATCTTATTGAAAGGAGCGAGAATTAAGTTGTAGACATTTTATCGAAAGCTATTGAGAATATTATGATATATGCCACTATTGGAAATCGATACACTGCCGTTTGCAAAATAACGAAAGTGTACAGTAACTGAAAATAACCCGAAAAATCAATGAAAATATTATTCCCCTGTACTTTTTTGTTTTTCTTTGTACAGTCTTTTAACGTGTGTTATCAAACTTATTTTCGTATGTCTGTTTTCGGAGTCCTATCTTTGGATTCTGTTAAATAAAATGTCTTATGACATTATGTCTTTTATTTTATTTTATTTAATCATTATTGTTTGCGGTAAGAAGCTGTGTCGATCTGCCTATCAATGACGTCATTTTATTATTTTTTTTCTACTTCTTCTTCTTCTTCTTGTTTTATTCACGATATGTTCAGCCATCTAATGATTATTCTTCAACTATTTGGGATACTGCTAGTAACAACGCCGTGAAGGTGTTGTAGACACGACGTTATTTGTACAAACTAGTAAACATACACATGTCTTCTTTTGACAGCACTCGTTATTTTGACGTCAAAACAATGATCCGTTAGTGTTAGGGCTGTTTTAGGGTAAGGGTTAGGGTAAGCTTTAGCGTTAGAGTGAAAAAAGTTTAAAGTAATGAAAAATTACGACAAAATGTCAATACAACGTATGTGGGGTTTCTGGGAGTCATTATAACGGGGCATTTAGATGGACTTTGAATGTGTGTGCGTGTGTGTGTGTGCGTGTGTGTGTGCGCGCGCGCGTTTGTTTGTGTTTGAATTTCACGAGATAAAAGCCTTGGCAAGGCTCCGTCAATGTGGTCACCCGTAATAAAACGCAATGTCAATCAGCTAAAGCTGAATTATCAGTTATAAACCTTACCGACGAAAGTTTCCACATTGTGACCCTGTCGGTTTAATTTTTTTTTTCTAGAACAAACCTTACATTGTCACCACTTGCACAGGCGTAGAACAGTGGTATTTTGCATTACTAACGAAAACTGCACTGAAAATCACGGAAAACAATTGTATAACGGTCATTGAATTTATACAGTCAAAGTTAAAAGAATATGGCAAGAAATTCAAATGTATTTCCAGACACACACACACACCCACACACACACACGCACACACACAAAATGTAAAACATCAAGACTGGGTTTTAGTAAGAATGTAGGAATCGGAAAGTGATTTTTGACAGAAAAGGGTTAGGTATAGCTCTGCAACTAGCCCTTACCCGAACCCTTTTCTAAAAAGTTGACCTAGTTCGTCTCCTATAGGCGACGAAATAGGTCGAATTTTGTTCAAAATTTCTTCGAAAATTCACTGTATTTTCTCCGTCCCGGATAGTGCACTCCTGTGTACTTAAAACACTCTCATGCACTACAACTGCACTCCCATGCACTAAAAGAGCACTCCTGCGTACTTAGAAAAAAGTGGGTGGCTGGAAAACTCTGGGTGCCCAATACACTCACCCATTTTCTGCATAAAAAGCAAGGTTAGTCACCCATTTTAAGGCTTATACCTCCGCACCCACACACACACCAGACACTCGTACACATCTCAGAAAAGTAAGCATTTTCAAAAGTGTTCATTTTCTTGGGGGTGTTGTGACTCGGCTTTATCCTAACAAAGCAAAATGAAAACAGGGAACATTAGGCCACTATGTAAACTATGTGCAAACCAGATGGTTCTCACATTCGGATCAGCCAATTTTTTTAGATAAAGCGCGAAACGTATTCAGAAAATAGTGAAGCACATTGACTTTTGACCTGTGAGAAAGTACAAATACGAATGTTCTAGCATGCTTATCAGTACTTAAAGTATCCACTAAGTAAAATTAATGTCGGGTCTGTTATTCTTGAGTTAAGGCAAAATGTGTGTGTTTGAACAAAATGGTGAAATTCGAAATGACCGACCGATTGACTGACCGGCAACAAGACTGATACTGAAAGAGTGTACCTTATTTGAAGTAAGCTTACCTGTTTACCAAAACTCAACAAAATCGCTTTAACCGGTTTCGAGACATTGAGCAACACGTGTTTAGCCACAAAATGGCTTCAGCGACCTTGACCTTTGCGGTACAGCAAATACGATGGCACCGGAGGCAGGTCACTAACCCTTGTAAAGTTCCTATGAAGTTTGGTCAGAATCCGTTTAGTGGAACTTAAGATATGGCTGTCCAAGTGACCAACAGACCGACATTTCGCTCGTTCTGACCCACCCACCACCCGCCCCGCCCACCACCCGCCCCACCAATCCACCTAACCATTCCTAGCTGTGTCTGAAAATACAAAAAGAAATCTACCTAGTGAGTAGACTTGTTTAAATATATATATATATATATTCTGAGATGAAAATGCTATGCCTACACAGTATTGTAAATTTTCAACGTCGTGAAGGAAGTATGGCAAATGAAATGAAGACGACGAAGATAACTACGAAGATGACAACGACATTGTTAGTACCACCACGGACAGCACCTCCACCACTTCCTCACTGAGCTATATATAAACATATAGCTCAGTGCACTTCCCCCACTACCAAACAACCACCGCTACTAACGACAATACTGTACGACGAACACACATTATGATACTTTAGTATAGAGGATAGTTTTAGGAAACAAACAATAGTTGTTTTATCAATTCTTGCCCTGTGCTCGCTTTTTCTAGATGTTGTAAGTCGCCCGTCGTTGACACGTTGATTATTTCATTATTGGTCTATCGGGCCAGTCAGTGAGTGATTGAACATCGAACTGCGTGCGGTAGGCTTGATGCTCATGCGATAAGAAAGACAACTCTTACTCTGAGACTTTAGAATGCCTAAGAACAGTGACCGGACTTTGATGTTATAATAGTTCTGCTTAAAACGGTGTAGAAGAAAAGCGTTATCTATGTGTGACTATATCGCACTTAGACTATCGGAACGATGAATACGACTATCATTTAATTTGTAGATTATTATGCAGGAGAAATAGCCCGTGTGTGGAAACTTTTCTATCAAGGTAGCAAGTTACGAAAAATAGAAACATTAGGCCTATATAGTGAGTAGCTTATATATAGGTCCAAAGAAATTACTTGTTATTTTTGCGGTCACTTTTTTGAAAAAAAAATGTCATGCCTAGGAATCAAGCTAGTTTTAATTGTATTGAATATATTGAATAGTTACAAGAGAATCCTAGTTGTACCATCCCCTTCCCTCCCCTCCCACCTCTTTTTTATAGCTAAAAATGCAAACCTAATGTTGGAGTGATATATTCTCCTTTTATCATGGCATCAGTAATCTATGCATACAAGATTTTAAATGAAAATATACGTACTTGGAGCTAAATTACATATAGAAAAAAAATCTATTTCCTAGAACATGTACAAGATAGTCATACAAAATACTAGCAATCTATAATCCCCAGAATTTGAGAGTGATATATCCCGAGCATGACTTGAGCAGAAAAAAACCAACAGAACAGTGGGTTTGATTTTAAAATTCAGTTTTGCTATACGTGAAGTCAGTGCCCATCACACTTCGGATTTTTCTACGATGGCGAAATATTATGCACAATGAGAGAAGGTAAAGTATAGCCATTATATAATATTGTACAATTGTCTACATTTCATGCAAAATCCTAAATCCACCGCCACCCACCTTCTACCCCCTCGAAAAAATATTATATAAAAAAATAAAATTATTTGTTTGGGAGAAATGTAACCGCACCTTCTATTTCTCTCATTTGTCAAACAACACACACACACACAAACACACACACACACACACACACACACACTTAAAAAATATAATAAACCCCTGAGAAATCTCATTAAATATTACCAACTTGCACAAACCTGCACTCTGGGTTTTGCTTTAAACCAACTTGCAATTTTGTATAAGAAAGCATTGTTTCAGGCATTTATTTACCTTTTCAATTGACAGCTACTATGTTGTGTAAAGTTTACTCTTGGGTGCATGTATCTGTTTCTCGTTAGTTAGTTCATTCATTTATTTCCTTGTTATTTTTTTCTTCTCGATTTTATTGCATCTCTTGCCTCTTGTACTGTTACGATTGAGACACGCACGATAGGTCCAATCATTCTGTTTTTCAACGCATGCAATAATAGAGTGTATTTATCTTTGATTTGATTTTGCGTTGTTGCTAGAAGAAGCTTTGTATAACGTTGATAATTTTTGTCGGTCGATACTGTTGAGAATTTTGTGGAATTACTGATTTATTATCAATCGAAGCTTCTAGACCTTACGGGCCAAAGCTGGTCGAATCATGTGGATTCGTAAACATTATGTGACGTAAGACAGTGCATAGTTCCGGTGACGAGTTTCATTTTGATTGGGTGCTATTGCGCCATGCTCAAATGTTCGAATTTGTTCTCGATTATAGAGACGCTATAAAAGTAATGCCTGTCTGCTTGTAGCAATCCCGGATTTGTCAGTGTGATCATATTATTTTCCCCTTTACCAACAACTGGCCCGCTGGTGTCAGTATAAATCGGTCCAGTAGTCACCTATATGCGAAAGTGTCGTGTGACAATAATCTACAAACAACACTTGTAGCGATGATCTTTGTAATGATTTTCGGAAAACGATCTTGTATCTTGTAAAACGACATGCTTCCAGAACCGGTAAACCCAACAAATAGAGTTGACGGTACTAGTAGAATTACAACAATAGCAATAACATCATCATCATCAACAACAACAACAACAAATATAGATTTGCTATCGGTATCGGTTAAATATAAAACATCAGAACAGACTGCTATACTAGATGGCCTACCGGTAAAGAAACAAAGCAGAGTACGCTGTAGATACGGGTAACGGATTGTCTTAACTGGAAGTTCCGTGGAAGTTTCATGGAGGTTTAAACACTTTTTTTCGACGTTCTCAGATCCCGAACCTAGGCTGCTGAACCTTTTGGACAAATCAAAACATTTTTTTGGGAATAAGAAAAGAAAAAGGTTAGTAACATCGAAAAAAAAACTGTTTTTGAACCGTCACGAACCTTCCACGAAGCTTTCAATTAAGACAGGCCATAAAATAGTAGTTTTGTAGTTCGTGCTTGCCATTTGACTGAAGGGATCTGCTTGCCTTATACACGGATTTACTGCTATTAGTTTGGAATCTCCATGTATCGAGAGAGCTTACCAACACTTTAATGCAGATCATCATTATCTAATAGCTAGAGATCATCTATGTGCACGAACGTATTATTGAGCATCGCGTTTTCTCCTTCTTAAGTCAAAGAAAAAGAGTGAGTGAATAATGTCGTCATTTATTATATAGTATAAAATGCCCGACAGCTGCATCTGTGCTATATTTTGTTGCCTTTTTATACAAATTACTAAGAATTTTAAATAATAATAATAATAATAATAATAATAATAATAATAATAATAATAATAATAATAATAATAATAATAATAATAATAATAATAATAGGCAATTTATACAGCGCTTTCCAAAATCACAAAGCGCTTTTTACAGACAAATGTAAACACAACATGCGTACATTGGTCAATAACACGCAACTACATATACATCCCAACACCAAAAATAACTAACAACACTCACTCATGGCGCCTAAGAAAAGGCCTCTCTAAAAAGATGCGTCTTCAAGTTCGTTTTAAAAGACGCTAGTGAAGGACTGTGACGGACGGACCGAGGTAGCGAGTTCCAGGTCTGAACGGAGAAGAAACTGAAAGCTCTACCACCGTGTCTCACCCTGTGGTATTCTGGTACACGGAACATCCTTTCATCTGCAGAGGAGCGGAGAAACCGAGAAGGAACATAGACAGTCAAAAGTTCGGAAAGATAGCTAGGAGCAGTTCCAGAGATGATGTGGTAGCAGAGACATGAGGTTTTATATTTAATTCGTTGTTCAATTGGGAGCCAGTGTAGCTCTTGAAAGAGAGGCGTGCAATGCAATAAATAAATAAATACATAAATAAATAAATAAATAAATAAATAAATAAATAAATAAATAAATAAATAAATAAATAAATAAATATTCTTTTACACTGCCTAATCTCCCAACACAAAAGCTGAAATAAGTTCTGTTAACCTCTCCTTTTCTTCTTTTTTATATTTGTGACTGTTCTATCTTTTGAAGTGGGGTTTTGATTTTCTTTCGCAAGAGACAAAACGTATTTGTCACAGTTTTCACTGATCTGACTGCTTACTTCTGTTGTTAATAACTGCGTGGTTTTTTTTTTGAAGAGATCGGATACTTTTTTGTGCAAAAATGTATTGATACTGCTTTGCCTACGTTAATGTTTGTATAATAGAAATTTGGCACTGTAGGTAAGTCTCCCACATGCTTTTCTTGAATAGTGTAGGCAGGTTTTTGAGAGTTGTATGCATTTAGGGGGGTAAATCGCTTTAGCGTTTAGTACTCCTAAACGACTTAAGAACGTTAAACCTAAACAGAGGAATGTCTTTTAAGACTCTACATAAAAATGGCATGAAAAGATAAGAGTTTGTTGAAAACGCTTTTAAAACCTTTGAAAAATAATTTAGGTTTTGAAAATTATCTTGTTCTTTTGTCACCTCTCATAAGAAGACATTAATTTTATTGAAATTTAGACTAAGTTGTCACACGTTACCTATTCAGTCTCAAAGATATCTGAACATTGCTAGAGAAGAGAGATTGAGCACTTTGTGTGATCTTGGTGAAATAGGTGATGAATTCCATTATAGGTTTGTATGCACTAATCGTTTACTTATTGACAGCAGATCCTCTCTTATACCTGAATATTATATAAATTATCCAAATGTCTATAAAATGCATCAATTGATGAATTCAAAATCTAAAACTAGGTTATTAAAACTGAGTCGTCTTATTGGAATTATCTTTTCTCTGTTTAAATAGAACAAGCATTTCATCATGATCATTACACTGAAATAGAATTTGTCTCAAGATTGCTTTCTTCTTGAATTTCTTCTTGGTTATAACCAGAGATTTTTTCTCAAATTTAAAAGTGCAATATGCTGACTCTTTACTTTACATTTTGTCTGATTTACGTGTTATTTGTCTTATTGTGTTGTATTGGTATGATGTTAAATTGGTATCGTTCTGTGTATTTTTTTTTGCCACATTTATTTTTGTGATTGTAAATTCCTTAGTGTTTGTCAGTCCAGTTGCTGAATATATGTAAATGTAGCTGTAGTGTTTATACAATGCCGTTCATGGTAGGAATGCTATGTGTATCCCAATCCCCCCCCCCCTTAAACTCCCTTTTTTGGCTATACAGCCCTCAGGGCTAAGAGCCTCTTGTGATTTTGTATATATTTAAATCATGTTATGTGAAATAAAAGGACAAAGTTCCAAAAGTTCCAAAAGGAAAAGTTCGCAACCAGATTATCATATCTGATAACAATTCCACGTATTTGAACTGCGAAATTGTTTACCTCAAGTATCATTTTCTATCTCATCTCTCAGTCTTGAAGTCTTGAACTTAGTAATAAGTTCAAATGTGTCTTTTCTATATAAGCTTATCCTGATAATGACGACTGTTTAAAAAAAACGTGATTCTTCTTACATGATACTATAGTAGCAGACGATCTTTTGTCAGTAAATAGACCAGCATTTGTAACTCACGTACGGCATTCCAACTACTTGTCGAGGACCATCATCCAGGTTCCCCGCAGCTCCTCGCTATTAAGGTTTTCAAAACCCGATTGTTGATAAGTGTAAGGGAGACCTAACTGCGAACTAAGTTTAATTATGCCAATAGCAAAGCATTTCGAGACTTAACTTACTGATTCATGCTCCATTGTCAGTCGGCACCATTATTTTAAGTGGTTCCGGGGATATAAACAAACAATTGACACACTTTACAAATTACAAACCTTTAAGATTCTTTTAAACTACTTCAGTTGTATGTTCACTACTTCAGTTGTATGTTCACTACTTCAGTTGTAAGTTCACTACTTCGCAACAAAGAATAGAATGTGATGCCGAGTGGTGGGTGGTTATTGCTAGAAGACGAGAGAGAGAGAGGGAGAGAGAGAGAGAGAGAGAGAGAGAGAGAGAGAGAGAGAGAGAGAGAGAGTTGCTGTTTCTTTTTAAAACCATTGATCCCGCCTTAAGGTAATAAAACAAAATAGTCTTACAAATAACACACACACACTCTCTCTCTCACGCACACACACATACACACACAGAGAGAAACAGAGAGAGAGAAGAGAGACAGACAAACAAAGAGATAGATAGAGAGTGGGGGGTGAGAGGAGGAAGGGGGACAGCTACCATCCTTTTTTCCTCCTGACATTTGTCAATGTCATGAATCACTAATAGTACGATCAACATCCCCCACCCCCCACCCCGTCCCCCACCACCCCAAAAAAAGGAAAAAGCTATTTCAGTATTTCAGTTTTGGACGTGGGTAAGTTTAATCGCAAATTTGCACGACTCGAAATGATTGCAGTTGATGCTTATATAACATTTAAGCTGTACGCATTCAAACTCCTTCAGTAATTCTCGAAATAGCAAGGACAATTTTCCCCACAGGATTTTCATTCAGCATAGAGCTACGTTTTGAGTGGCGCGTTTCTGCTATCCTATCCTATCTATCTTATCCTATCCCCTACCTTGAAGGTCGTTGGGGCACCACAGATGATCGTTCGTTTAACCAGCGTACTCCATCTTTCTCTGTCATCAGCAACCCTCATAGCTTCGCTAAGCGTCAAGCCAGTCCATTCTCGACAGTTGTCCTCCAACATCTTTTTCTGTCTCCCTCTTCTTTACCTTCTTGAACCGTGCCTTGCAGGATTGTCTTTGAAAGGCCTGATGCGCTGGTGACGTGGCCATACCATCGGCGTTTCCGTTTCTTCACCACTGTGAGCATGTCATCGTGTTGTCCAATGGCTTGTGCGCTGGTCTGTCGGACTTCATTGTTGGTGATGTGCTGGGTATAGGAAATGCCCAGAAGTCTTCTGTACCACCTCATCTCCATGCTTTGTATTCTTCGTTGTAGATCTGCTGTGAGGGTCCATGTTTTGCAAGCGTATAGGAAGATGGAAATGACAAGGGATCGCAGCAGCCTCACCTTGGAATGTAGACTAGACTGATAGTCCTGTTTTTTTTCCAAATGGGCTTCAACATTGTCAGGGCCGCAGTTGTTTGTGCGATCCTGAAGAGGACTTCCTGTCGGGACCCATTGTCTGAAATAATGGCTCCTAAATATGTGAAGCTATACACTGTGTTGAGGGATTGGCCTTGGACTTAGATGCCATTGGTGTTGTTGGTCATCATTTTGGTCTTCTCTGAACTTATTTCCATTCCACAGGCTTTGGAGGTGGTGCCAAGCCTCTGTACCAGCTGTTCAAGTTCTTGTTCCTCTCCAGCCAATCCATCAATGTCATCCGCCATACGGAGGTTGGAGATTTCTATACCCCCGATGCTTACTGTGCCTTCGTGATCTGCAAGGGCATCTGACATGATGCGCTCTAGGAGATGTTGAAGTGTGTTGGAGAGAGTACGCATCCTTGACGCACACCGATTATTGTTCTGAACCAGTTCCCGATGGCGCTGTTGTGGAGGACTGCACTGGTAGCCTTGTCATATAGCCTTTTGATGACTTCAGTAATGTTAGGGCTGATGTTGTACACTCTCATGGTTGCCCACAGAGCTGTGGCGTGTCTGCATTTGTTTCATAAAGATTTTCTTCCTAACGTTGCTGCTATTCTGTGATAGTATTATACCCACAGTAACATAGTTTCTTGATGGCCGTTACGTCACGGCACACAACTGTATCAGGAATCATTGCCAGTTTTTATCGGTCTCCGGGGGCACTAGCACAGTGGAGTGCCGAGGTTAAACCCAAAAATGGAAACTGTATGCAAAAATTGGGCATATTTTATAACCTCATATTTTCACAAATCAAGATAACAAAATGCATAACTTGTCCCGCAGGAAATGAAAATGAAATTTTGTTTTAGATTTCGGTGTTCGTTCGGCGATGCTGCACAAACTGAGACAGCAAATCGTCTGGGCCTAAACCTGGGTCAAAACCATTATGTACGATGCATTTTTAAGCATGGGCCACTTATAGGTAAGGACACTTCGTTAAAAATTGCTTAACGCATCAAACCTCTAGTCTTCTTCATGTGCAAAGAGACTGATGTGAATAAATAGTTAAATCACGAGTTGTCATTTTTGTATTAATTATTATTATTAATCACATCGGATGTACTGTCCTGGGCACGCAAAAGTAATCGGAAATAAATGAGCAGACAGACTTGCAGGCGCAGTAAGACATCACAGAAGGCTTGAACCTGGGTAAATATAAAGTAATCAGATAGCTCCGAAAGGCATTGCAGACAAACGACGAGCCACAACACCACAGCTGCATCAAACGGCTTCAAGAAAGAGGCGTACGGAAAGGCTGTGGGCACTGGTCAACACTTGAGAGCCGCGAAACAGCCATCTTCAACCAGACCAACATTGGAACTTTCTAAAGAGTAACTCTCAAGTCTGAAGGATAGGGCGGAACTCGTATAGGCATTCACGAGCACTGAGAGGTCATCTTATACTGAATTGAACTGTGAGATAATTCCGTACTCGTATGGTTTGCAACTTAGGCTATGCTAGCGGATCATGGTCTGGAGTCTGAAGAATGAAGCCCTTCCCAATTCCACATTGATCAAGACTAAAGCGATAAAATAACCCCATAAACTCGTACAATTCCCATTCACTAACCTATTGTAGAAGTTTTAATAGTTTAATCCGATCAAAGAATTTACTGTTTGAGTTTTGTAAGAAGTCATGGTACGAACCACGCATTCAAAATCGGAATACAATATTTTTTTTAGAAACTGATTGATATAAGTGTTTTGAGGTGCACCATGAAAAGTTTGTCTTTTGACAAATGGTGTGATTTCTTCCGTTGGCATTTGATGTTCTGATTATTGCCACTTCATACTGAGTATCGCAAGCGATTATTGTAATAAAGCTATTCAAGTGCGTTCTTTAAAAGAGACTTTCGTCTTTAAAATGTAACAGAGCTTTGAGACGTTAAACTTGTCTTGTCAGTTTAAACAGTGATATGGAGGTTTTTAAGCGGTCCAAGGTTCTGAGACGTAGTCTACAAGCTTTAATATCCATTGAAATGGTGTAACGAGTAAACTGAAACTATTACTTAATAGAGAAGACCAACTCAACCCTTTTTTCTTCCTTTAATCGAAAATACCATTGCAATTGTACAAATACTTCTGAGTTTGAACGTGGGTGTATGATTTCTCAGTGCTAAAGATATGGCCATTCGCTTGCGCTCAGGTCTGTATTTTTATCAATATAATGACATTTTGCTGTCAGATGAAAAATGTGTGTCGTGCATTATTTACTCGATCAAAGCTTTGTCTGTAGTATTGTCTGAGTGTACATCGTTCTTACCATTATACACAGCACACGACGTGTTAATAAATAAAACTGATCATATTACAAATACACATTCAAGCAGTGCCAGAATGAAAAAAGAACAGCAGTATTGCAAGTATTGCCTTCAGAAACATTTTTTTGAATGTATGGATGTGTGTTTGTGTGTGTGTGGGTGTGTGTGTGTATGTGTGTGTGTGTACGTGAGTGTGTATATATATGTGTCTGTTCTCTGTGTATGTTTGTGTGTGTGTGTGTGTGCGTGAGCGTGCGGGCGTGAGTGCGTGCGTGTGTGTGTATATGTGTGAATGAAAAAAAATTAACATTACCACACACACGAAAAGCAATAGACTTCAAACTAAATATAAGTATAAACTGAACTTGGGCATGGCGTTATACTATTTTCATGTTGTCGCCATGTGACAATTTCATAAAAATCAAGACTATGCTGTTGCTGCTGCACTGGGTACAAATAGAGCAAGATGCGAGAGCCGCGTGTGCTTTCACAGTGTTTATTTCATTTTTATTTTATTTTATTTATTTCATTATTTATTTTATTTATTTATTTATGTTTGACGTGCATCAACATTTGTAAAGTTTGGAAACAATCCAATGTTAAACATGGTTACTGACCATGTGCGTTTTATCACTGGTGAATATACTATGTGCGATAAGTGCCTACAACATACGTATTAACACAATTAAGGTCTAGCTCGCAGCATAATAATTTCTTGGTGGGGTGTCCAAAAGATATTAAGAAAGATTAAATTATTTGCTGTGCCTCAGGAAGATTAGTTTACATTTATGCCTTATTTTAAAAAAACGGAGAAATAATAGTATAGGCTTTCGAGGGAAAGTAGGCCTAGTTCCTTAAATCTAACATCATTGCACAAAAATATGCACTTTAATGTGAAATTTCGCTGTCGTTAGATAGAGCTGGGTGGAAACACAAACAGAATAGCCGTGTTGCTAACACTGTAATACAATGTGATAAGTGCGTAATAATTATGCTGTTGACTTTGATTTGAATGAAAAAACCTCGGTCAAAGCACTAAATAGTTGTTTATCAATATAAAAGTTATGTTTGACTTTTGCCAGAACTACTTCTTACTTATTGTTTATATGAATCAATTGATTGACTGTATAATTGTTTGATTGAATGAGTGAGTGGGTGAGTCAAAAGGTGAATGGGTGAGTCATTGACTGAGAGAGTAAGTTGAGTGAAAAAGTAGTTTTAAAAAAAAAAGATTGCTTGATCGACCGGTGATTGTTCGGTCACTTTTACTCCACTCTCCATTCCATCCCAAATAAGCGAGCATTCAAAAACTACTGATATTATATAAGCCTACTCGAACATTATTTTGTCCAATATTCCAAAAATTACATTTTCCACTTCTCTTGTATTTCTGATTGACCAGTTCCATGTTAACAATAGCAATTCCTTTCCATTTCTTTTCCTGGCAATCTCTGACTTCGTTTACTTTCACATTCATATTTACAAAATCAAGGGTAATATTCCCTTTTGATTACTGAATGCTCAGTTCAGCACTCAACACTCTTACTATATTTCTACTAATTTACCATATAGTCATAGTGCCAAGAAGTTCAAAGTGCCTCGTAGTGCTGACTTCGCTCACGTTCACAAACTGCGTTGTCCGAATCCAATAATTATTCAAACTGTGTTTAACTTGGATAAAACGTTTTGGCAAGCTTTAACCAGCTCTTAAGGCGGGGAGATCTATTTGTAGCTTTAGGCATAGAGCACAGCGTTCAGAAACTTCGGCTCTAATATCAAGTATATGGCGGTGTATTCAGTCTACCGCAAATATAACTGATATACTGCTAACATTTAAAAAAAATAAACCAGTCATCTGTTGGGAGAGTTTGTGGTGTGAGTCTTTGTGATCCGTGTGTGGGTGCATATATGTGTGCGGACGCGTGCGCTTGTGTGTGTGTGTGAGTGTGAGTGAGGTGAGTACGTGTGTATATGGGTCCTTGTTTACAAAGGACAAATCAGTGAACATCTACATAACTTGTATTGACATGCCCACTTGTTTTGACGTCAGAACAATGATCCGTTAGGGTTAGGGCTGGGTTAGGGTTAGGGTTTGGGTTTGGGTTCGAACACTGCAAAGTACTTAAAACTGGGGACGAAATATGACCCATTGTCAGCACAACGTAGGTGGCGTTTCGGGAAAGTCATGATAATACTGCGTAACCTCGGCTTGGCGTTTGTGAGTGTGTGTGTGTGTGTGTGTGTGCGCGACGCGCGTGTGGTGTGTGTGTGTGTGTGTGTGAGAGAGTGTGTGAGGTGGGTGTGTGTATGTGAGTGTGTGTTGTCTGCCCATCTATATTTGTGTGCGTATGTGTGCGTGAATGCGTGAGTCGGTGTTGTTGTTTGAATGTATTTGGGTGCTTGTGTGTACGCGCGCGCCTAAGTTAGCTTGCGCGCGCTCTTGTGTATGTGTGTGTGCACACATCATATTGCTGTCTCTCCTTGTGTGTTTGTGTGTGTGTGAGTGTGATCGAGAGATAATAAACATACAGACTTCTCCTTAAGCTATATGCTATATATGACATGCGTATACATTTCAATAATTTAGACCGAAATCAAGGCGTAAAGTAGAGCGAGAACACACATTAAGTACACACTTTATGAATATGGATTGACTGCCAGTGAGCCTAGTGAGCTGATGGCTGAATTCCAGTTATTCAACATAAACCTTTTTGCATTGTTCCATCATTGTTCCCTCATTGTGCAGAATGATAAAAATTTGCTTTTCCTAGTGTCGCGCTGCGTTGTGTTTGTTGTATTATGTACAAGAAACAATGCTTAGAATGTAATGTACACGATAAGTACGTTTTATTAGAAGTTGTTATTACCGTTATGTTTATAGCGGCACTGTGGTCTAATGGTAGTGCTTCGTATCGGCCAGCGCCTTGAGCAGCTCTTGAGCTGGAAAAGCGCTATATAAGAACGATTAAATAATACCGCAATCATCCACAATATATGTCACGATCAAATGCCAAAACCGTAGCTAGAAAGCTAGTTACTGACTGAAAATTGGTTTATTGGCAATGAAAAATGATCTACAGAAAAGTAAACAAGTAAACAAGTAGGCCTATTGTTTCGTTTTTCGTTTCCTAGGCTGAGTCTGTCACTGTGTTTGACAGTGTGAATACATGCATTTAAAACATATTATATATGACTGTATAGTGGAGAAGAAGTTGTTGTTGTTTGTAGATTATAGTCACACGACACTTTCGCATATAGGTGACTACTGGACCGATTTATACTGACACCAGCGGGCCAGTTGTTGGTAAAGGGGAAAATAATATGATCACACGTTGACCAATCCGGGATTCGAACCAACGACCTTTCGGTTACTAGCAAGACGCTCTTACCAACTGAGCTACCCGGCCCCGTAGAAGAAGTTTAGTCGTCAACGGCTTTAAATACAAATACTCAGTTTCATGTTTCTTTCAATTAAAACAAAGATACATTTAAGATACATATTTGTAGCATTAGTTTTAATGTTTATTTTTGTCTTTGTGTGTGTGCGTTTGTTTTAATAAACGTTTTTTTTTTTATTTATAACGTATGTACTTATCACATTTTTAAAGTGTTGAATAACAATATCAGGGGCCTATACACAAAAAAATCTTGAAGCGCTTTGGTGCTCAGTTAAGCGGATTAGGAAAATAGGGTGAAGTGCGATCGCGCTTTCATCAACAGAAGGACTCGATCACTGACAGAGAATGCAGTACCAACAGTGTTGCTGTTGCACTATGACTTCACGCATTTATTTATTTATTTGTGCTCAAACTATTCATTGCCAAACTACTCAATTATTTTTCAGAAGAAAAAATGAACAATGTTGCATACTCACTCCATCCCCTAAAAAATAGAGTGTATAGAAATATCCCAAAACAACTATGTTTTTTTTGTGTGCTTGTCCATGCATTGTTTTAACGAGAATTCAAGTTCGATCGACGGATAAGTGTTCTATAGCCGAGAGATGATAGTAATACAACACTGAGATCTGATTTCCATGTTTCAATAAATGATACATTATGGCATTCAATTTTATCAAAGATATATTTCTACACACTTTTTTTTCCTTAAATATTTTCACTGATGTGCTTTTATATGTGTCAGTCATGGAATGTTGGTCCAAGTTTACCGTACCAATCTGCGCCTGCGACCACTTTTCTTGTGAGATGTGTGGGAGACAGAGTCAGTTTGAACAGGCGTGTGTGTGTGTGACCATTGTTAATGCATTCGTCTTCTTATCATGCTGCTGATGCTAAAGGCTTACATCGATCTGTGAATGAATGGGCGTAGGAAGCGCCAAAGGGTTTTCCTCAGAGACACGCACACACACACCCACACATACACACACGCACGCACACACACACACACACGCGCACAACACACACACACACGCGCGTGCGCAATACACACACATAAATACATGCGCACACACAACACAGAAAGAAAGTGTCTGAACATTGGATGATTAGCCAGAAAGTGGGAAAATGGATGGATGAATTACAGAAATAATTATTACGTTGATGAATACAGAATGTTTTAATGGAATGATGGAAGAAACGTCTAGCACCAACGATGTGATGGATCCACAGGAAAAAGAATTATATAGGATAAGTTGGTTGGAAATGAGAGAGGATCGAGAAGGGGTGGAAAGGTGAGTGGTGGGCGGTGGGGAGGGAAGGGGAAGGGCCAGAGGCACTTTTGCACATGGAAACTTTAAAAAATAATTGAGTTGCATCTTTGTTTACTGCTTTCCTTGACGAGGGCGTAAGAGCTATTGGTTCCATAGAGAGCTTGGCATTCGATCTGTATGTCAGTGAGGTCACTAGCATTAAGCTAGTCAGTGTTGATTAGAACGAGTACTAGTGACACAGAAAGAAATAACAGTTTTATTACACGTGAATTTTCTAGGCTGTAGGTCTATAATGCTACGGTGTATAGGTGCGACATTCTTAAGTTTGAATAGGTTTGTTTGTATGTGTCTACATATATGTATGTTTGTCTGCTTGTTTGCTGGCTTGTTTGTTTGTTTGTAATGTGTTGGTTTCCGATTGTTCGTCTATTACAATTTCTGTTGAAAACTGTTACGTTTGCGCCGCGCACGATAGTACGTGTGAGACGCGCACGATAGATCCTATCGTTTTGTTTTGCAAAGCATTCAATAACAGAGTGTATTTACCTTTGATTTGATTTTGCGTTGTTGTTAGAAGACGCTTGGTATAATGTTGATAATTTTCGTTGGTCGATATTATTGGAACATTTTATAGGATTGCTTGTTTATTAATTATCGATCGAAGCGTCTAGATAGATCTACTGGTAGCTGAGAAAATCTTAGACCCTAAAGAAAGTTGTATGACGTAAGACAGTGATGACGAATTTTATCCTGATTGGTTATAATTGCGTCACGCTGGAATGTTCGAACGTTCTCTAGAGTATAGAGAGACCAGCAAAATTTCAAAAAATCACAAATAATGTTAGGTAGGTTGGGTTTGGGCGCGCCACAGGCAGCGACTACGCCTTCTCAGGGGAGGCGGCCCAGAATTTTCCGATAGAAAAAGATAATAAACTGCAAAAAAAATTAAAAAAATTAAAACTAGGTAGGTTCCGCACTGTTGAAAAAGTTGAGAGTTGAAAGTTGTGAAAGTGAAAAAAGCGATTGAGCGATTGTATGCAGTTGTTGATGTATGCTGAATAAAGTTGAAAAACTTCATATGATGACTCCTACCTTGTTGCTGAGTGAACAGGTTGCGTGGATAAACGAATCTGAGTTACATTTATCAGGATTCAAGCATCGGGGCTGAATCAACTACTGATTAAAAAAAAACCACACCCAACAATGAGTGTAACAAAAACATTCAGTCGTTTTCCTCGCTGGTGTTTGATGTTCAACAGTTTCATTGTGTAACTTGTATGCATCGTTTATATTGCATTATCATCCGATTAAACCCTGTACAACTTTCAACAATTTTATGTAAAAGTCGTTGGCCTGTATGAGTATAAGAAGCCCTCTATCCCTTCCCTTAAAATGTTATGCTAAGTATAGTGCACATACACACACATGTATACATACACAGTGTACTGTGAAATCATGCGTCACCTCTAGCCTGGTACCGGGCCCAGCGCTACAATAGGTCGGCGGGGGCAGGGTAAGTTGTTTACAGTGGTGACGGCCTAGCAGTAACAATATGGCGGTCTCCTTCAGTCGCTGATAGCGTCGTTGGCATGAAATAATGGTGAGGGTTCAAACCTCAGCATGGGACCAATCTCACAGTGTTTGAGGAAACCCGACAGAGGCCTTGGTGCTAACTCTCCACTTGTTGATTAGTGTGTGTCACCTTGGCTGTAATAGATTCTGAACAGTTCAAAACAGTGCATTGTTTTGTCGGAGCGCGTGTTGACAGGGCTAAATATACCTTGGTTTGGAAATTTGAATGCTTTTCAATTGCCGCAGTTGGTTAGCAATATTATTGTTGTTGTCTATAAAAGCGTTAGATTGAGTCATTTGGTGTACCAGATTTTCGGAAAACTCTTATTTAAAGACTTTTTGAGTAAGTGTTGAGATCTTGCTCTTTGATCTTGTGCTACTGGCGTGAGTTAGTGGAAAAAAGACACAAGTGCATTCATTGTTCCCAAGCCGTCTTGGAGGACTAAACCTATTCACGTCTTGTAATTTCTTTCAATCGAGGTAAGATATTAAGAAAGCGTTTGGTCCTATCTGTTAGACATCAAGAAGCCTACTGCACTGTCTTTGAGGCAAAGCAAAATGTTTTTTAACACTGCAGAAAGTGTTATAAGCCAGTTGGATCGTAGACTAACTGTTTGTCTTTCTCTTTAAAGCATAAGCTGGAAGCATAACAGAGTCGAGTGCGGTGCCAATTTAATCGTTTGCGCAATATAGTTATGTACACTTAAGTAACATTTTCATTTCAGCCTTCACTCGCTCTCTCTCACGTTAAATTACCCTCTTAGTAACTTTATGAGTGAACGAGAGAGAGAGAGAGAGAGAGAGAGAGAGAGAGAGGGAGAGAGAGTATTCTATCGCTCGTTTTGAACGCAATTCCTGCCCCCAAAAGACCCGTGCCCTGTCTTTTATTGGCATGTAAGAGCAATTGATTGCTTTATCGTGTCATTAATATTTCTTCTTTGGTTTATTGTAGCACGGTTGTATGTCACTGTCAGACTGATAAATGGTAGTGTAAATGGTAGATCAGTAAAAGAAGAAACAGTATTGTATATGTTGAGAATCTGTTAGTGGACAGTGCAAAATGACCTACACTGAAGCAACTAGTATTGTTCTGTCAGTTTGGCAAAGCTCTTGAAGGCTATAGAACATGCGAGAAAAGCGATCTGCAGTTTATATTATCCAATAATTTAGTTAATTACTTAAACTGCAAAGATTCTTCTTTTTCTTGTTCTTGAAATTGCTTTTCTTGTTCTTGTCCATCTTCTTTTTATTTTTAATCGATCATACTGTTGAATATCAATGCAAGCGGATGGAGACATCACTGCAAACATTTATAAAAAAAAATCTGTTTACCTACGTTTCAACCAGAGCAGTGGGGCTGAGTTTACACATATTGTACAACCCATTTTCAGTGTCGGCAGCCTACATGTAGAATCAAACTATTTACCATGCGGTGCAAGAATTTGGTATAGACAAACCAAAAGACTCGTTATCACGTCTCCGTGCAACACTGCTGAACTTGACTAATTCTTGGCCCGCTGGTGTTGAATGACCACCTTCACCTCGCTTCAAGCGATCCCATGCACAGAAAGTAGAATTAGTTCCATTCAAAAATACAGGAGATTTAATATTTACAGCAGAAAAAGTAGCCATTTTAATGGCAGTAAATAAAGTTTAGTGGAAGATTAGTGGAAAGTAAAATTCTTATTCATTCGTACATCATAAACGAGCAATAACAATAGATTTCTTTTGTATACTTATGTCGTTATATTAATTGTTGTTCATATTAACTCCTTTATTTTAATTTTAAGTTAATCTGTTTCTAATTTAATATGTTGTCTAATATCACAGATGTGAATAGACGTTAAATTAAATAAATAAATAAATAAAGTTTTATATCTGGCACTTAACTTATTTAGCATCGTTGTATTTGTTGACTCGAAGTCTGTGTTAGAGGCGCTTAATTCAAATAATAGTAAAGAGAGAAAAGTTTTGAAATAAAATGTGCAGTTCATAGTCTAATCACAAATGGAACTCAGGTTGTATTTTGTTGAATTCCTTCTCATTGTGGATTCATTTTCAATTACTGCGTTGATCGAGCTGCTAAAAGGGAAGCTGCTAATGTAAATGCATTATCACTACAAAAAATTTCTGTCTTCTAAGGAATTACAAAGATTAGTGGAAAGTAAAATAAATAAACACGTTTGATTTTGACAAACAATACGAAAAGCACCGTGGGGTATCCAGATCAGTTGTAATAATGGCCTACAGAATATTTTTGAATTCTATAAGAACTAAATATTGCAGTAATGTTAATTGTTCATGTAATAACACCGTTTCTCTGAGTCATTTATTATTTGATTGCAACTATACACGTGGATATTTGCCTTTCAGCTTTCAGTCCTTAACTTCTATGGATAACGTTGGCTTTGATTTATGTGTTGATTTGACCAAATCATTGATTGTTTTTCCTGTTGGACAGTTTCTTTGAGGTGGTTTGATTGTAAATATATGTGTGTATATGGGTGTGCTTGCTACCGCTGCTTGGTGAGGATCTTCCCTCTAACATACGCGTAGCTGTCACACTCATCATTGTGTATTTTAATAGATGTGTGTGTGTAGGGGGGGGAGGTGCGCGCTTGTGTGTGTGGTTCAATTGTCTTATCATTTCGATGGAAAAGACATACAAATAAATACATAAAATTTTCAGTGTCCTATTTTTACCAAGTGTATAGAGCTGGACCAGATAATCAGCCTGTTCATGGTCAGGATATCGTTGCTTGTCAGTTCATGAGTGCCAAGCTTTTGAGGACGACTTGGGAGTTTGTTTAGAGGAAGACGATTACAAGGGTTGCAGGAGATTAAACAAACTAGATTTTAAAATATCGTATACTATACACGTGTCTCGCGTCGTCAGGAGTTTCAAGCCAACGCAGAGCTTCTTGAGGTTGAGGGGATATAGTGATGATATGTGTGTGTGTGTGTGTGTGTGCGTGCGTGTGTGTGTATGTTTGTGTTTGAGCGACCAGAAAGAGAGCGAGCGAGCGAGAGGAAGAGAGAGAGAGAGAGAGAGAGAGAGAGAGAGAGAGAGAGAGAGAGAGATGTGCATATCAGTATGGTTTGTTAGCTAGGCTGATAACGATTATGAACACCGCTTTCTCTCTCTCTCTCTCTCTCTCTCTCTCTCTCTCTCTCTCTCTCTCTCTCTCTCTCTCTCTCTCTCTGTCTCTCTCTCTCTCTTTCTCTCGCTCTCTCTTTCTCGCTCTCTCTTTCTCTATCTCCCCCCCCTCTCTCTCTCCCTTTCTCTCACACGCACACCTCCCCATCTCTCTCTTTCTCTCCAGTCTCCCCCATTCATTATGGACCAATTAACCATAACATGCGCTTGCATAGTGAGTTTATTTTCATAATCAAGTTTTAAAACAAGGCAGTTCTGTACGTCCTGCATTGCTTCTGTATAATGTACAAGTGCAACAGTCAGAACAGCAGTGAAAAGTATCGATCTAACAGTGATTGCCACGATCGACCTATGGCTGGCCCTACCACAAAGACTGAACTGTACTGTCCCGACAATCGATCATTTTGACCATAACCTAATGTCTTTCTGCTATTTTTTTGGTTCGGCTTGCTCTTCCTACTACCGTTATTTTGTTCCCTGCATGTGTTTGATCTTTTGCTTGCCATTATGATCCACGATCTTTCTTGTCGTCATTGGGTTCTGCTCGTTCTATTTTTGCTTTACCATTTAATTCTAGTATTCTTGTATAGTACACGTCTTTATCACATTTCATCATCATATCATCACTATCATCATCTTGCGTGTTAAGTAAATTGTGTTTGTGTGTGTGGGTGTGTGTTTGTGTGTGTGTGTGTGTGTGTGTGTGTGTGTGTGAGCGCGCGCGCGCGGTCAGTCGCTTTCCGTGATGAGTGTACAGCTGAGATGTACCGGAATCGGCTGGCGACCCAAGCCGATCGAATCACAAGCCGAAAAAGCAACGTGCTTTACGTCGCGACCTTTAATGTAGAGTGTTATTCTTCTTCTTCATGTTTCGGTGTTGTTTTTTGCATTATATTTCTTACTTACTTACATACTTTGATAACATTTCGTTGTTCAGATCATAAGTTATAAATAGAATTAGGAAGTCGGGAAGGTGTAATAAGGAAAGAAAGATTTTGGATGGACTGCAATATGGGTTCACTTGGGGATGAATTTCACTTTATTTTTGAGTGTCCAAAATACAAGCATCTGCGACAAATGTTTATTTGTAGTACATATTTATCGTGCAAGTCAATGTTTAACTTGTGTAATTTGTTTCGGGAAAGAAAACGTGTTACTAAAATTAAGTACATTTATAAAATTAGGAAAGGGCGTATACCAATAATATTAACAATATGAGCAAAATGTTATTGTTGTGAATGTTAAAGTTGGAATGTTAGTAATGTTGCTGTTATTATTTTTTAACAACCGCATTATGATTGTTATCCTTATGCTTTTGTATCCTCCACAATCTTGAATCTTCTTGATTCCTATTTCTTTTGAACCACAATCCCACCTAACCACTCACCAAATCTCCTCTCTCTCTCTCTCTCTCTCTCTTTTTTTTTTTTTTCTTGCCTTCGTATATCGATTCTCTAATTATTTAGAAACCAACATGTAGTTGTTGAATTGTGGATATCTTTTGTACGTCAGTCCGAGCTCTGGAGATAATTATGTATGGTGGTATACACAAGTCATTTTTATACCGGATAAGTTTTATTTTTATACTGGATGGAAGGATTTGATCGCTTCTTGAACTCTTTATCACCTGGCAGCAGCTGGAGATCGATATTGGTTCGACTGAATAGGATACAATTGGCATTAGAGCTGTTCATTCAAAGCCTATGTGTTGATAAGACGACTTTACTGGTAGCACGGGGGCAGCGCGACGGCAGAATAGTCTGGCGGTGTGAGGAACAACGAAACAAAAGTTGAAGCGAGTTATTTGCAGTTACCTGTTTTTATTACTTGCTATGTGTTATGCTTTAGCGTTAAATGTATATATTATACGAACTTTGTTGCTATTAAATAACCAAGGACATGTTGTTGTTTTTTCCTGAGTACAATTGCTGTACAAATATAGCTATAGCTACTGGACCAGGAACACTATTGTAACATATGCATTAAATACAAAAGAGGCGAGAGACACACCCAAGCACAAGAACTTTGGTTTATTCTAAACCCCTTCCACTATTACAGCATTAAAATTTACAGAGACCGACTTAACTTGATTGAATAAAATCACGTGGAATCCTTATAATTGTTCAAGTTTTAACCAAATAATCTTCATCATCTTTCATAATAATTACGTCCAACTATACTACGAACAAAACAGTTCTTTTCTTAGCATGTTTTCACAGTACATTTAATTGTACCACCTCACAGGAAACAAACTATGTACCAAGCAAGCTAACAGTAATGCAATGTTCGCCCTTTCACCATGGCTGTCTATAATCACGTTGGGTTGACGGATCGGATGTGACTTTGGTCGAGTCCTCACAGATTTGTTGGCAGCTTCTTATTGCACGGTTATAGTAAAGAGTACCGTTTAGCAGTTTGTTGACAGAACGTGAAGATTAACATACGAAAACGTTAGTTGTTTTGTATGAATACAAAAGGCGTTCCCTTTTCCTTTGCTAACGTCTAAAGGACTTCTATATCAAAGAATATGACACTTTTCCTTTTTCTTGCTTTTGTCACTTTCGCTTTTTCTTTCCTTTAGCACTTTGGCTTTTCTTGTCAAGCACACAGGAGGAAGAAAAAAAAGGATTATGTTCCTTTGAGGGTACTTTTTTTTTTTAAATTGTCTTCATTTTTATATTCCAGACTTCTGAAAATGTTTTGAAATATTCGAAGGGGTTGGTGGTAAGGGCGGAAATCAGAACGAGCCAAAAGTCGGTATTTCGGTCTGTCCGTCTGTCCGACCGTCTGTTCGTAGGTCTGTTGGAAACCATTTCTCAAGAACCACTGAATTAATTTTGACCAAACTTCATAGGAACATTACCTAGTTTAGGGGCTGGCCTACAGTGCCATCATATTTTCCCTGCCGCAAAGGTCAAGGTTGATGGAGTCTATTTGTTGCTAAACACGTTTTGCTGAATACCTTACAAAAATTGGTTAAAGCGATTTGTTGAGTTTGGATATACAAGTACTTCAAATCATGGGCCATCCTTCAGTAGTAATCCGGCTGTCAGTCGGTCCGTCGCTTTGTATTTAACTGTTTTGTTCCAGACATACAATTTGCCTTATCTCAAGAATAAGTGAAACTTATTTTATCAGTTTTACTTTTGTGGCTACTTTATCCACAGCTAAACATTTTTAATCATTTGGATTTGTAGTTCCTCAAAGGTCAAGGTCATTGTGATTCACCACGTTGTAAACACGTTCTGCGCTGTATCTCAACATTTGGCTTATTCGATTTTGATCATTGTTTTGCTTGCAGATGGTTTAGATCGTGGCCTATGTAATTCCATGTTTGTTTTCCTTTGCCTCGTTAAGATAAAGCTAAGTCAGAACACCGCAAAAAAAATAACACTTTTCAACATGCGTATTTTTCGGATATGTGTGAATGTTTGGAAATTATGCAGTTGAGTAGCTTGCCATCTTCGTATTTTTCTTTTTCTTTTTCTTTTTCCGTATCCTATCCTATCCCGTATCTCGGAGGTCGTAGGGGCACCACAGATGATCGTTTAACCAGCGTACCCCATCTTTCCCTGTCCTCAGCAACCCTGATGGCTTCGCTCAATGTCAAACCAGTCCATTTTCGAATGTTGTCCTCCCACCTCTTTTTCGGTCTCCCTCTTCTTCTACCTCCTTGCACTGTGCCTTGCAGGATGGTCTTTGCAAGGCCTGATGATCTGGTGACGTGGCCATACCATCGGAGTTTCCGCTTTTTCACCACTGTGAGCAGGTCATCGTATTGTCCAATGGCTTGTGTGATGGTCTGTCGGACATCGTCGTTGGTGATGTGCTGGGTATAGGAAATGCCCAGAAGTCTTCTGTAGCACCTCATCTCCATGCTTTGTATTCTTCGTTGTAGATCTGCTGCGGGGGTCCATGTTTCGCAAGCGTATAGGAAGATGGAGATAACAAGGGAGCGCAGCAGTCTTACCTATTTTTTCGTATAATGCTGAACAAACAAAAAAAGTGAGTTAATTATTCAAAGGGCTTTAACATATAAAAGAAAGAGTTCTCACCTTTTTCTAGTACGCAAACAGTAGTTTTCCCCTTGTGTTAATATTGCATGTATAAGCCGACGTGTATAGCAAATGTGAACTACAAGTTGGGTGACGCACAATGCAATAACATAACAAGTTCTTCGTTTCCCACCTCCCTCGCCTTTCATGCTCTTTTACTTGTGAGCTCACTGTCAAAGTCTGAATTGCGCCGTCAATCTATGACTGAAATTGAAGGACTGGGCTCTTTATATCGTTCACAACAAAGCGACTAATGCATGGCAAGTAGATTTTGATCGATTCAAAACTGAGGGTGATAGCTGAATGATGACCACCTTAACCCTCTTTACTTACTTTGGGTGTGTGCATTGAAATGCGTACGAGGAGTCATGTTATGGTTAATCCAGGCCTTACGAGCAGAACAATCTTTTATAGAAGAAGACAGATAAGGGTACTTATTACGTCATATTTTTTTCGATCCTTGGACGATGCTTTTTATTTTTTTGTTTTACGCTTCTCCCACACACACCCCAACGCCTCCCCCCTACATTCCCCTTCTCTCTCTATCTTTTTTTCTCTCTCTCCTTCCTCCCACCCACCCTCCTCCCCTCCCAAAAGGTCACAATTAAGCGCAAGGCAAAACAAGTTTATTCCAGAAAAACCCCATTAAGAGCATATGGACATGGTTACAATGATATACACAAACATATAACATTTTAACTCTTTTTAATTAAAACTATTTGTGTACACAGAGGGCTTGCTGGGGGGGGGGAGGGAGAGGGATTGAGATTGGTGAAAAGAAGAAAAATAAATTGATTGGGGATAGCAACTATGAATCATAACTAACAATACTGATACACTCGATTGATGTTGGTGTTTTTCTATCAGTAGTTGATTCAGCCCCGATGCTTGAGATCCTGATAGGTGTAACTCAGATTCGTTTATCCACGCAACCCGTTCAATCATCAACAAATCAGGAGTCGTCGTTGTTGTTGTTGTTAGGTAGATTTGTGTCCCCGGACACCCTAGCGTATAGGGGACGTAAATACAAAAGTTCAATAATATATAAGAAGTCTCTCAAAATTGTAGAATTAGTTGAACAGAAGAAGTGTAGAAGCAGGGCGCTCGGAGACGCTGAAGATAAGATAAGCAGATCCGCTGCCAGCGGGAGGAAAGATGCCCAGGTGCAAATACAACGTCGTCGAGGAGTGAAGGCTGCGTAGCCGAGGAGGGTGCTAGAGGGGGCAGGGCAGGGTAGCTAAGGGGAGTAACTGATAAGCCAGTTGGCTAAGGCTTTTAAATTAATGGCAGACCAGGTCTGCCAGTAAAACTAGGCAAGATCAGGTAAGTAAAAATATAAAAGCAAGTTAAAAGTTAAAAATCCTTCAGGACCACAAACCTAGGAAACAAAATAAAATGTTAAAATTGAAGGCCTAAAAATATGTACAAAATTACAAAAAAGGGAACAGGTTAAAACTAGTCCATAGGTGCCAGAATAGGCCAAAATATAATATAATGATGAATAAGATATCAATAAAACACCGAGCCGAATCGGGGAGCAAAGCAAACATCCCAACCGGCGAACGGCACCGAGCTAGGAGACGGCCCCACTTCGAGACCCCACCGCCATACGTTCAAGGGCAGCGCTCTTGAATCCGATTTTATAGTAGAGCGTAATATCGTCCAATTCTTTTTGACTAACGTGAGGACCGAGCTTATCGGTAATCGCCTTTACAATGCCAACCAACTTCTCTTGGGTTGTCGCCGGTACATCTGAGGGTCGTCCCCTATTCGGCTGCTCAGGAGAAGACTGGACCGAAACATCATTCGACTCCCTACGAGGACCGCAGAGAAAAACAGATTCGACCTGGGTACCGATGTCGGATCCAGCCAGACTAAGTGACGAGCTGGCCGCGGACATCTTTCGATCCGCCAAATTACGGACAGTGTCCACAAGCCCAGCTACAGCAAGTGTGAGTTTCTCCACCATGGTTTCTAGTCGGTTAATGGCTACCCAAGGGTCACCGCCGCCGACAAGCGGCGCGGACGACACCTTATCAGGGTTCGAAATCCCGAAAACCACGGTGGACGCAGGAGGAGGCTGGCCCGAATGGCCCGCTGAGGATGGTGGTGGCAAAGCATCGGCCTCAGCAGAGTTGTCCAGAGCAGCAGGTGCTCTAGAAACTGAGACATTTGTAGTTCGTGTGGCCCCCCAAGTAAAATGAGATCGCGCCGGAAAGGTCGCGGAAGAAGATATATGTTTCCGTGCAAGGCCTAATGCCTGAGCACGTGGCATGTATTGAGCGGCCCTGAGCTGGTTCGCGAGGACGCGCTCCCTCAGGGCCGGACAATTTGGGTTCGAGGCCGAGTGCTCACCTAGGCAATTAAGGCATGAGCGCTTCTCGGCCTTACACTGGGCGCCGGAATGACCGGAGACACCACAGAACGAACATATAGTAACAGACCTACAAACCTTTCTAGTGTGGCCGTACCGCTGGCACCGATGGCAGCGAACCACCTCCGCGACGTACGGCCGCACAGAAAACTCCCTACTATTGATCAGAAGGGCAGATGGTAATACAGGGGCGTCCACGGTAACCCTGACCGACTCAGACAAGGAACCATCGGCGCGAGACAGACGACGAAAGCATCGTATCGCACAAGGCGACACCACGCCATCAGGGCCTACGGACCCCTGACAGCCGGACAGGATCTCCGCGTCGGCCACCGCTGCGGGAATACCCTGCACGACCCCCTCTACGACAGGACAGGGGACCGTGCAGACAACGCGGTGTTGGGCCAAAGTGGTAAGCCCGACAAGTTTCTGCTGCTGGGATCGAGAGACGCATCCCACCAAAAAGCCTTCCGCAAGCGGTCGGACTCGCTCAACCGAACCGACTGCAGTACGCAGTATCCCGGCCAGTCGCCAGCCGAGCGACTTAAGTTGGGCTGGGTCGAAGTTCTCGGAGAACTTCGCCACAACTGGAAAACGACACAAGGTGTGATTCGGCAGAGGAGGTGGGTGCAATAGCGCCCTGGTACGATTTTTCTTCCTACCGGTCACACCAGTCCAGTTTTGCTCACTCGTAACCAACGGATCAGGCAAAGCAGAGCGGGGAGGAGGCACCAGGTGCGCATCCTCGCCGGACTGCTGTTCCGTCACGGTTACTTCATCCTCCGGGACCAGGTCCGAGGAGGAGTCAGCATCGGCTCCGAGCAAGTCCTCAGACGAGGAGCCAGACGAAGAGTCGGTCAGGGTTTCAAAAAGTCTCTTTCTGTTAGGTGTAGTCAGACCAGCCGCCGCATGGGCGACCAGGTCGCCCGCAGCAAGAACAGATACGAAAGCCAAAGTTGACGCAGCGGAACCGGCTTCCAAGGCTTCGTCGGTATCAACGCGACTCAGAACGGCCGGGGAGTCGCTCCTAGGCGCACCGAGCGCTCTCCTAGCTCGGCGGGACTTCCCCATGATAAACACACACAAAACCAAAAGGGCGACCGAACGCCCACAAAGAAAACACCAAGTCCAAAAGAACTTGAGTAAAATTATACAAAAAAAAGGTAAAAGTTGGGCCTAACTGGGCCTAGATAAACCTTACGCTATATGGATAATTTAAAACATTATAAAAATGTACGAGTCCAGGACTCAGTACTAAAACATAATAAAATTCAGGTTAAGACTAACACTAGCGCCTATAAATAGGACGGCGGTCTCTGGGGCCAGCGAAAGTTTATATTCACCAATGGATATATCCTCCAGGTCAAGACAACAAACGACGCAGACAGCGCAAGCCAAGAGGAGCGTCACAACGTCATACAACGCGTCCTTGGCACTGGCACGGCGACGACAGATGAAGTGCCACAGTGCACTGGCCAACCAGGGCAACAAAACGATGAAAATCGCCGTCAGAAGTCAACGCAGGCCGGAGAAGAAGAGCGTAGAGCGTGCTACAACATTCTCATGCCAGAGAAGTGCATCGCTGATATCGGCCGTCAATAAGTCAACGCAGGCATGAAGACGGAGAGCGTGCAAACAGGCCAACACCCTCTTTCTGTATGGAGTCGTCGTATAAAGTTTTCCACTTTTATTCAGCACACATCAACAACTGCGTACCACCGCTCAATCGCTTTTTCCACTCTACAATTCTCAACTTTAAACTTTCCACTTTTTACAACTTTCTCAACTCTAATACAACAGCTCTCTCTACTTTCAACTCTCTCTTATTTTGTTATGTTTATCAGTTTATAGTCCCCTCTCTTCCCGTAAGGATTTTCAGAGAGGAGACTCTGATTAATAGTGCGGCACTTATATAGTCTCTACATACTCCAGAACAAACGAGAATACCCCTGCATAAAACACCACAACCAATCAGAATTAATTTCATCATCACTGTCTCACGTCATACAACCCTATTTGGAATGGAAGCTTCCATGGTTACCACTAGAACTATCCATACGCTTCGATCGATAGTAAACAACTGACTCGAGAAAATTCTAAAATAATATCGAGCAACTAAAATCATCAACGTTATACAAAGCTTCTTCCAACAACAACGCAAAATCAAATCAAAGGTAAATACACTCTATTACTGCATGCGTTGCAAAATAAAACGAACAGATCTATCGCGCGCGCCACACACGCAAGCCTATTATTGTGCGCATTTCACACGTAAACCTACATGTACCATCGCACGCGTCTCCAACGTAACAAATACAATTCAATCTAAACACATCAATGACAAACTTCTAAAATTGTTTTTGTTATACACAACCTGTAAATATCAGAACTAGATTAAATTTTGAAATGGGATAAAACCGTTACAATTGTTTACTTATTAATTTCATTAAACTTACAAGCTTTAATAATACTGACTTTTTATTAGATGACAATAATTCTTGAAATTTAATAGCATTGGGATATTTATAATAATATGATTGTAATAATTGTCTTATCGAGTAACAAAAATGTGAACACAAAAATAAATAATGAAACTCATCACCAAGAGCGCCACTATTACATTTTTGACATACACGTTCGTGTCTAGGAATGTTAAAATATCTGCCTCTTTGCACTGGCATTCTGTGGTTAAGTGTCCTAAACTTTAGAACAGATATTGCAAGATTTATTGGTAGAAAATGCTAATATTTTTCAAATTCAAAATGTAGCTTAAACATTCGATAATTATAGTAAAATTTATTATTGGTTATTTCCTTGAACCAGCTTTGAATGAACTGATCATGTAAGCGTTGTTTAATTGTACACTTAAAAACTGAAGCAGAAGGCAAAATATTGGATAGCCCCTGATTTAACCAAAAATTACCAAGTCCTAGACTGTTTAACTCTTTCCGCACATAATCGATGAATGAAGATTTATAACCTTTATGCAAATCAATATGTAACAAAACAAGGTGTACATAACACTGGACAATTTCTTACTGTTATCAGGGTAGACATTTAACAGTCTTTGCTTTGCCTGTATCTCCAGTGGAATCTGCCCTAATCCACCAAAAATCATTTGAGAAGGAGTAGACTTACCTAGCTTAAAAATTAGTTTATAAAACCGCTGTTGAGGTTTAGTGGCAAGGTCACTCATTAAAATTCACCATATCTCTGAACCCTATAACAGAATACGGACTATAGTTTTCTCAAACAGATCAATTTGGAGATTTTAGTGGTAACATAAGCTTTCTAATTTTTCTTAAAAGAGAAAACATAGCTTTAGTGGCACGCTCATATAAATTTTTTTGGCTGGTTTAAAGCTACCATTATAGTTAATTTTAAAGCCAAGATACTGAAAATCATATACCACATCTAATTTAACAGCATTGTAAAATACAATAGGTAGACTTCTGACTTTACCTTTTAAAAAAAACAACTACTTTAGTTTTAGCAGCATTGACTTTTAATTTGTATTTAGTGCAATATTGATGCATAGCTTCTAAAGAAGACTGTAATTCAGCAGAAGATTCACAAAAAATACGGTGTCATAGTCTTATAGCAAAATAAATATTTTATACAGAGACTCAAGGGTCCACTTAAAACTATATATATATATATATATGGGTGGGCATGGGTAGGCCGCCCATAAACACCTACGCCACCCACCTCCTCTCTCTCTCTCTCTCTCTCTCTCTCTCTCTCTCTGCCTCTCCCTCTCTCTCTCTTTCTCCGATCTCTCCGTTCTCCGATCTTTGTAGCTCTCTCTCAGGACTTGACTTAAACATGACCATCTTCCACGTAGGATAAAATCTCAAGCCAGTGCCAATACTGTTATATGACATTGGTAACCTGTCAGTATTACTACTCTGTGTATACAAAGCTGCTTTCAAAATCTTCTGTAATGTGGCCGATTGATTTTCAGACTGTCTAAATATGGACGGACCCGAAAGTAATGAAAGAGAAGGCGAGTTTGTTGGTTATATGCGATAGTATTCATTGAGAAAAAAAATGATAAGAAAAACATTTATTTTGGGTGTATATAAATACATCCATACGTATTTGTCTTGTGATCAATAATAATAATAATAATAATAATAATAATAATAATAATAATAATAATAATAATAATAATAATAATAATAATAATAATAATAATAATGCAGAGAAAGCGAATTACTCTATATCAAGCATGAAAGTAGCCAATGTTTAATGTACTAATGATAAACAAGCCGTCGGTGAATAATTTAATAGCTAAGCTGTTTAATTTTAATACACTAATATCGATTCTATGTCTAACGATGACATCACATTCTGACCTTAGGCTATAAATGCTAATTTTGTGTTCTTCTGAGTATGCTGTATTTTCGCGCGTTGTTCAAGTTGTTAAGTCTTTTTTTCTTTTTGATATTTATTTTGGTTTTATTTCATTATAACTCACATTTATGCAAAATTTAGATTTATTATTTTTCTGATAATCATATTTTAAAACCAGTTTAAGATATTTTCATCATATTTATATTGCGTGTTAGTTCAAATTTGCACGATATTATGATTCAAATTTCTGATCGTTCCATTTGTTTGGTTTTCCAAATATAATGTTTGATGTTGCTAGTGTTGTTGTCGAAGTCGTTCTAGTTTTGGGAATTTATGTGGTGATGCATGTGGTGGTGTTTTTGTTGTTGTTGTGTCTTCGTCGTCATCATCGTGAATGTTTTGCTCTCGCATCGTTCGTGTTGTTGTTGCTGTTGTTTTGTGGTTGTTTAAATTCAAAATCTACTATGAATTTCAAAACAGATTTAGCCATATATAGTTAGTTACCTTTTAGTCTTGTATTCTCGCAATAGAATGATGTGTTACTTCCAGTTTTCATTATGTTTGGTTTTGTTACATTTCTATTACATGGATTGTAAGTGGCACATTAGCTTTTACTAAAGTTTCCAATTTAACCAAGTGATTCTATACAGAATAGAACGATACCTTTTTGTTAGTTTATTCTTGTTTTTGTATAATGGTCACTCCTGCGTTGACAGTTTTTTACCTTTGACTTCTTGGCTAACGTATAAAACAAACTTCACGTTAGGTGCGAACAAAAGAACTTTTTTTCTTTCTGGTAAACCTGTGTTCTATGCCTTCCACAGTATTTTATGCTTTTGCTTTTTATGAGCTAGGGAAACATATTTTGTTTCTTTATCTGCTATGAAAGAGCTTTGTTGCTTCTTAAACTTTCGCATGTGCATTACCAAAGTAGAGTATACCGCCTTGCGTGCTTCTAAAGCGTTTCTAGTCTTGTTCTTTTATCGCTTTCTTTTTGCACCTTTTATTGCTTTCTTTTATTCCAGATTTAACCTCTTGCTATTTGCACCCTTGAGAAGACTACACGATACTAACCATTAATATCACCAAGGGTTGAACAGTTTTACTTCATCGGACAATGCAAAAAGTCGTATTCTGTGTCGCGTCAAGGTATAATATGATAGGATCGCATGCTAAGAACAAGAAATGTAGCAGTGTAGTGCATGTATAACAACAGTTAGTATTTTATGCACGCATCAGTGCCATAGGCTCCTTTTTTAAATTTATTTTTTTAATTTTCTTCTTCTTCTTCTTCTTCTTCTTCTTCTTCTTCTTCTTCTTCTTCTTAATTAACGTATTAAACCGCAGTGCTTGTTTCAATTTCAAATTGTAGTTTCCACTTGATTTTCTTTCTCTCCCCCTCCCCCTCCCCCCACCCTATCCCACTCTCCCTTTCCGTTGCTGCTGGAATTAAGGCAATGTAATATCGATAACTTAGACCTATCTCACATATGTCTTGTCAGTCATGCTTTTGGCCATTACAAAATGTGATTTACTTGCTTAATAATATTTGCACCTCTTTGTCTAGGAACGTTTGACACGGGCCGCGCGCAGGTAGACAAACGAGGCAGCATCAGACGAGGAGGCATCGAGCTGCCTATAGTGGATGCGTCGTCCAGCAGCAAGAAACTTACCCCTTCACCCTCTCTTCTCCCTGTCGACAGCAAGTCCTATAACCACGATTCCGAGCTATCCAAAGAAGAGCCTTCACCTACCAAAGAAAAATTCAGCCCATCAGCAACTCACGGTCAGCCGTCGTTGCCTAACCAGCAGCCATCAGAAAGTCCACGAAGACAAACTAGAGCACATGCTGCCGAGAGTGAAGCTGAGTCTCGGTACGTGGACCATAACCAGATCTATCCAGAGAAAGCGTCCAAACCTGAGGAGGGCGACCAGGAGCGCTGGGAGGACAGGGATAAACCTCTTTTAAAGTACGCTGTTCCTTCTGACACTAGTACTATCGTCGATGCTTCTCCGCGCAAAAATGTTGAAAGAAACGGTGTCGTGAAAGGGATAAACGATGGCAAACTAACAACGAGAGAAACTTACAATAAACTGCCTGTGGGCGATTACAAACAAGGCAGCCTGCAAAATGTGCCTCCTAAGTTGTGGGAAAGGACTTCTCAGAAACAGACGGAAGCATCTAAAGAAACCAAAAACGGTAGCCGAGATGGTGGCGGCAGTGTCGCATCTAAAGAAACTAACATTGCAGTTTTAAAAGCACCAGTAGACCAGACAGCAGCGTCACCTCGCGATGCACCCAAAGATGTATCTCCTTCTAGAGCTTTAAACAGCAAACAAAAAGACGCCGAAAAATCGGTTGAAATAAAATCGGATTCTACTTCTTCCGTGACACCGCAAGAGGACAAGGGCGAAGCGAATCACAAAACCGCTAGAAACAATGCGCTCGCTCGATTGAAGTCCAAGAACAGTGACGCAACAGACACACAGACAAAGGCATCTTCCACACACTCTATAGAAACTCCAAGGCAGCAACAAAACGGTGCTACCAAATACACACCATCGCAGCAGCAGAACCCACAGCAAAAACACCTACAGCAGGTTTCAGAGAGACAACTAACCAAGCAGGATTCCAAACAAAACCCACAGCCATCAGACGCACACAAGGCTCCCAGATCTCAGTCAGATAAAAACTCCGGTGATTCTACCATCAAAGTTCTCACAGCAAAAGCTAAAAAACAGGACCAACCACAAGAATCCACACTGCAAAAAGATAAATCTTCCCGGGCCGACAAGAACGAAAACTCGACTATCAACGCTTTGACGGCCAACATAGTTCCCACTTCCTTGCAAAAAGGACTGACAGAAAATAAAGGCAAGACCACCCAGCGGTCAACGACAGAGAAAGACACAGAACAAAAGTCATCACGTTCAGAAAAGACCGATAACTCTACCATAAAGTCATTGACATCAGGGTATGCTCCTTCCGCTAGAATATATGGACAGCAAAAAGATAAAGGGGAAACCGTTTCGGGCATTAAACAAGAAAACGTAAAGTCACAAAAACCTGTTCAAGCGCCATCAAGAGCTAATGTACAATCCAAGAAACAGGAAAAGCAAGAAGAGACAAAACCACAAGAAAAGCAAGTGACGAAGGAAGAAGGGGTTCACACAACTCCAAAAAAGGAAGCAGCGAATTCATCGGACGTGCCGCGATCCAAAGGGGAAACAACTCAACCAACAGTTAAAGAAGACAGGAAGGAACTGAACGAATCGAAGGGTTCTGTGCTGTCAAAGACAAATAAGAATAATCCACAAAAACGAGAGTCACTGCTCGACAGTAAACAAGCCGATTCTTTGAGTACTGCAAGCAACACAGATAATAACACTAAAGACAGCACGTCCTCGAAAACTTTGACTACTGAAGCATCACCGACAAGCGCCTTGAGTATTTCGCCTCTGGCCAATTCCTTGCAGAAGAACTTTCAGCAGGCCTTCCACGAGCCTAACCCTCAGGGTCAGACACTGACCGAATATAAACTAGAGCCTCATAAGTGGACAGCTCCCCCTCAGGACCATCAGAAATCTCTCTCCAAGAACAAGGGCTCTCCGAGAAAGTCACAGATCGACACGCCAAGAGAGATTGAAGATCAAAGCTCATCCAGCATGTCCACCATGGCGGAAGGTCCAAGGAAGAGTGGTGCCACTGAACTGCAACAGGCAAGATTTGTGTGTTTGTTTATTAAAAATAAATCAGTCGATCAATGCGCACATTCGTATATACTCAAACACTTAATACTACAATTTACTGCAATTAGGCTACTACTACTACTACTACTACTACTACTACTACTACTACTACTACTACTACTATACTACTACTGCTACTGTTACTACTACTATACTACTATTACTACTATTACTATACTACTACTGCTACTACTCTTATCTCTTATACTACTACCAATACTACTTCTCTACTACTACTATACTACTACTATACTATTACTATACTATTACTACTATTATACTACTACTACTACTACTGCTACTATTACTCACTCTCTCACACACACACACACACACACACACACACACCATTACAGTATGCTATTCAATCTAAAACTGACCTAACACGACCAACCCGTCATCCATTCCATTGAACCTGTTTGCGTGTGCTTTCAAAGGGGGAAAGCTACTTCAACGGTAGCAGTCCTAAATAAATGCAGGAAATTGTGTCTTACACACGCACAATGCAGATCTATCAACTTCTAACTTTCAAAGGCGCTTTCACCAGGTACATCGTAACGAACTCCTTTGATCTTAGTTTGTCAGTCAAAAAGCAAATGTTGAAGAAGAAGATGGAGAAGGAAGAGGACGTTGAGAAAAAGGATGATGAAAAAAGAACATTAGGCGAAAAACACCATTAATGTTGCAAAACAACGTCCACGCTGATAAAGTGTTCTCAACATTATTATAATTTGAGTCCAGTTCTCTTGCTCAAATTTCAGCCTTTATCAGTTCCATTTTAATATCATCTGTTAAAGCAATTGACTTCTGTTAGTGAGTACACTGAAATCAGTTCTTGCATACACAAATTAATTTTATCGTGCATTTATTATAAAATTCATGAGTAACGTGAATAAATTTAAGACACCTCATTTGATTTCAGCAAAATACTTTAAAATAGTTGGCTGCAATCAGAATGAGCCAAATGTCAGTCTGTCGGTCAGTCGGGCCGTTGAAAGCTATATCTCAAGAACCACTAAACGGATTTTGACCAACCTTAATAGGAACATTGCCTAAATTGGTGGACTGCATCCCGGTGTGATCATATTTGCTCTACCTCAAAGGTCAAGATCACTGAAGTCATTTCGTTGCTGAACACGTTTTGCTCAATATCTCAAAAAACGCCTGAAGCGATTGTGTTGAGGATTGGTATACAGGTACTTCAAAACATGGGTCATCCTTCAGTAGCAATCCGGTTGTTGGTCTTTCACTCCGTAATTCACTATTTTTTGTTCCAAATACAGTAAGTCCTCGGGTTACGCTGGTCTCGACTTAGGTTGTTTCGTGGTTACGATGCTCCTCCCCATAAAAATATAGATCTAATAAATAATATTACGCGTCGTTCCGTCTTACGCGGTTTTGCGTCGAAAGCGACGTAAACAAACGGGAGCTAGTGTCTGGCGAGCGGCGAAAGAATACGCTTTGTTGTGGTTATACGGCGGGGAAGACGGCGTCGCTTCCTACGCTGGCGTCGCTTTATACGCTCAGTCATTGTACACACGCCATTTTGGTTGTTTACGCCCTCTATCTCTCTCACGTGTTTTATTGTTTTTTGCCCTTGGTTACGGCTCCCAAACGTAAGTCAGACTCTTCTGATGGTAGTGAATCAAAGAAAAGAAAGGCCATCACCATGGAAGTTAAAATGGACATTATAATATTAATACTTTTTATGTCATTAACAGTTACAGTACAGTATATAGCACTATACGTACAGTACAGGTATTTTTCTTTATGTTCCAACTTACCTTCCGACTTACGATGAAATCGGATTACGACGCGTCCAACGAACGGATCAACGTCGTAACTCGAGGACCCCCTGTACACTTTTTGCCTTGTCTCAGTAATAACTGAACAGAAATTCCTCATTTTTACTTTGCGGATTCTTGAACTATTGCTAAGCCTGTTAGATCATTGGTATTTGTATTTTCTCAAAGGTCAAAGGTCATTGTGCTTCACCATTTTCTAAACACGTTTTGCAAAACAATTGGCTTGGCCGTTGTTGATATATATATATTTTTTTGCTTACAGATAGTTCAGATAATGACCTATCATGCCATGTTTTCTTTGTGCTTCCTTAGGTGAATGCCGAGTCACGATACCGCCAACAAAATAAACACTTTTCAAAATGCTTATTTTTCAGCTGTGTGTGTGTATTTGTGTGTGAGTGTGTGTGTGAGTGTGTGTGTGTGTATGTGAGTTTGTTGTTTGTTAGTTTGTTTGTTTAATTTAACGTCTGTTCGCCTAAGTGATTTTAGACTTGATGGGAGCAGGGGAAAATAGGAAACAAATAAGGAATGGTCATAATGAAGGGAGAAATGGATTAAACAAAGTACACAAAACTGAACAATTAAACAATCAAAATTGTAAAATAATTATAACTTATACAAATGACGTCCGATATAACTACTAACCAATCCTTGTAAAATAATCTCAATTATGTATTTGTTATGTATTATGTGTTTGTATTATATATTATGCATTATTATAATTATAATTATTATAATTATTTTTTACTATTTTTATATTAATTATAGTAATTATAATTACTAATTATGTATTATGTGTTTAGGGAGGAGGGGGGGGGTATGTCTGTAAACACATTTGAATGGCTTGTCATCTTCTTATTTCTTTAGCCTGTTCAATTTCCTGGACATAATTACTTCCGGCACCGGTGATTAATAAACGGATACGTCATTTGCTTGCATATTTCTTGAAAATGTTTTAGTCTTCTCTTCAAATAAAAGAAACAGGTAAAGATAGTCCCATAGCCTTGTGGCCGTAGGGGAGCGTGATGTTGGAGATCACACTTATCTTGGGCCAGCGTAATGAGGGTGACGCCCATCTGTCTCCCTCGCTGCTTTACCTTCCCCACCCTTAAGAGAGTAGGTACTCAGTCACAGCTGAGTCAACTGGGGGTGTTGTTATTTGTCGCTCCACTGTTTGCGGTCACCCATCCAAGTGCTAACAGCACTGGACGGTACTCAACCTGCGACACAGTAGCGAGTGCTCCAACCACTGCGCTATCCGACACCCCAAATAAAAGAAATGCACTATAAAGGTAAAAGAATGGTGGTAGTGGAGTCAGCAATGGTTAGTAATGGGCTCTGAACTGATTTGATTCGATTTGTCTCACTTAATTTCAATTAAATTTTGTCCAGGTTATTCTGGAGCGGGATCAGCTTGTGCGAAACGAGAAGACGTACCAGCGCAGGATTCTACAGCTGGAGGAGGAGGTGAAGTCTGTGGTGAAGCAGAGTCAGGAACTGTCCAACGAGAACAAGTTGCTCCAGAACAAATTGGAGGCCTATGAAACCAAAGATTATGGAGGCGAGGAAATGTGTGTTTGATAATGCTAACATGGATCATGGACAACGTCTGCTGCCTGATTAACCTTTAAAATGTCAAGATTGTCCCCTAACCTTTTGATCACCTTTTGATCGCAAGAAAACAAGGCGGGTGTATGGGGAGGGGGGTTGGGGTGTATGGGGATGGTGGCGATGGTGGTGGTGGGTAGTAATAACTCGCCCAGTTTACATTTCGCGTTAGGGGCCCTTTTCTCAGGGCCGGCTTGTGGCCGCGGTGAGCATCTTTTCCATCACTTTGTTTCTTACCTTTACTGGTTTTCAATAGTAAATTAATTTAATAAATAACCTTGGTGATAGTGACCGCCATGTTTTCTTAATAGATCCGGTGTACAAGAATACCCTATTTACTTTTCAGAACTGTGTGTATTTCTAAAAATGTATGTAAATGGAATGTTACACTACCTACATGGGATTTCAGAGATCCTTGCTGATCAGTGTGAAGGCATCTGCGTATTTGAACGATTGCTCATTAATGTTTAACACGGACAGGGGAAAATAACGCGAAGAATACGACAAGGTCAATATTAAAACAATAAAGTCGTATTTTTATAAGTCTTATGTCTTTTTCGTCAATTCCAGGTTCGCTAGAGCTCAAGGAACTAATGCGCGAAAAGCAGGAACTGCTGGGAACTGTTGCTAAGATGACGGGAGAGAAGCAGGAGGTACATGCAGAAAACGAGCGCCTGAAGGCCCGATTGTCAGAGATGGAGAGCAAGAGTAAACAGTGGGACTCTCTCTACGTGGAGAACAACAAGCTCAAGGCCAAACAGGCTGAACTGGAGCGCAAAATTCAGGTGTGTATCTTTGAGCAAGCAGGTCGGCTTCGAACGCACAGTTCAAGTATGATTGGCCGCGGACAGAATCTGCTCAATGGTCATCGGTTCAAAGTCATACAAACGTGTATAGTGAAAAGTACCAAGCCAGCCTAGCCTAGAGCGTAAACTTCAGGTATGATTGGCCGAAATGATAATTATGCTCAGAGCTCCACTGTGCAAACCTTGTTGCGTGAACGACGTGGTTCGATCCCTACCTTCAGCAAACTATCACAGTGCATATTGAGTGGCTAATGAACTGAGCAGCTAGCTGTTTGAGCTGTGTTTCGATGGCGTTTGCATTGCTTGGTTATTTCCATTCAACCTAACCAGATCAGAACTGTATACACAACAAGTAACTGGTATTTTTGTTACTCTAACTCTGAACACATACAAAAGGTTAAAACCAATGTAATATTTGGTAGAAATTCAATTACAATAAATCATTTGCAGCGTAGACTAGCGGTTATAAGTGGCCGAACTACGTGCAACTTCGCGTCACCATTTGTTAATAAATTTGAATGCGTGCTCTGATGCCTACGCATTTTGGAATAGCAAGAGGTGAGAAATCTAGCCTTTCTAACAGCTGATTAGAAGGTCTAAACAAAATGTGTTTTAGGACCAGGAGAAGGAGAATCAGACGCTGAAGTACAGCGTAAAAACTGCAGAGTCGTCTTCCCAAGACAAGGTTGTGGAGGTGCAGAACGAGAACAAAAAGCTCAAGGCCGACATCATCAATCTGGAAACCAAGAATCAAGGGCTAGAACGAAAGGTAAGAAGTATGCTAAGGGCAACCAAGGACATTAATAATAATAAAAATAATAATTAATAATAATAATTTGCCTTCCAGTTGAAAGAAGTTGTGGGACAAAGTATTCCACGTCAATGTCTTTACATGTAATTCTTGGCGGCTAAATAAGTGATGGTTTAATGATGAAGATGATGCTGATGATGACGGAAGAGACAAAAACCGTTAATTTGGTAAACAACATTTGACCAGACAGTCCTCTTTTTAAATTTGCGATCCAACACAGGCATATATGAAAATCTAATAAACATTAAAACAAACAAGCTGCAGCTGGAAGACTTGACAACATGCTTAGTTTTAGAAGCTTTTGAAGAGATACAGGAAACACGTCGAGGGAAAACAGGGAAAAGAAAATAGTCAAATCTAGCATAGTGTTTGCAATAGCCGGCACGTCTGCATTAGACTTCCACCGCAGTTGTTCTTTTACTGCTAACAATCTTAAGCTGTTCACAATAAGTCACTATACCATCATTCATAAATTATTGTTGCTTTTAGGTGGAGAGACTAGAAACAGAAAACAAGGAGCTAAGCGAGACACTGGAACAGAAGCGCAAGGAACTGGACGAGCTGATGCGAGCAATGCACACTGAGACCACTGTAGAGACACAGCTTAAGGAGGTCAACATAGAGCTGGAATTCGCCAAGAACCAGCTGGCCGATCATAAGAAGGATCTCGATGAGACAAACCATCGATATAAGGTTGGGTTGGGAAGTCTAGTTGTCAATTGGTATATAATTAAAGAAAATTATTTGTCTTTATGTTTAGTTGTTTCTATCTCATACAGTTACTAATAACGTATTAGTTCATCTCCGGACTGCTTTCTCTAGCTAGCCCACGGGCGTGCAAATAGGAGGTCTGTTTTTGTTTTCTTGAGCGTGATGCAATTTAGGTTATAACATAATTGGCTTGGGTTGATTAGTTTCTGGAAAGATTGCTTTGGGTAACTATGAGGCAAACGGTCGAAATAAACACGATAGGGACTGCATCGCTAGCAGAGTGTAAGTTCGACCTGCTAACTTTCTGTTGGCAGCAAGTCGCACTATTTTGAGGAAGTGACCATAACCAGATGCGTACAACTGTTAATGTAACTTTAGTTAGTTCGTAATGGGCTGGATAATAATACCATATTCTGGTTCCAACTTCAACTGTATCCGCTTTGTTTCCTAGATATTGGAGAAAGAGCGAGACTTAGTGAAGAACACGCTGAGGCTGAAAGAGACTGAGATGAAGGGCATTAAAGCCAACTCAGAGGAGAAGGACTTGCAGATTGCAGATCTCAAACGCCAGGTGGATGCCGCTAAAAGAAACGTTAAACAACTGGAGAATGATTTGGAAGATGCCAAACAGGTAAAAGTCACATATCTTCTCAGATGAAAAAAGAGGAGCGCAGAAATAAAACGACAGTAGAAGGTGTTCCGATCCCGTAACTTTTCGGTGGTTGAGGAGAGAAGTGTTTGGGACCCCTCTTTTCTGTAGACAAGCTTAATGAGGGTGGTGCCTATCTCCTCTCCTTCGTTGCGTTACCTTCCCCGAATCTAAACAGCTGACTAGACTGGGGTGTGTCGTGCACTTTGTTTGTGGGGGGGGGGGGGGGGCGATCTTTTTATGTCGTTTGTTATTTGCCTTCCACGTATGGTCACCCATCCAAGTATTAACCCCGCCCGACGTCACTTCAAAGACCCCAGTTCGAAGGTTTGTTTACTTTTAGCCCTAAATTATGCATTGCAATTACATTAAACAGTGACAACGTGGGCTTTCATTGCTCAAACCATCCGCTAAAGTTAAAATTTTCAATTTAGGTTCTGACAGGGAGTGATTTCCCCTGTTTTAACGGTACATCACCACTATAGCAGTGTGACCTTTGATCCTATCCTATCCTATACTATCCTATCCTATCCCGTCACTCAAAGGTCTTTGGGGCACCACAGATGATCGTTTAACCAGCGTACTCCATCTTTCGATGTTCTCAGCAACCCTCATGGCTTCGTTCAGTGTCAAACCAGTCCATTCTCGAATGTTGTCCTCCCACCTCTTTTTCGGTCTCCCTCTTCTTCTCCTCCTTGCACCGTTCCTTTGCGGGGTGGTTTTTGCAAGACCTGATGATCTGGTGACGTGGCCATACCATCGGAGTTTTCGTTTTTTCACCACTGTAAGCATGTCATCATGTTGTCCAATGGCTTGTGTGATGGTCTGTCGGACTTCGTTGTTGTTGTTGGTTTGCTGGGTATAGGAAATGCACAAAAGTCTTCTCTAGGAACCTCATCTCCATGCTTTGTATTCTTCATTGTAGATCTGCTGTGAGAGTCCATGTTTCGCAAGTATATAGGAAGGTGGATATGACAAGGGAGCGCAGCAGCCTTACTTTGGAATGTAGACTGATGACCTTTGACTCTATTACCGAGAACGGCGCGGTTGAAGTGTGTCGGGTAGGGTAGGGTCTATTTTATCACCTTTAAACAAAATACTTTACCAAGCAAATTTTTTTGTCTAGGTTCTATTAGAGGGGCTAATAGACGCTGTTTTTAGCTCAAGAATGTTGGCTAGCGAGACCGGATGGTTTTAATAGGAAAAAACACGATTCATTTAATAACTAAAAAAAAAACTATACTTTTTTTTTTTGGGGGGGGGAGGAGTAGGGTAAGCTAATTTGTTTTAGTGGGGCAACACACACTGTGAATGTTAAAAGGTTCTGTCGAGTGAATTCCTTTAACATGAAACAATGCTGACGTGTGTCCACACCACTAGACAACTTCCCCTCCCAAGGAAGCTAGCTAGTTATAGAGTGGAGGGGAGAAATGGAAAAGGACGAAAATGAAAGAAAAAGGAACGGAGGGAAGATAACATGGACAATTAATCCAGAAAAAAAGGAGATGAAGGGTAAATGTAAGAGGGAATCGTAATGATGTCATCATCATCATCATCATCATCATCATTGTCGTTGTCGTCATCGATGACGACGATGATTCCTTTCAGAATGATTCTCGAAACGTCTAGTGATTATAATCAAGTTAAGTTGCTTCTTCTTTTTTTTTTTTAATTTTCTTTTCTTTTTCAGACTGAAAAGGACTCGGTGAACCTAAAGGCCAGAATCCGATCGCTTAAAACTGAAATCGAGGACAGCCTGGCTGCCAACCACAAAATGAAACAGGAACGGACAGAGGCTGGACTGGAAACAGACCGACTCAACCGAGAGCTAGCGGCAGCCAGCGAAAGTCTGGCAGAGGCCAGGCGCTGTATCAAGAAGCTGGAGGGCGAGAGAGGGGAGAGGGACAACCAAGAAGAGGAGCTGAAAACTCGCAAGCAGAGAGAGCAAGAGCTTGAGCGTCAGGCCCACGACATGAACGTTCGCAACGAGCAGCTGAGGAAAAAGGTGGCCATTTTGGACGTCGTTATAAGTGCGCTATATACGAACGTACTATTCTTTGTGGACTTTGGACTGATAGAGAATGATGAAATTACGAGCAGATGGATAAAATGGATGGTTGAATGAGTGAGTTCATGGATGACTGAGTAGACAGATGCAAAGCTTTGGATGCAAGCCTACTTTGGAATAATTATGTTGTTAGATGGTAGGGTTCGTGAAGCGATGGGTCTCTAGCGCAAGTATTGACAGGACCAAACATATCGAATGGTTGAATTTACTTAATTGTTAAAGTGCCTGACGAACGGACACTAGTGCTGATATGATTAATAATCGTTGTTATTGTTCTTTATTGATACTGGGACGGATAAAAAAAAAAAGAAAACGTTTGTTTGTTGTTTGGTTTGTTTGTTAGTTTTGATATTTTTTTACGTTGGCGAGTTTGGGCTATAAAAGTATAAAGAGCATGGTGATATTCGTGAATATAACTCGTAGGATTTGAAATTATTTTGTTTTTTGACTATTCGTTATCTCCTGCAGGTGCATGAGCTGGAGGAAGACAAGGAAGAGATGATGAAGAGCCGCGGTCTGATAGGGCTGGCGGAGATCGAGCTGGTGAACAAGCGGCTGACGGAGGAGAACAAGAAACTACGGCAGATGCTGGTGGAACGGAACATGGAAATCGCGCATCGGCAGTCTGAACGCAACACGCTGGTAGACCGTGTGGACAAACTGGAACACAAGCAGAACGACTCGGATATCAAGATCAGGCAGCTCAAGGGCTGGGTGGACACGTCTGCCTACAACACCACACTGGCTCCTCCTCCCTCTCAGCCTCAGGCTACACATCTGTCTACCTACGCCCAGCCCCTGCCGTTTGTGGCTCTGCCGCCCGTAAAGTCCAAAGCGGGCACCAGGGGTAACCCGTTTCGAGGCAAACGAAAGAAGATTCAGCAGAATCGCGAGCACGAGCTAAACAGAAGCTGGGAGGATTTGGGGAGATTTAAGGGAGAGACCGGGGACGCGCTGCATGAAGACAACAGTCTGAGGACCACGCCATCCCTTCCCGGCGTCTTTGACAATAAGTCTTTGTTGGCCCCAGCAGCGCCAGGACACTCGGGCTACTACGATATGTACCGAAACAAAATGAAACTCATCAGAGACAAGAGACATTAGCACAGACAAATAATTATAGAAATGTAATAGTTTTTCTTCTGGGATTTCGTTTTTCGAGAAACCAAAACAAAACTGTTTGGAAACATGAGAATTAATTAAGGCAACAGACATCCTCATTTGGTGAAATGTGAACACTGAGATTTTGCCCTCTGGAGGCTGGAGGTAATTTACAAATCAGCATTACTCGTTTGTGTGTGTACGGATGAAAAAAAATTCGCGTTTCGAAAGAAAGGCTGTAGAACTCGACTCGACTTATATATAAGTGTATGTCTTTCGACACCGATTTTCGATAGAAGTAGCGTTTTCCTTCGATGAAGATAAACATGCTGAACTTCTTTCTTTTCAAGTGCCGTCAATTTCTACCGCATGCAAAACTAAATGACTGTTGTATTCTGTTGTCATGGAGTGTATTTCTTTCATCGATTTTCGTCGTTTCCATACACTCTATAGACCTTCAAGCACCGCGCTGGAATTGTGAATGGTAACAATACCAAACATAACTCGAGGATGTGTTTTTTTTTTCTCTACTCTTCAGATTGGCCCATCGGGAAAAGGGAGGCATTGTAATCACAATATTTTTTTTTCCATTCTAGCTGGAATGTTATTTCAATCTATTACTGAAAGAGGCTGAAAGCTGAGGACTTAACGCGGAAAAATGATGCTCGTAATAAAATGCTGTGTCCTACTTCTCCAAATGAATGGAACACAAACAAAACAAATCAAAAACCGATGGAATTGAAGGCCTCAGGACTTTCTAGATATCGTGTTGTTGTATTAAGTTTAATATCTCAAATTGCCTAGCTTTGAAGATAATTATCTTTCTGAAGTATAAAAGTTTTTAATCTTGCTGTGATATATCTTAAGTGCACGTACTTTTCATCACCCCCGTTGGGGTTCCGGGGGTTTCAGTATAAATAGTATCCCCACTTTCTGTCAATTTAGTGCTTTAAATTCCCACTGTCGCTGTCTTTCTCATTTGCTCTTTCTCATTCCTGCTCTTTTCTATTAATCTGCTATACTATCGTCTTCTTCGCTAGACCAGTCTCCTACCTTTTTTCTTGAAAACTCTTCCGGGACAAGACTTATTGTTTGTGTATGAGGTCTGTTGGATCAGCTTGGGAATATTGGACGCTTTCTGCCAGGTGGTCACTAGGGCTTCCTATGATGTTATTATTTAGCAACGTAGGCATTTTATATGTATGTGTTTTGTTGATAATTTATAATGATGTTTGTATTCTATTTTGCTTTTGTAAACGGGGGTTCGATAAGTTGGGGTGAAGCCTCAGCCGCCCCCTGCGTGGGATGTCTTTATTGTAAAGTGACTGGCTGGTGGAGAGCTTTCGGTTTTACCACTAGGGTTATTTCAGCAGATCTTTTATGCGGATCGGGGGTTGTCCGGTCCTGATTTGGCTCGGAAGAGTCCGCTGGACCTAAAACAATAATAATGTAATGAAATGTAATGTACTTTTCATCGTAAGACCACACTAGCATTATAGTCATTCATGTTTAAAAATATTTCACTTTTTATGTGTGAAATGTGTGGTAAGGGGATGAGGGTGGATGGACAACTGTCACTAACAAGTTGTCTACCTTTTGGTCACGTAATTTGCATTTAAGCTTACTCAGTTTTAAAGTGCATCCTACAAAGTGCACAATTTCATGTTAGTCACTTGAAGGCTTTTATTAAACTGCAATTTTGATGTAAACGTGATAAACGTTTCAACGCGAGAAAAGTTTCAACGCTGAATTCGGAGAAGTTTTAAAGTAAGTTTTGGAATGAGTATTTTGTGTTACGTATTGAATCTTGTCTCTATTATAAAGTGAATGACGTTAATATACAGTAACGCAAAGAAAAAGGATTCGGAGCACTTACTATGCACATGGAGCTTTCGAGACTGTTCCGTATAAAGGCCAGTGTCGCGGGTTGCACGGCTTCCCTGAATGTGACAAAATAACAGAATTACAAAACACTATTAAATTTGACAAGCACAAGATTAGTTCTTTCGCTATGTATGGTTTTCATTATATTTCAACCCAAGTGTGTGTGTATGTGACCAGATTTAGCATGTTCAAACACAGTTTGTGACTGCCATTGTTTTCAGCACAGAGTAATTTCATCATCATCATCATCATCATCATCATCATCATCATCATCATCATCATCATCATCATAACAACAACAACAACAATAATAATAATAATAATAATAATAATAATAATAATAATAATAATAATAATAATAATAAGAATAAGAATAATAATAATAATAATAATAATAATAATAATAATAATAATAATAATAATAATAATAATAATAATAATGCTAATACGGGATGCTATCACGAGCTTTTTCTTCAATCGAACTCAAAGCAAGGCGATCTGAAGAGATTGCTATGACAGAAAGCGGACAAGAAATCAAATTATGTTTTTTTTTAATATTTAAATTGTCTGCATCCAATTCCATTATTAAAGGAAGGGAGAAAACCGGAGTACCCAAAGAAAACTCTCGGTGTCCTCAAACGTCTCATACCTAAGTCACGTAGGTTAGTCCCACGCGGGGTTCCAACCTGGAACCCTTGGTATAGAAAACCAGCACCGGAACAAACTGTGCTACCCCGGTTAACACATGCCATCGAAACGGATAAACCTACATGAATGAGGAGACATGGAGTCCTTCACGTTTCTCCGACAGTAATAGGGATGGATGATGACGATGGCGACGATGATGATGATGATGATGATGAGGAGGAGGATGATGATGATGACGATGATGATGATGATGATGATGATGATGATGATGATGATGATGATGATGATGATGATGATGATGATGATGATGATGATGATGATGATGACATGGACCAAGTGTGACAGAAGTTTATTGCAAAGTTTAGAGAGTAGAAGATGCACTCTTAAAATTATTTGACTTGATTTATTTCGTTTTAATTTAGAATGCAGACATTTGTATTTGTTTTGAACTTGGAAAATAAATTTAGACATGGTAGTAAAACTGTGTCACATGTTGCATGAAGCAGTTTTTGACAAGGAGAAAAAGGAATAACAGACCCATGACGATAATGTAATTTATTCTATGCTTAATTGTTACGGAAACAACGACTAATGAATTCGTATTATGTTGAACCTTCATATTTTTGTTTTTACGGAAAATCACACATACTTGCTGCGTGTTACAAAAAAGATCATCCAGCTACTTTCAAATGGATTTTTCACGGCTGAGTTTTTCAGTCAAGGCCCCTTTCACTAACAGCGGGGGTGAAAGGCGTACCGCTCCCTCTAGACACAATCACCTAAAGGAAATTGAAAATGATCGTGTTTCGCCTGCCATTACACTTTCGATTTCACACACAGGATTAAAAAAAGACTGGGCACTCGCGAGCAGACGGCAATGGGATAAGGAAGATTACCTGATAGTAATGGTTTCCGATGATGTAGGTAGAAGATTAGTAGTTTTGATTGAGTTTGGCCATTCCTTCGATTCTTGATTCTTCTGCTTCCTTCTCTTACCCCTTTTTCTCCTCTTTCTAGCTGCTTTTGAAATTATTATTATTTTTTTTATTATTATTATTATTATTATTATTATTATTATTATTATTATTATTATTATTATTATTATTATTATTATTATTATTATTAGTATTAGTATTAGTATTAGTATTATTATGTAATACCCTTTCCTCTATTTTTCTCACTTTCTTCTTTATCTTTGTTTTGGGCTCTTTATCTCTACCTCCTGTCCTTCTTTCTTCCTCTTCTTCTTCTTCTTCTTCTTCTTCTTCTTCTTCTTCTTCTTCTTCTAATCTTCTTTTCCTCCTCGACCTTCTCTTCCTTTTCTTCTTCCTAGTCTGAAGTTACAGCGGATGCATGAAGACAGCTGCTGGTCGAAAAAAAACATATGGACAGCACGAGAAGAATGTAAATCAAGCATGTATTGAATTTTTAAAAACAATGGGATGGAGCTGAAATTGATCAGCAGCTGTAGCAAAATCAACTTCAGTCTGTCTTTGTACATTGAGCTCTGGCGATATAAAATATGCTCTTTTAAGTAATTGTAGTAGTTTGTTTGTTCGTTGTTGTTTGTTTGTTTGTTTGTTTGTTTGTTTGTGTTTTTTTTTGGGGGGGGCAGGGGGGGCGGAGAAGGGGAGGGGGGGTTGATTTTTGTTGTTTTGTTCAGAACAAACGTAATGTGATTGTAGAAGCTGTTTATAAAACTATTCACAGGGCTGCTAATATTTCAGTTCTTGTAGTAAAAGGTCGCACCCAAAACTGATTATTGTGTACATTTATTCATTCATTCATTCATTCATTCATTCATTCATTCATTTAGTATTCTTCTTCTTCTTTTCTTCTTCTTCTTCTTCTTCTTCTTCTTCTTCTTCTGTGTCAAGGACAAGGTTTGTGAGAAACATAACTTGCATAATCGACGTGCAAAAAATTCGAATACATTATAAAATATGCAAGGCACGAAACAGAAGGACAATTTTTATAACCTCCTCCTACAATAATAAGAAATGCCGTTTGTGCAACACAAAATGTTACACACAAAAACTATCTTGGAATGTCGGTATGTCGGAAGTGCGCTTTCAAACTTACTCAGATCTAATGGAACACTGTGATGTCGTTTCTAGAACAATCGAGATGTATTTTAGCCTCGAACCTCAGGATGAGAAGTGAGAAGCTCTCAGCCTTTTGCGTCACTTGTTCTGGGCCGCCTCATTCGCAGCATAACAACGTCCTTAGAAAAGATGTCTACCGAAAAGAGGGCAGGAGTGGACGTTAAATGGCTTCGTTTCTGTTACTGGCATCTAGCACTAGTGCATACTGAGTGTCAATGATCTAGTTGGATAAGATCTGAAACTATGTTTTAGTTTTTACTTTTAGATCTATGGATTAACAATCTGATATTCAGTGTAGGATTGTTGCTGGATTCCGTGCCACATTGAGCCAGATCGCTACTAAACCCGATACAATGCCTTGTTCCGCTGCACAAAATGAATGAAATTCTAAGCAAACTTTACTACTGGTTGTATGTAGTCAGCTGAGGCCCCTGACATCTCAGTGAGCTAATCACTTCTAACCATGATAAGAAACGTTTCTATATGATATCGTATGCCAAGCATGTTCTACTCAAACACACTTGCAATCTAAACGGTTTAATTAAGGACATACACACACACACGTGCACGCACACATCCACACACACACACACACACACACACACAAAATATTGAAATACTTGTTTTTGAGTTGACTGCCTGTTTCGTTTGGAAACTGTCTCAAATGGTTATATTAACACTTTTCGCCCAAAATCGTATTTTATTATAATATTAATTGTTTGCAAAACTTTAAAAAATATATATTTTTTTTCGTCTCAGGTAATCTAGCCATTTACTGATTCATTAATACTTCAATTTCCGCACTTTCAGTGGTGTCTCAGCAATAAGTGATTCTCTCTCCTGGAAATGGAATTAGACATAGCACTACATTCATAGTCTTTCATACAGATTAAAAAAAAATCTTGCTATTAAATCTTAGCGACATAACATAATTTTTTTATATTCTACGTTTATTTGGTGTTGCCGAAAAAGAACCAGAGTCCAAAGAAAACAAACGAAATAGTGATAACAATGTCAAGTAGTAACTTCCAGACAGTGAAGCTTTTGTTTCTTCAGCTAGGTGAAATTCAGTCTGAAATGTAGCTTCATTCCGAAACACAAAACACTCCCTTGGCACTTTTCATTAGTCCCCCATTCGTACGATGGTGGTTGACTCTGCTTTCAAGAACTGAACTGTCTGCTCTTGCTGTATGTTGTCTTCAAGCTGTTTTGAAGGTATAGAAAATCCTTGGAATTTCAGGTCAGGTAGTCTGGTTAGTTCAATTCAATCCGATTTGTACAAGCATTTCCTCTGGTTGTTGACTACAGAACATTACTATATTCTCTGTAGACGAAACCGGTGTTACCGGTCAGAATATTCCTCTAGGCTAAATTAAGTCTCCGGGATAACCTGACCTAGACCAGATTGTTCTCCCTCCCCCCTCTTTGGCCAGAGTATACCCTCCTTCCCTAATCTACCTCCTCTCCACAGACAATACATCATGAAAGTATTATGTAGATAACTTAATAAGTGTCTTTCGTGTGTGTTAGTAAACAAATCCCACTGCATCAATGATGGATTTTGTTCATTGTTTTCCAAACAAGGTTATGTAGTAACGAAGCTCGTTTTACAGCCAGTATTATGGTAAGGGTGATTGGTTTTGCTGTCCCTGAAGTTTTGTCAGGCACAACCATGATTCACAGAAAATCTTAACGGCACATAAACACACAAGAAGCAAGGGGGTAGGAGGGATATTTGGGCCTAGGTTGTTTTCCCCATAGGTATTCTTTGGAGGAGATATATTCTGTCCTGGTAGCCTATTCCAGGACTCAAGAGGACATGTTGTGACTGCTGAGTGTAAACTCTCCGACATTGTGAAGTCGGAGTGCACTCGTGTGGAAATTTAAACTTGTTTGACTGCAAGTGTGAGGAATAGCCTTGTTGACATTCTGGTTCCTGATATAAATTACAGAATTCGCGTAACTGTAGGAGTAGTAGAAACCTAATTTAAAGTGTAGCTGTTGTGTGCTGATCTACATTTCGTCAAATCACGAAATAGGACTATTTAGTGACTTATAATGTACTATACTAACTAAAAAAAACTACGAGGAATTCGAAAATGTGCTTGGATTATTTTGCCTTTGCGTATATTGTTTGATATATACTCCCAAAAAATCGACTTCCAAAAAAAAAATTCTTCGGCAAGTTTCGGAAAGTGACGTCACAAACGTGACCGGTTTGGTTGGTAGTGTTTAGTGTGTTATGTTGGTTTGAGATTTGGCGCAGTGCAATTTAGCGTATTTACTGATTAAATGTCGATTTTATTTATTATTATAGTTAATTTGTAAAGGATAGCATATGCACTATTTAAAAAATGCCAGCTCAAATGTGTGTTGTTGGTGGATACATAAATAGATCATGCCAAGAAACATCGCTGCATCGTTACCCGAAAGATACTTCGTTATGGCCACCTTGGAACCGTTTTGTGTTAGTACGCGGAAAGATTTCTCCAAGGGAAATGCACACACTGTTGTGTGCTCCTCACACTTAAAAGAAGACAATTTTACCAATCTTCTTGAATTTCGAATGAAATTCGCGAAAATGCTCCTTCTCAAACCTGGATCCATATACCGACTATCAAACCGGCAGTAAGCTTACTATCATTACAGAGTACGCCTACACCAGCAGTCGACTCTCACCCTAGCAGTGATGCCACAACAACAAGAAAGAGAAAGAGAAGTTCCATTCTTCTTATGAAGCTAAACCTTGCGAGAGAGGTTAACGATAGCATCACACTCTAAATAGTTTAGATACACAAGAGTGAAAATTGTGTGCGGGAGGTTTGAGGTGGTGGAGATAGGGTAAATCAGAGATCACTCATCAGATAGCATTAGCAGTGCCAGCAGTTTCCACAATTATTTCAATCAGGCCTACGGCAGTACTAAGCTTACTAATATAGCACTATTGAGTAAATTACTGTAACTTAAAAAAAATACTTTTTACGTAGGACTGTAGTGTAGACCTAAACCAAATTTTAAGTGCAGAGAATTGGTATTCACATTTCAGTCTTAGTTTTCTGTTTGTAAGGTACGAGTGCATAATAATAATATCGAAACATTATTCTGCTTTTAGTGGAAATTCAGTTTTTCCTCTGCTTATCTTTGTTAAATCCATTAGGCATATCGTGTCCTATTGTACTGACCATGTTCAATTTAACAGATCTATCGAAAAATATGAAACTTGAAATGTACATCTCCAAAACAATAACATTATTATTATTATTATTATTATTATTATTATTATTATTATTATTATTATTATTATTATTATTATTATTATTATTATTATTATTATTATTTCATGCAAATGAAACATGATTAGCATCATACAAATAATAGTAATAAAATTTGAAGACATTTATTATGACTAAATAAATGTGGATGAAGAAAAATAAAAGTTACAATTACTGAATTAGGCTTGAGCTCAACACAAACTGAGAGATTGGTCCTTTTTGTGACGTCACTTACGTCGAGCGGGGAAAAGCGAAAAGTTTCCGGTAATCTCCGGAATTACCCGTGAGTCATCACTACCCAACAGCTACACTTTCAGGGTTAAAATATAAAATGATTACAAAACTGTCTTTGATAATAACTTATTGGTTGCTGTTATTTTTTATTGTTCTTATATAGCGCTTTTCTAGCTCAACAGCTGCTCAAGGCGCTGGCCGAAACAGGATTTTATTCAAGCCGCCCTAGACGCAAACTTGCAGGCTGTGTGGGGCATCATCGCCTAACGCCTCAGATAACTTAGCACAATCAGGGCCGACGGGAATGGCGGAGAAGGGAATTTGTGCTGGCTGGGTATATAATAATATAATAATATTACTAATATTAATAAATATTAATAATAAATAATATTAATATTAATTAATAATAATTAATATATAATAATATAATAATATTACTAATATTTATGTAACCCGCCACTCACCAGTTTAGGACAAGGACGTCATGATCTTTAAAGTCCATGTTATGGAATGCGTGTATTGCACATACGCACATACACACACATCAACACACACACACACACACACATACACAGGCACGCGCACGCGCGCGAAGAAAAGCCTGACAACAAAAATGTATGAACATGGAAGATCAGAGAGGACATCAACAACAATTGAACTATTGCGCTGATGCTGATTTAGCTTTTTATTTCGCTTTTAAAGAAACGTGAAAAAGAAGCACGTTTGCTATCCGAGATCATGTTCAATATTACAGCGGTGGCTTATGATAAATTAAGTCGTTCTTTGTCATTTATCCTCGCCTTTATCTTCTGCATCACGCAATCGCAATCGTCTATCCCGACTGTTTCGTGACCTCTGGATGGACCTTAGACAAGGTGATGGTACGAAACACTATCACTGGAGACTCCGAATGCATCTGCTGCCTCTGCGGTGTGGGCGGTTGAGAGAGTGGTAATTACCATACACGAAAGTCTTTCTGACTGTGTGTTTTGATGTTGTTGTTTTATAACGACAGTATCAATTGAGAAAGTAATGCAATTCCTATGGGGGCAACATTCGCTGTGATATTGAAAGGAATAATTATGTGACCTTGGGGCCCTACAATTACAAGTTTGTTTACAAGTGCGAAAGCACTGGTTAGTAATATAACTTATACTGCACTTTGCAGTCTACGAGCTCCAAGTCCAAGACGGATTGTCGGCTCCACACTGCAAAAGGAACATCCGCGTTCAAGTGGGTAACAACGTATCCAAAGAACGTGACCCTTATATGTGCTCACCTGCAAAAATGATAACGTAATATCAGAAGTATAATATCAAAAATGTTGACAACAAAGATGTTTAACTTAGCTTAGAGATGAACAGATAGTTTAATATTGAACAACACCAGATGTTAATTTACCGGCTCTCTAAGGGATTGATCGCAGTTTTTAAACTAACCTCCTTGAGACGTTCACTCCCGATAGTATCTTGCAGAACTAGCTATAAAGAATGTAACTTAGCCCACTTAGACCATCGTAGCTGGACTAAGTAGCCGCGCGAGTCATATCACTCTTAAGTCTACCCTGCATCTCTCCTTTGATTCTCGAAAGTTGAGACGTAGAAGCGCGTAGCACGTAAAAGATAGTGTCCAAGAAACGGGACAAGAGAACAAAGACGTCCAAGAAAAGACTCTTGTACTCGCGAGAACAAGATGATTGGTCGGAGATGACGTAGATTCAACCATATCCTCCCTACACACCGGGATAAACGCGCAGTCACACACGGAGGGGCCGGGTAGCTCTGTTGGTAAGAGCGTCTTACTAGTAACCGAAAGGTCGCTGGTTCGAATCCCGGATTGGTCAACGTGTGATCATATTATTTTCCCCTTTACCAACAACTGGCCCGCTGGTGTCAGTATAAATCGGTCCAGTAGTCACCTATATGCGAAAGTGTCGTGTGACTATAATCTACATACAAACAAACAAACAAACAGTCACACACGAAGCTTAGTACCACGAGGGTCAAGGAGCAGACAGGAATGAAAAACCTCAGATTAGCTCAGTTGGTAAGAGCGTCTTGCTAGTAACCGAAAGGTCGCTGGTTAGAATCCCGGATTGGTCAACGTGTGATCATATTATTTTCCCCTTTACCAACAACTGGCCCGCTGGTGTCAGTATAAATCGGTCCAGTAGTCACCTATATGCGAAAGTGTCGTGTGACTATAATCTACAAACAACAACAACAAACAACAACAAAAACCTCAGCCATTACCAAGGTAGTGATGGACTAGAGACAGCTTCCGGTTCCCAGAACTAGGAGTAAGTAAATATATTAGTAGTTTTTTTTAAATGTTTACGAAGTATATTGATTGCCATGTATTATTATGTTCATGTTATATGTATTTACAAAAATCGATTAGTGTTTCTGAATATGTTATGCATATTATTCGACATAGATTCGCCTTAGGAATCCCATATTGTAGCGAGCTTATGGGAAACTAGCAGGAGCAGTACCCTAGTGACAATGGAAACAACGACCAGATATTAAACATAAGGTCGCCTCCGAATGGTCTGCAACTTTTTTCAAAACGTACTCGAACAACTTGTAACTACCTGATTCGGTTAAGAAGATCACTAAATCTACCTCCCTACATCCGACCCTTCCCCTCCCCAACCTCTCGCTTGATATGCTGAGAGTGAAAGACTTGCGAGTAAAGACCTCAAGCACTCAACAAAACCAAGATACAGGGTCTGCCTAGGTCTCGGCAACCCTGAAATGTAATTACTCTGAATCACAATAGACTACAGGATCTAATGAACGTTTTGAAGCATATGTGTTGAATATTGCTAAAGAGCCTGAAAGCACATAAGACCACTGTGCGATTTTTATTTATTGTTTGTTCAATTTTTTTCCCTGACGATCCAAAAAGAAATTTTAGGTTCCGGGCCCAAAAAATACGGTTTCAATCTTATGTGTAAACAAGACCTGTTAGAAACCCGAGAACACATTCGTCTCCCATGCGGGAAACACTCTGGTTGTCAGATTATCATCGACAAGCGCAGCTGACTCATAGCATCACACGAAACCCGAGAACAAATATAAATTATTATGTGACCCAAGCACCGTGATTTTAGTCTCCCATATCGCTTAGGAATCTTGTAAAGAGCGACTGTAGATAGCTAAATCGTGATTCCCCTTGTAAATAATCGTATCTTGTTCCAGGATAATATTACAAGAAGGCAGTCAGCCGTTTTCGGCAACAACAAATGCCAGAGAGCCCAGTGAAATTGAGCCCTGTGATGTCAGCCAGCAGGAAACACCCTCATTCTTTCCTTTATCAACAGGAACAAATTCATCATCATCATCATCATCGTCGGCGACGTCGTGGTCATCATCATAATCATCATCATCATCATCATCATCATCATCATCATCATCATCATCATCATTATCATCATCATCAGCTTCAGCTTCATCAAAAATGCGTGTAGGCTATTTCGTAATACTGCTAGGTTTTCATACGGTTTCGTAGAGTCAGCAAAGATAGGCAAATATATCAGTAGGCCTACAACAGATTGACATATAAATCATCTAGGACAGTTCGGGATGTTTGTCAACACACCTGAGTTTGTTGGGCTCTCTCTCTCTCTCTCTCTCTCTCTCTCTCTCTCTCTCTCTCTCTCTCTCTCTCTCTCTCTCCATCTCACACACACACACTCACACACATTTTCAACACCGTATTGCAAAATGTTCTACATCTACAGATTACCAAAATGTAATATAAGGAGCACATAATACACTGGCAGTGAACACCAAATGGAAAGCACCTTTCAACTCTGCGGAACACTATAGATCTAATAACCAAGATGACAAACACACAAACAAACACACACACACACACCACACAAACATCACACACACACATCACACACATACACACACACACACACATACACACACACACACACTAATCCACCTTAGCTACAAGTGCACGCATGCTCTGCCATCAAAAACGACAGCATAAATTTGGTCTGTGAGGTCAAGCTAACCTTCTTGAATATAATAGGAAAATATAATCTAAAGCGTGAAAGGAGGACAGCTGGTATTTAAATGTCATCCGATAGACCCCAACCTTTCATACGGTCTTAGGACAGAGCAACTGTCGTGTAAAGATGAAGATCAAATGCATCAGCACACCAGCATTCAAAAACATAACTTTCATAATGCCCCTCTCTTACTAGTGTGCACTACGGTTGTGAAAATATGTCTGAATTATATTTGTTAGCCATCCTGCCCACACAGCTGTTTCTACTCTGGAAGCGTCTTCAGTGGTCCCGGGACTGGTGAGAAACAGAAAACTTGGCTCGTGTGCCACCACAAGACTATCTCGACCACCTCTGAAACGGTCAAGATAGTTTCCTTGCCAAAGTTTTCTTTAGTGTGCTGCTACAAGGCAGAGGATGAATAGTAGTAAAGCTGGAACTGGAAGAAGATTGGTAATTACAGATTGCCGTTTTGAGGAGTGGGAAATATAATCTGTTATTTTGAAAATAGAAAAGAATCCAACCCGTCGGAAAGCAGCGGCTGTTATTGCAAAACTTGTACAGAGTGGTGGCTGTAGCATGGAGGAGAAGAAATGACGAGTCTTGACAGCCATCTGCTAGAAATCTGGGGAAATAGAAAATGGCCACAAGAGTGGGTTCGCTCATTGATACACGCACTCTCTAAGAAAAGCAGTCTGAAACCTTAAAAGAACTACAGGACAATCGGCCTCATTAATCATAGCAGTGAGACCAAGCTGAAAATCATATTGAAGTCGCAAGCTGAATAGATATACTTGCAGAAGAACAGGATGATTTCTGACCAAGAAACAGAACAGTAGAACAAATCTGCAACTGCCCTATGAGAAAACACCTACAGCATCAAAAGGACCTCTACCACAACTTCATTGACTTTAAAAAGACCTTTGAAAAGAGTCTGTCACAAAGGGCTGTGGGACACCCTTTGGCTCTTTAATATAAAAGAGGGCTTGGTTCAGTCAATAGAAGCACTGTACAACAATTCCAGCAGTGCTGCTTCATTAATGGCCAGACGGGAGAATCCTTTCAGAATACAGTGGGCGTCCCTCAAGGATTTCCAATGTCCCCTCTCCTCTTTAACTTGTTCATGGAGATAACATCATGGAACAAACCCTTCTGAACTTCCATACTACCTTCTCTGTTGGAGGAAGACCACTGTTCAAACTGCGCGTCGCTGATGATATTGATATAATGGGAGGCAGCGAGCAGGAGCTCCAAAACGTAAGTATCGTCCCCTATACGCTTATGTGTCCGGGGACGTTAATCTATATAACTAACTAAGGAGCTCCAAGACCTGACAGACAAACTTGGGAACCGCGCGGGCGTCTATGTCTTGGATTTCAGCTCAGGAAAGAGGAAGGTGTTGGTGAACAACCACAGGTACATTAGCGCCAACATCACCATGAATGGAGAGAAGCTGGAAGAGATGGGGTTCTTTAAATATCTTGGCTCCATCATCATCATCATCATCATCATCATCATCATCATCATCATCATCATTAACATCATCATCATCATCATCATCATTATCATTGTCATCTTATTATTATTATTATTATTATTATTATTATTATTATTATTATTATTATTATTATTATTATTATTATTATTATTATTATTCCTATCCTATCCTATCCCGTAACTGTGAGGTCGTTGGGGCACCACAGATGATCGTTTAACCAGCGTACTCCATCTTTCTCTGTCCTCAGCAACCTTGATGGTTTCGCTCAGTGTCAAGCCAGTCCATTCTCGAATGTTGTCCTTCAATCTCTTTTTCGGTCTCCCTCTTCTTCTACCTCCTTGCACTGTTCCTTGCAGGATGGTCTTTGAAAGCCCTGATGATCTGGTGACGTGGCCATACCATCGGAGTTTCCGTTTCTTCACCACTGTGAGCAGGTCATCGTGTTGTCCAATGGCTTGTGTGATGGTCTGTCGGACTTCGTTGTTGGTGATGTGCCGAGTATAGGAAATGCCCAGAAGTCTTCTGTAGTACCTCATCTCCATGTTTTGTATACTTCGTTGTAGATCTGCTGTGAGGGTCCATGTTTTGCAAGCGTATAGGAAGATGGAGATGACAAGGGAGCAGCCTTACCTTGGAATGTAGACTGATGGTCTTGTCTTTCCAAATAGGTTTCAAACTTGTCAGGGCAGCAGTTGTTTGTGCGATCCTGGAGAGGATTTAGTAGTAGTAGTAGTAGTAGTAGTAGTAGTAGTAGTAGTAGTAGTAGTAGTAGTAGTAGTAGTAGTAGTAGTAGTAGTAGTAGTAGTAGTAGTAGTATTGATTTGTACTATGTGGTTTTTCATGCCAGAACAAGATATTTATTTATGTCGTTTTCTGTCCCAAATTTGACAAGGTCATGGTATGTCTTCATGCATGTGCCACAATAAACTAGCTGACAAATTTGAATATATCAAGATCCAGCCTCAAAGCACAGCCTTAACAAAAATTGACACAATATATGGCGCTGAGATGCACTTCTGCGTCAAATTACTTACTAAAACTCTTCTCGCAGTAAGTATAAAAGAAAATGCTATACCTTAGTGCAAGTTTACTCAAAACACCCTTTTTTCCAGATAGCTGATAAAGTTTGGACTCCAAACTCTTCAGAGATTGTGTAGAAAACAACATAAAAATTATTTGATATAAAGCATAAAAGTTGTTTGAAGCAAGTTTTCTTTCAGCTGCTTCCACGTCACCTGTAAATAATTAATAAGACATTGTATTAGGCTCCCTTGTCTATTTCGTTTCTTTTTTTTTCAGTTAAACATCACACGTGTTCTTTACATGTTGTGTGGTCTGCTTTTTGCGGCTACTCCTTCTTTCTTCTTCTTCTTGTTCTTCTTCTTGTTCTTGTTCTTGTTCTTGTTCTTCTTCTTCTTCTTCTTCTTCTTCTTCTTCTTCTTCTTCTTCTTCTTCTTCTTCTTCTTCTTCTTCTTCTTCTTATTTTTCTTCTTCTTCTGCTTCTTCATTCTTCTTCTTCTTCTAATTCTTCGCCTCTTCTTCTTCTTCTTCTTCTTCTTCTTCTTCTTCTTCTTCTTCTTCTTCTTCTTCTTCTTCTTCTGCTTCTTCATTCTTCTTCTTCTTCTTCTTCTTCTTCTTCTTCTTCTTCTGCTTCTTCATTCTTCTTCTTCTTCTTCTTCTTCTTCTTCTTCTTCTTCTTCTTCTTCTTCTTCTTCTTCTTCTGCTATGCTCCTTTGTCTTCGTGACGGAGGATAAAGGTACATGTTTTTAAAAAGACCACTACCACATACAGTAACCGTTAGTCATGTTACTGTGATGCTACAAGCATGCTCTCACGATAAGGAATGTGACACTACACATTATGAAGTTGAATTGGATCCATATTTTAATATAGATTTATACTACCTAAACGGGTGCGCAGAATAGAAATGGCATGAACGCACTGGATTCATATCTAGTTAAATGAACCTATTTAAAGTGGAGAGTGATTTGCCAATCTGGATACCCAAAGAAATCAGACGCAGCTGCAACAATGAATACAAAACCGTGTAAGACTATAACACATGACATTGAGCCCGCCTTTCAAATTGAGACAATAATTAAATTCTTTGATAATAATAATAATAATAATTTATTTCATTTAAAATTCTACGCCTTTCCCTCAGGAGAAGCTCAAAGCGCAGTTACAGCCAGCCATAAATAAATATTCAAGGAACATAAAAGAATAAAAGCATCAAAACGCAAAACCAAACACCACAGTATTAAAATATAGTCAAACACACCCACTCACTCTATGTCTCCCACGCATACACACACCCACACACACATACATACACACAACCACACACACAATAAAATAAAAAAGCACAATAAAATTGTCTATCTCTATCACCACAGTATTAAAACATAGTCAAACACACCCACTCACTCTATGTCTCCCATGCATACACACATACACACACATACATACACATACATACACACAACCACACACACAATAAAATACAAAAGCACAATAAAATTGTCTATCTCTATCACCACAGTATTAAAACATATGCTAACACACCCACTCACTCTATGTCACCCCACGCACACACACATACACACACTCCCACACACAGACATGCACACAATAAAATACAAAGCACAATAATTTAAAAAAAAAATGTCCATCTCTATCACCACAGTATTAAAACATAGTCAAACACACCCACTCACTCTATGTCTCCCACGCACACACACACACACACACACACACACAATAAAATACAAAGTACAATAAAATTGTCTATCTCTATCAGTATACGTGCATTTCACACAGAAACAGAAACGAGCAATTTACTTAAAAACGCCATGGAGCAACTACTATGATCACCACAAAAAGACACCACAACACAACACCTGCACAGACACTCAAGCAGCCAAACACACCTGGGCCACAACGACGATGATGATGGGGAAAACAGCGACGATGACCACGACGATGACGACGACACTGAGAAAGAAGATGACAACGACGGTGACGATGATATGATGAGGTTGATACATCACTTTCTTTCACTTGTTTGTGGGAGTTTTTCCCTTACTAAACTGCACTAACTTTTATTTTGTCAAAGAACAAACAAACGAGTTTGTTGTTACACTCGTGCAGCTCTCGCTTTCAATGCTTCGGCTGACCAGGTTTAAGCAGTTAAGGGAGATTAAAATTGCGTACATTACATTACATTACATGGTTATTGCTTTAGGTCCAGCGTAAGGGAGTCTTTAACATGGTTCATTATGAATTAAACAGCTGTCCATTTCGATGACCAAAATGACTTCAGAAACACGCTTTCATTTACTTCGGACATCAAAGTATATAAAATAACTATGAAATAGTGGCACCAAAGCTATCTTGTTTAATTATGTTGGAATAAAAGGTGAAAGTAGTAGGATAAAGGAACATAGGCTACACACCGTTAGTAGACATAAAGTTTCGCTTTTGCTCAATAACCATTAGGTTTGTGATACATGTTGCTGGAGGTAAAAGGTCAAGAGCCACAGTTTCCTGAATCAATGAATAGGAAAAGGGGCCTGGCCCCCAGAGAACACTGGAAGGTTGCCTAACGGTTGTTTGGCAAAGCTTTGGGGAGACGCAGGTTTATGTTGGTGAATAAAAAACAGTTATCATTTGTAGTGCTTTCTAATAATAATAATCATAACAACAACAACAAAAATCCTATCATATCCTATCCCGTAACTCGGAGGTCGTAGGGGCACCACAGATGATCGTTTAACCTGCGTACCCCATCTTTCCGCTGGTTAAACGATCATCTGTGGAGCCCCTACGACATCCGAGTTACGGGATAGTAAAGGATAGGATAGGATTGTTGTTGTTGTTGTTATCATTAAAAAGCACTATAAATGATAACTACATTGCCCTGTGGGTTCGGGCACTGATTAGATTTCCTGACGTGTCGTAAGAGGCGACTAACAGGGGTGATGTCAGCACAGCATCACTGGGCGAAAGTCTTCTACACAGAAGTCACCGGCCAGGACGGAGAAACCTCATGTTACTGAAGGTTCAACGACAACGTGCTCGATCGAGGCCAAGGCGAGCCACACTGTATTCGTGGATATCGGCTGTGGCCAACAGCCTGGAGAGGATTGGGCCATGCCAGGTCTTTCTTGCCCAAGACACACTGCATGATGAATCTGAAGGTCCCGGGTTCGAGCCCAGGCCGGGGCATTGTGTTGTGTCCTTGGGAAAGACACTTTACTTCCGTTTCCTACTCCTTCGGATGAGAGTATAAACCGAGGTCTAGTCTGTGTCGCATACATTCCATCATAACGGACTTTAAAGATCCTGACGCTCATGTCCTAGACGGGTGAGTGCCGGTGACAAGAACACACCCAGCATGCACCTAGGTCCATCTCCCCCATCCCTGGCTGGCCAGGATTGTGCTCAGTTGTCTGGAGCGTTATTACGATGCGCCCAAAGGCTGCAAATTGGCGCCTCGGGCGGCTTGAGTGAGATCCTGTATCGGCCAGCGCCTTGAGCAGCTCTTGAGCTGGAAAAGCGCTATATAAGAACGATTAAAGAAAATAAAATAAATAAACTTATTTTGTATAGCGCAAAATCAGACAAAATATTTGCTCAAAGCGCTTTTCACAGGCATTCGCTTGGACCAACGGTTAAAATACAAAAGTCGAATAAACGAAACAACAACAAACAAACACACACACAGACACACTCACACACACACAGACACGCACATAGATACACACACATTGTCATTTAAAGTGATTTAGCTTCCATCATGCGTCCTAACTAGTTTTGGTGCCGACCGGAACCCAATGCACTAAAAGAAGTGTGTGCTAAGGGATTTAAAATTAATTGGATTTTAAGATAATTCAAACCATGATTACGACACGACAATTGGTAACAGAAGTGAGAGTGTACAAAAGTGTACAGAAGAGAAGAATCATTGAGGTTTGTGAGTAACTTATCTTTCGACCAGCACATTCAGAAGGCAATCAGTAAAGCGAATCAAATGATTGGAATTATTTTTTTAAATAAAAAAATTAAAAAGATTCTTGGCATTTATGAACAAAATTAGTGTTAGCACTGTTTAAAAGGCTTTAGTCCGCTCTCTTGTGAATATGGAAATGTAATCTGGTCACCATATTTACAGAGACAATCGGACGCGATTGAGCATGTTCAGCGAAGAGCTATAGTACAAAGATTCTGCGGAACGCGCAAACATCTCATACAGCAAAAGGTAAGAACATTTTGCAATTACTAACACCTAAGGGACGAAGACGTGAGAGGAGATCTAATACAGATGTTTAAAATGAACTTTCACTGAATAGTTCCAGTCAGTTTTCAAGATTTGTTTCAGATCAGCAGGTTATTATACGTTGATGGTTAACTATAGTCGAAAACATATTCAAAAGTATACTCATGTGCAAATAGGGTAGTCTGTGGGAAACTGGGATGCTCTCCCAGTTAGCATGACATTCGCAGAAAATATCAACTCGTTCAAGAACCTTCTAGATAGCAACCCAAAATGTATAGATAATTTTACAGAATATGAGGATTAGGGGTAATATTTAATAAAACGTGCGCTAAGTGACCCGCGCACAAATGCGTTGAAAGAAGAGGCGTGAAATAGGCCAGGAGATCTAGAAAAAATAGCTTCTATCTACTACTACTACTACTACTACTACTACTACTACTACTACTACTACTGCTGCTGCTGCTGCTGCTGCTGCTGCTGCTGCTGCTGCTGCTGCTGCTGCTGCTGCTACTACTACTACTGCTACTAAAATTACTAATTTAACACGACGAAGATGAGTTTTAAAAAAGTATCAGGTTCCACAATAAATGTTTGAGTGCATCATTCTCCCCTAATCGCGTTTGCGTGATGTGTGTGCTTGCGCCAACATTAATCCCCTGCTGTCGTTACTGCCAAGACCATCCACATAACAGCGGGATTCATATCCCCCTCTACCCTCTCCACCTACCCCCATCTACATACTCACCCAAAATACCCAACCCGACTCACTCACCCACCCACCTCTCTCTCTCTCGTGTATGTTATTAGGTAAGCGTGCATGAACGCACGCACACACATACACACACATAAACACTAAATGCACAAACACACGAACACAGACGCACACAACATTCCTTCTTATATTCCTCTCTCTCTCTCTCTCTCTCTCTCTCTCTCTCTCTCTCTCTCTCTCTCTCTCTCTCTCTCTCTCTCTCTCTCTCTGTTTTCCTCTATCTCTCTCTCGCACACACACGCTGACGCACACTACATTTCTGGTTCTTTCGACTTAAATAATTTGAATCGGAAATGGCGTTTTCCGGCGACCATGAAAACCTGTCCAATTCATAAATAAAACCTGAAATCTCTCCACTCCAGATCATCAAACACTTACAGATTAGTTCACTGTAACGATTGCACTCTTTGGTTATCAGTCAAAGCCGAATAGCTTGGACCGTCTCATCATCAGATCCTTAACGCACCCATGCCTTGTCGCCGGTCTGCGGGTGGCCGCAGCACGAAGTAGCGGGACTTCTTGCCTCCTTCAATTTTCAACCCGCCCGTTAGTGAGTACCATCGCGCGCGATGCACGTGCGCGCGTGTGTTCCAAGACTTCGCAGAGGGCTGAGATCTTTCATGTGTTGAACATTTGTTCTTTCTAAAACCTAAAACTATTTCTCTATGATAAGCTCGATTCTATAGGTGGGAAAACAACTTCTTTGCTGTCGCCAAAAAGGTGCTCTTTTGCGTGGGTGTTAGTAGCGTCAAGACTTCAACGAGAGCTTACATCATCTTTCATGTGCTTCCAAAAATGTGATAGTAGTATAAAACTGAAACAATTTCTGTTTGGTGTGTTTGATTTTTCTGAAAACTAGAGCAGTTTCTTTTTGGTGAGATGATTCAAGCACGAAATTTTGTGTAGACTGAAAAAAACATTGTGAAATGAGACAAAAATCATTTTTGAGCTTAAATATTTTAGTGCCTTTCAGTTAGCCGCTTAACGGCGATTTTACAATAAAACCCACTATAGTTGTTTATATCTAGTGTGTTTGTTAAAGCAAGTGATTCCCTGAAAGAGAAAAGAAAACACTTTCATTTTGAATTTGCCTTTTTATAAGGGTGGTCAATCTTTGTTGTGTCATGATGATTTTAGTCTACTGGAGAAAAAAACACACCCAACATTGTTGATACTTTGTTGCGAATCGTTAAGCTCCAAGTGACGTGTGAATGAAAAAGGTTTGTATTTTGAAATTGTTTTAAAAGCAAAATCTGCGGTGTTTTGTGAAATAACTGAGTTGATTGGGAGAGACTCCTCTTGAAATATACATCTTTAAAGAAATAAAACAGGTTGCAGCACTAGATGAGTAAGAAGTAGTTTCGTTGCTGTTGTTTGATCAAGTTGTATTCATGAGATTAACATAAGTTGTACGATGTAATACAATTAACGTAATATATCATGCATACATCATAAATATTTTCAGCATTAATTAGGCAATTGAATAAACCAACTATACAATCACCTTACTACTTACACATCACTTTTAACAACATACATTCACTGGTAACAATTCTTTCACATTTTAAAAATAGGGGTCAGGAGGAGGGGGTGGGGGACTTTTAACTTCTTCTGTGAAGAACGAAGTACTTATGAATCTCAATTACTTTGCTTCTTATAAATGTCAATTTGCGTCTTACAGAAAATTGAATTTGGAGTTGTGACTGTGAAACTGGCTTCTCAGTGTTTTGTTTTGTTTGTTTGTTGGTTTGTTTTTTGTCACTTTTTATTATGCCGATCTGTGATTGCGTGTTTTCCATTTCAGAGTTCTAAGAGAGTGCTGTTTATTGTAGTTTTCAAGTTGTAACTGTATCATAATTGCTTTCGTAAAAAAGCTGTTAAGCAGCGAATCCAGTTGACGCAATTAAATCTTTATTTTTGTTGTTGTTATTGTTGCTGTTGTTGTTGATCTTCTTCTTCTTTTTCTTCTTCTTCTTCTTCTTCTTTTTCCTCACATCATCGTCAACGTCATCGTCATCATCATCATCATCTTCATCATCATCATCATCATCATCATCATCATCATCATCATCATCATCATCATCATCATCATCATCATCATCTTCTTCTTCTTCTTCTTCTTCTTCTTCTTCATCTCCATCATCGTCTTCTTCTTCTTCTTCTTCTTCTTCTTCTTCTTCTTCTTCTTCTTCTTCTTCTTCTTCTTCTTCTTCTTCTTCTTCCTCAAATCATCGTCAACGTCATCGTCATCATCATCATCATCATCATCATCATCATCATCATCATATTCATCATCATCATCTTCTTCTTCTTCTTCTTCTTCTTCTTCTTCTTCTTCTTCTTCTTCTTCTTCTTCTCCTTCTTCTTCTTCATTTATTTGTTTGTTTATTTATTTATTCAATATTTCTTCACTTTATTTTAAGCAACTAATTTATTTTATAAATTTTTGCCAAGGCTTGCAATCGAAACGTTTTCGTTATTGCTCTTAAAATATTTTAAAAGTCTGATGTAAAATTGTATTTTGATCACACTTTATACTCCTTCAGCCTCTGTGTGTGTTTCTTTTATCTTGCTTCATTTCGTTCTTTCTCTCTTTCTTTTATTGCTTTCTTACTTTTTTCCTTTCTTTTTTTATGCTCGTCTTTTCGTCGGCATTTATTTCTTTCATTTTTTCTTCTTTTCTTTCTTCCTTATGTTTTTCTCTCTTTGTTAACTTTCATTTAGTTTTTTGACAAAGATAGAACTGGTCCAATTATTTATGGTTGTTTTAAAATGTAAAACTCTTCTAGTGCAAACTTTGAAAAAAGCTTTTTGAGTATATGATTAGACCGTTATAATTTTTTTAACGAATTAAAAGGATTTTGATCAAAAGTGATTTCATAAAACTTTATTTTTTATGAATTAATTTATGTTATTTTATTTTTTAAATAATATGAATTTTCAGTTAATTAAATAATAATAATAATAATAATAATAATAATAATAATAATAATAATTATTATTATTATTATTATTATTATTATTATTATTATTATTATTATTATTATTATTATTATTATTATTATTATTATTATCATCATCATCAATTTCTATTTATTTTAATTTCATTTCATTTCATTTGATCGTAGTGTTTGGTATTGTATTGTATTGTATTATCACAGATGAAATTATCCTCTACCCTGCAATTAGAATTCTCTTTGACCGATACCTTCCTGCACTCCAGGTTACCAAAATTGAACATCATCCCATGCCCAATACCAAATCCTGGAATTGCTGCTGTGACACATTGATGAGGTCACGCCATCCACTGGGTCGCACAGATGAATGAATCATTCCTTTTTCATTCTGTTTATTCGTTTTTCGTTCTTTTTAAGCCCCCTAAATGATATTACCCATAAAAGGAATATGAGCGTGCACATTTTGTGACCGACTTCCACCTGTGGTAATGAGTTTTGTGCCGCAATATTGGATTGATTTGTGGACTGGACTTTGGGAAATCGCATTTATCGTGTTGGTGCACACATTGGACTAGATTATGTCTCTGAAATATTACTGGGGGTCAAAAGTGCAGTAGCTGAATTAATTATCTCAGAAAACATGGAAATGTTTTGATGTTTTGTTTGTGTTGTTGTTGGTGTTGTTGTTTTGTTATGTGGCGTATTTTGAACACACTGACTTGATTTAATGTTTTATAACTGCGATCTAGTACCAGAAATGGATTCCTTTCATCATTATTGTCCGTTGTTACTTTTTAGTGACTTGTAATGTTTAATGCAAGCAACAGAACCAAAAGAAGTAAGAATGCAAGAAGACCAGTTTTTTATCACATGGTCGGTACAGGATAAGTCTTGAGTTAAGACCTCTGTCTTTCAAGTTGACGAAACATCAATAGATGGTAGGTTTTTGTAGATTAGCTTTGGTATCCGTAATCGCACTTCCTGAGCATTAGAAGTATGTAGATTTTTATTTTTATTTTATGTTATTATTTTATACATTTTTATTAATACTCCTAGTTGCGGGACTAACTTGCCTTGTCCACAAGCCAGAAACCAATGGCGCCTGACAGGTGTGGGTTCGAGCCAGCATCTTGGCGTTATGTTTCTCCGAATATTATTTACTTTCGACTCGGGCAACGTCTCGGCGGCTTTCTCCGGGTACTCCGGTTTGCTCCCCCAGCAAAAAATTTCAAAAATTCACAAATAATGTTAGGTAGGTAGGGTTTGGGCGCGCCACTGGCTGCGACTACGCCTTCCCCGGGGGAGGCGACCCAGAGTTTCCCGATAGAAAGGGATAATAAATTGCATCAAAAAATAGTTTCTGTAATCAACGCATTAGGCATGTTAGGCAAAAACTATTTTACTTAATTGTTAAATATATTTGTATCAACAACTCGTAATTCCTGAAAGGAAAGATGAACTATTAGAAATCATTTAGAAACATTGTTTAAATTCACATTTTTCTAATATTGTTCATAGTGTTTTGCCATGTAACATGTATCCCATTAAAAGGAATTTTCAATTATTAAAACACTATTCATTTTTTGGAATGTATGTGACATGATTTATCAAAATCACCTGTCACATATGGCTTGTTTGAACCCAGTACTAAGGCTTCAAGCCTCTAACACTTCATCCTGCTTTGGCCTGTATGTGTATCTTAAAGTCGATGCCTAGAAGACGACAGAAGTTAAAGGACTGTGCTGAGCATGTGTAAGCTAACTCTCGCTAAGGTAGGCAGTGACCTCATCCCGCTGATCTATATCCGACACCCCCGCTAGGGTATCACGACACCCCCGCTCAGGTATCACGAGATTTCGCGGGCTTTGGCTGACCACATTGTTAGGTAGTCATTCTCTGTCTAAATCTCAACCGAGAAGGACGCACGCTGAAAGCTCTCTCTAGCAGTAGTCTACGCAGGTGACGGGTGAAATTCAATTCATCGCAGTATAGCCAGAGCCTGACATTGTCAAAAAGACGAGCAGGCTTGTTGGTCTGATGCAGGAGATAGACCACTGAGAGTCAACCCTGCATTGGAGCATCGAGCACTGTGCTCCGATAGCCCAAGAGACAACAAACAAGAAGAGGAGACACCATCACCACATCTCAACGATTCAGCTAAGTGCCACAGAAAACGTGCACACACACTGATCTAGAAGGACTGTGCGGTAGTCAACTCTTCTGAAAACGAACATTAGACCAACCAGAACAAATAGCCCTAAGATGAGACAGTAGCAAATTTCGAGAACAGTAGCAGCATAGTCGGAGCGAACTACTCGAAATGAATTTGGACTGTTAAGCTAATCATAGTTATATTACGTTTTTGGACATTTAAGTTAATATAGAGATTAGAATTAGATATAGAGTAGAGGAAATAAATATGTGATATTTACTGTTAACAAGTGGCTGGACAACCTGTTTCATAGCCGTGCGAGAGCTAGTGTGTCAGTGAATCTTTTACATGTTTCTCCCTATTTCTATAACCCTATCCGCACACAGACTGGGCTAAACATATACATGTATTAAGATTAGTCATAGGGTGATTAAACTATGCCGATTCCCGCAGACGAAAGACGAGTGGGTAATAGCATTCCATTGTACAGAGCCCAGCAACAATAGACCCACCGTCACATCACCCATAGCTACGAAATTTTCTCATGTGAAATATACGTGTCTTCTAAAACAAAACTAAAGACAATGCCGTTTACAGTGCTACAAGTTTCATATTTGTTCCTCACACAAGGATGGAGCTATACCTAATATAAGCTAGCATAATGCTTGCTTGAGACCCCCGTTGGGGTGCCGGGGGTTTCAGTATAAATAGTATCCCCACTTTCTGGCAATTTAGTGCTTTAAATTCCCACTGTCGCTGTCTTTCTCATTTGCTCTTTCTCATTCCTGCTCTGTTCTATAAATCTGCTATACTATCGTCTTCTTCGCCAGCCCAGTCTCCTACATTTTTTCTTTAAAACTCTTCCGGGACAAGACTCCTTATTTGTGTATGAGGTCTGTTGGATCAGCTTGGGAATATTGGACGCTTTCTGCCAGGTGGTCACTAGGGCTTCCTATGATGTTATTATTTAGCAATGTAGGCATTTTATATGTATGTGTTTTGTTGATAATTTATAATGATGTTTGTATTCTATTTTGTTTTTGTAAACGGGGGTTCGATTAGTTGGGGTGACACCTCAGCCGTCCCCTGCGTGGGATGTCTTTATTGTAAAGTGACTGGCTGGTGGAGGGCATTCATTTTTCCCACTGGGGTTGTTTCGGCGGATCTTTTATGCGGATTGGGGGTTGTCCGGTCCTGATTTGGCTCGGTAGAGTCCGCTGGACCTAAAGCAACAATTATGTAATGTAATGTAATTCTTGCTTGAGGGCCAATTTCGATAAAAATATATTCAGAGATTTCAGCTGCCAGATTAGATTTCTTTTATAATTTAAAGAATGCGTATAAACATATTAATACATGCAGTTGGGTGGGTTTTTTCGCGCGCGGCTGTTTGTGTGTGTGTGTGTTAATAGGCAATTTAATTCGGTATAATCTAGATTAAGTATAAAATATTAAAATTAGATTTTCAAAACAAAAGTGCAGTGATATATGTTGACCTTTCCAATGTTTTCGTGTCTCTTCACTCTGCTGCTTAAAATCCCGCCTTATGGGTGATTTTGGAAACTCGGGTCCCAAGTATATGGGGCAAAAATCTATGATTCTCCCTGGCTGTCCGCACGTCCTTGGAGCCCATGGGATTGCTGTGCCGCCAGAGATGTCATCTCCTCTACTTCCTTCCCAGTAGCCCACGCTAGGAATCTTTATCTTCCCCCCTTTATCTCAAAGTGGGATCAATCACGAGTGATTTCCTCTGTCAGGATTCGTTGTTGCTGAAGTAAGTGGCGTGACACCTCGTTTCCACACCGCTAGTTGTCACATTGGTTTTTTTTTTTCATCCTTTGCTGACTTCAGCATTGAAACCTAACCCCTAGTACTCACTCTTCCTCTCGTCGTTTGTTGCCTTATCGACCCGCTACAAGCAAGTGTTTATATCAAAGTGGAATAGTATTTTTTTTTTGGTCACTTTAAATGTAGAAACGATGGAAAGAGACATGTCCTGCCAATTGTAATGCGGGGAAAATTTTTGCAAGGGCTCTGTTTTCATCAGTGCTGACCACAGACAGAAATGAAATACAGATTATATTACAAACATTTCGAAAGTAAGTTACAACTGAATAAATACTTGCGCTGGGCAAACAGTGAAATCATAGAGCTTGGATAATGCTAATGCGCGTAAATCAGAATGAGACACATTAATGATTTGCACAACTTTTTTACCACACGCATGCGCAAATGGCATCAAATGCTAAACCTGGTAATAATTCAATGAAGCTTGGACAAAATCTGTTTGGTGGTTCTTTAGATATGGTAACCAACGGAACGACATACCTACTGACGTATTGCTTGTTTTGTTTTTCGTCCAAATCAAAGTATTTCCAGAAACGTCTGGGAATAAAAAAAAAAAAAAACGTTCCTACGACATCATGCTGGCAGCGCCACTGGTGACCTTTATGTCTCGCACACATTCGCACTTTCGTATTATTATTCATGGTTGACCATATTGATGTGATTTTTTTATATGGATAGTGCATTGTCCTAATCACGTGCCTCTGTACTATCGCAAAGTAGATCCAGTGTAATGGTGGCGGTCCATGAATTGAAGCTGTCATGCGCCGATTGAAAGTGACAGTATGGCCATTAATTATATTCTCCTGTGAATTGTGTGTGTGTGTGTGTGTGTGTGGGTGTGTGTGTGTGTGTGTGTGTGTGCATGAGAGATGCTTTGAGAGAGACAGACAGACAGACAGACAGACAGACAGAGGGAGGGAGGAAAGGAAAGAAAGAAGGGTGTGTGAGAATTGTTTTTTTTTAAATTTAACAAACTTCTCTTAACTGTCACCTCGGTTTTTTCGTTCGTATATATGCACGTTATTGAAAAGAGACTTGTGGCGACCTTGAACTGTGTCACTACTGTAGTTCGCTAGGTGAGTTGAACATTTTGTCTTTCATCACCCTTGATGATGGTAAGCGGCAAATGCAGAAGAACCACACTGACGGATCGTAAAAGTTACGGCGGATCGAAGGCACCCTACGTCGCGAAAACCGAAAGCAGTGTTTGGGACAAGCAGCAGCGCCTCTGGTTGTGTGGGGGAAAAGCTCAGCAGTCGAAACAGCAGTGAAAGGTGACCAACACTTTGTGTTGCCGCGATCAAGCTGACATAATAGTATTCGATTCCAGCTTTAATGTGCTGGAAGGTGTGCAGGACATTTCTGTTACTTTGACACAAAAATAGGGCATCGGAACCCGATTTGCATAAATGGGTAAGGACCATCTATGCATGGAGGGTGTGGAAAAGTAGAGCGAGCGAACATGACACATGATGGATGCTGGAGCTAGCAAGGTGGGCAAAAAAGTGTCAAACATAAGTACGGTCAGTTTAGCAGGTTTAGTAGTCCGCGCGAGCCGAGTGGGAAAACTACGGCTAAACAATGAGTGCTAAATGAACAGAGACAAACAGACAGACAAAGACAGAGAGAGCCAGAGAGAGAGACACAGGGACAGAGACTTGCCCACAACCGTTCGTGGTTTTTAGAGTGACGGTCTTGCGCGCCGATGCCCAGTGCCCTTAAACTTGAGCCTGGTTCAGGCAGCACGCCTTCGGATGAGAGTATAACCAACAGAGCTCTAGTCTTCGCACGCACGCATTTTAACGCACGGATTTAAAGATCCTGACGCTCATACCCCGGACGAGTGAGTGCCAAAGGTGTACTCGACTTTTAAAACAATATCCTAAAGCTCATAACGCTGGAAGAATGAGGGTCAGATACTACTTACACACCCAGCAAGTCTTGTTACGTCCTGTTACTCCTCGTTGTGCGTAGCGCCACACTTGCAGTTGTCGCCTTTTATCTAGAAGGCAGCCTGAATTTCGCGCATAAATGGACGAATATTGTCCACAAATCAAAACAAATCTATATTATCATATGCTTTTGAATAGATTCCGGGAGTTTGCACAGATTTCAGGAGTTTGCACAGGAGTTTGAACAGATTTCACATCAGCGTGTTAAAATTACCTTAAATTGTTAGAAAATAAATGTTGTGTATTAGGGTTTAGAAATAGGTACAGTTCAACACTTGCTAGTATAATATACAGAATTTAAAAAAAAAAAAAAAAAAAGCTATGTGATTAGGATGACCTGAATTGCATTCCCCAAAAAATTAATTTTAATTTGTACGTTAGAAACGTTACAATAATTGCTCCTCTAAATAATAATAATACTCAGTATTGCTAGATCTAATATTTTTACAGCATAATACTGATTTTATTTTAGCGAAAAATAATAATAACAATAATAATAATAAAAATAATAATAATAATAATAATAATAATAATAATAATAATAATAATAATAATAATAATAATAATAATAATAATAATAATAATAATAATAATAATAATAATAATAATAACAACAGCAAAAACAACAACAAGCGTGTGTTGGAGTGCTTTTGCTGTGTTTGTTTGTATAAGACCGATTCTGTTGGACTGGGTGACGATAAAATGGCTATATGTAAGTAACCCTTTGCTAGACTTGCGAGTCGACGTTTTCCAGGACCGAATGTGCTTTAAGCTGCTTACACGCTTATTTGAGAACTTTCACCTGTAATAATAAACTGTTCTATGATCCTACTACCTTGTGCAAAAGTTTTAAAAACAATTACTTCAGATTCCCGTTAACTTCCCGCTTTACCTACCGGTAACAAGTCTATTCCTATCCTATCCTATCCTATCCCGTAACCCGGAGGTCGTAGGGGCACCACAGATCATCGTTTAACCAGCATACTCCATCTTTCTCTGTCCTCAGCAGCCCTAATGGCTTCGCTCAGTGTCAAACCAGTCCATTCTCGAATGTTGTCCTCCCACCTCTTTTTCGGTCTGCCTCTTCTTGTACCTCCTCGCACTGTGCCTTGCAGAATGGTCTTTGCAAGGCCTGATGATCTGGTGACGTGGTCATACCATCGGAGTTTCTGTTTCTTCACCACTGTGAGCAGGTTATCTTGTTGTCCAATGGCTTGTGAGATGGTCTGTCGGACTTCGTCGTTGATGATGTGTTGGGTATAGGAAATGCCCAGAAGTCTTCTGTAGCACCTCATCTCCATGCTTTGTATTCTTCGTTGGACATCTGCTGTGATGGTCCATGCTTCGCAAGCATATAGGAAGATGGGAATGACAAGGGAGCGCAGCAGTCTTACTTTGGAATGTAGACTGATGGTCCTGTCTTTCCAAATGGGCTTCAACCTTGTCAGGGCAGCAGTTGTTTGTGCGATCTTGGAGAGGACTTCCTGTCGGACTCATTGTCTGATACAATAGCTCTTAAATATTTGAAGCTATGCACTGTGTTGAGGGATTGGCCTTGGACTTTGATGTCCGTATTGATGCCATTGGTGTTGTTGGTCATCATTTTGGTCTTCTCTGCACTTATTTCCATTCCATAAGCTCTGGAGGCGGTGTCAAGCCTCTGTACCAGCTGTTCAAGTTCTTGTTCCTCTCCAGCCAATCCATCAATGTCATCCGCAAAACGAAGATTGGAGATTGCTCTACCCCCTATGCTGACTGTGCCTTCGTGATCTGCAAGGGCATCTGACATGATGCTCTCTAGGAAGATGTTGAAGAGTGTTGGAGAGAGTAGGCATCCTTGACGCTACCGATTGTTGCTCTGAACCAGTTCCCGATGACGCTGTTATGGAGGACTGCATTGGTAGCCTTGTCATACAGGCTTTTGATGACTTCAATAATTTTAGGGCTGATGTTGTACACTTTCATTGTTGCCCATAGAGCTGCATGCCAGACTCTGTCAAACGCCTTCTTGAAGTCTATGAACACATGATATAGATGGTGTTGGTGCTGTAGGTATTTCTCACAGATTATTCTGAGGGTTAGGGTTATTCTGAACAAGGCTATTACGGCCAATAATTCAATGACATTATAAGCCTATAACATACTTTTGATGAACTGCCTATACAGTGTGGCTCGGATGTCATCAGACAAGACTAATACACGCACCCACACCACACACACACACACACACACACACACACACGCACACACACACACACACACACACACATTACATTACATTATTATTGCTTTAGGTCCAGCGGACTCTTCCGAGCCAAATCAGGACCGGACAACCCCCGATCCGCATAAAAGATCTGCTGAAACAACCCTAGTGGTAAAACTGAAAGCTCTCCACCAGCCAGTCACTTTACAATAAAGACATCCCACGCAGGGGACGGCTGAGGTTTCACCCCCAACTTATCGAACCCCCGTTTACAAAAACAAAATAGAATACAAACATCATTATAAATTATCAACAAAACACATACATATAGAATGCCTACATTGCTAAATAATAACATCATAGGAAGCCCTAGTGACCACCTGGCAGAAAGCGTCCAATATTCCCAAGCTGACCCAACAGATCTCATACACAAACAATGAGTCTTGTCCCGGAAGAGTTTTCAAGAAAAAAGGTAGTAGACTGGTCTAGCGAAGAAGACATAGTATAGCAGATTGATAAAACAGAGCAGGAATGAGAAAGAGCAAATGAGAAAGACAGCGACAGTGGGAATTTAAAGCACTAAATTTCCAGAAAGTGGGGATACTATTTATACTGAAACCCCCGGCACCACAACGGGGAAACACACACACACACACACACACACACACAGCCATGTAGCAACGCCGCTGTTATGACTTTCATTAAAAGCCACATAGTTATTTTCACATTTTTTAAAATTTATCCAATTTTTGAAGCTAACCCTAACCCTAGCTCTAACCCTAACTCTAACCCTAACCCAAATCCTAACCCTTAACCTAACCCTAAACCTAACACAGCTTTAACCTTAACGGAACATTGTTTTGACGACAAAATAACGAGGTCGTCAAAAGAACAACGACACACACACACACACACGCACACACACCCACACGCATACACAAACACACACACGCCAAAAACATGTTTTCACTTTCCTTTTTTTTAATTTGTCAATTTTTGAAGCTAACTCTAACCCTAACTCTAACCCTAACCCAAACCCTAATCCAAACTCTAACCCTAATATCTCTTAACCTAACCATAAAGCCAACACAGCCCTAACCCTAACGGAACACTGTTTCGACGTCAAAATAACGGGACCCTCAAAAGAACGTAGGTAGATTATAAAGAGTGTATAAACATAACGGCGTTTCTACAACCACACACATACACAAACACAAAGTAAATTTAACTGGAGTACACAAAATAATAACCGCAAAATATTTTAACAGCAGCTATCACAGGTCACTTTATTTTACAAATCTCCGTTTTGAATACATGACATTTTATCGAACGCCATTTGATCGCAGCGACACGTGATCGACAGACAAAATACGACCGGTAATTTGATCGAAATACATTTCGTAGAAACAACACTTTATCGACGTGAAGTTGATTGAAAGAGCCCTCGATCTAACGAAAACTCTGCCCAAATGCTCGAAACACACATGATCGAAAGAAATGATCGAAAGACAGTCGATAGAAACAACACGTAATGAGCCAAAAACTCGAAAGAGCCGTTGAAAAAACTAATGATAAAAAATACATGATCGAAAGACATAATACAAACAACAAAATGATGAGCAACCTTTCCCTTTCTTCGTCTCGGTCACTTTTATTATCGTAGCTTTTTCATGTGCATTGGCCAAGAACCGGTTGATTATATAGTCAATCCTAAATGTGAACTGTATTAATGATGAATTAATTCTTACAAATCGTACATGCATTATAATTTTACTACATTAACAGTTCAATATGCGCGCGCCTCTGTGTGTGTGTGTGTGTGTGTGTGTGTGTGTGTGTGTGTGTGTGTGACTGTCTGTCTGTCTGTCTGTTTGTCTTTGTGAGTAAGAGTGAGAGACGACAGTTGATTTATAAAGTCAAATCCTAAATGTGAGCTGTGAACGAACTTGTACATAATGAACTGTTTCTTACAATTCATCAATATAATATGCATGTAATATAATTTCAGTTCAGTAAATTGACTGTTTGCTACTGTGCGCAAATGTCTTTCTACATTCGATTAAGTGATTTTTTTTTTCAAAAATCAAAAACGTTTCTTTGATAAATACATTCGATATAGTGAGTAAATGGCAGTCCTATCAGTTGAGTTCTATTATATGTCGTTCGAGCAAATGTCTTTCTACAATCGAGAAAGTGTCTGTTCGATAAAAGGGATTTTCGATCATACGATCATTCGAGCAAAGAGCTTTCTATGATAATGCATCGATAAAGTGAGCGTTCAGTAAAGTGTCGTTCGATCACATGCCGGACGCCGCTCCGTTTTATTTATCTATTTATTGTTTTTACAATATCTCGAGCAATTACAACAAAACACTCCCAAAACAATATTTTAAGTTTGTCTGTTTTCAACATCATTTCGACAGAAATTTTCAAACGGCCTTGGCGGAGCAGTTTATTTCGAACTCTTCTTTTTAATTATGCACATGCGCAGGATAGAGGTGAATATCCGACGTTACAACCTCATTAGTCGAAAGTAGTTTTGATCAACAATTTTACGTAACTCCAGGTCAATGAGCAATCTATCAAGTTTTAGTGTCCCTCATCAGTATTTCAATTTCAATCACTTTACTTAATCACTTTGCACCAAACAATGCTTGATAATGATTACTTTCAGTGCTGATGATTACCGGACAAACTGTGCATAGCACGAAATGCAGCCTGTTCCATTAATGCTGAACAAAACCTCAAATACAGCGAACGGAAACGATTGACGACCCAAAATGGGAGACATTCGAAAACAAGCAACTGTCTGAAAACCGAAACACGTCCGAACAATGCAATTTTGTTTGTGAATTAATATAATGTTCGTGGGTTACAAGAGTTGTATTAGTTAGCTGTAAACATTCAATTTGGAAAATAAATTGTTGCTTTGGCTTTTGTTTTAAATTTGTTCCTAGCATAAAGCATAAATACGAAACATGAGATTTCTATTCAAGTGTTTTTTAACACTCACACACTTTCAAATATGTTAATTTTCTGGCTGGTGTTGTGCCTCTGATATGGTTTCCGACCGACCAACATTTTTCTTCTTCTGTTTCCCCCGACTATTTGAAAGTATTTAAAAACATAATTAAAGTTGTCGGTATTTTAATTTATTTTTTTTTGCTCTCTCCAGTGAGATGGAAATGTTCAAGTATTGTATTATCTGTAAACTGTAAACTGTACTATCCTGATTGACTCTCACCATCCGACCGATGACGGATGCCGGCTGTGTGCCGTCCGTGGCTTGACATGTAAATAGTCTGTAAGCTTACAATTATACCTGGGGGGGGAAGAGGAGAGCTGTTTTGTATCTAATTATTTTTACATAATTATTTCCCATTAGTTTCTGCATTATTTTACTGATAATATTTTATTTCTGCAACGGGGCTGTGGCGGGTCTTGTCTTTTTTTTTAATCCGATCATTGTATTAATTAATTATTGTTAGATGTAATACATTTTAAGTTACATTTTTAAATTTGTATGGTGAATTCTCAGATTTTATTATCTTATTATTATCTAATGTGCCATTTGTATTTTAAAATTATTACATTTTATTATGCATGTTAAGTGCATTGTATATGATGTTCCCTTGTATGCTTTTGCGAGTACGGTTGGTGTGAATGTTTGCATACTTTGTTTTTATATTGTTCATATGTCTGTTCTGATCAGTGTACTATCTTATCTATTATATATCCTATGTTAAGAGCGGTAAACCCTGCCCTGAGCGGGGGTACCGCGCTATACAAGCCTACTTTAATAATAAAATATTAATAATTATATTGGATTGGATTGGGTTTTAATTGGCTATGAAATGTCCACGTATTGTATTGTATTGTATTGTATTGTATTGTATTGTATTGTATTGTATTGTATTGTATTGTATTGTATTGTATTGTGTTGGCTAGGATTGGATTGGAGTAGATTGGATCGTGCTGTTCTGATTGGAGTAACTTATTTATTCTCTGGCTCGCTAAGTATTTTCCCACCCCTTTCCCAATTTTTGTTTTAGGGAGGGGGAGGTATAGAGGGAATGGGGGATGTCTACTTAAGACGTTATGCGTGTTTTTGTAATGGAAACTCTATTATCACCTTAAATCTTTGCTTGTGATACCGTACGTCAATAGGCGATATTCTTTATTCTTTACTTGATGCGAGAAACGCTATCACCTTATCTGAGGATAAGAGTCTGCTAGAATGTTTACATGGCTCTATCCCGATGGAGAGTAATTTGGCATTCTATTATCTCTGTCTTGTTGTTGTTAATTTGTTGTTGTTGTTGTTTTGTTATTGTTGTTGCTGTTCTTCTTCTACTACTTGAAAAAAACACAAGTAAACTAGTTGTGGTACTAAAGTTCGTTCGGCCTACTGGTCAAGGTACTTTTCTCCACTTGCTCTTCTTAGCCTTTGAGGACAGAGTTTGGAATAAAAGCAGCTTGTGAAGGGACTCTTGTGTCGGGGCATAGTTTATATTTGTTGTCTTAAATTGTATAAACGGATGATATTTAGAGATTACACCCAATTAGGGGTCAATATCATCTTAGTAATAATGTTTTTGGAAAGTTATAGTTTTATGTTTAACTTATTGTATATTAGTGGTATTACGGCAGTAATCAACATATTTATCGTTAATCTAAATCACTGCTGCAATCGTATTCTCAATTTTATCTTTTAACCTTCTAACTTCTTATCACCCACATTGTTTCTTCCTAGCGTGAAAATGTAATAACTGAAGCCCCGACTCATATTCACCCAGGATTTTAACTGTGGTCCTGAAAGGTTTTAATCATAATAAAGATTATCGTATTTTCTTAACCTGTTTTATCTACGTCCCCTATATGCTCACGTGTCCGGGGACATTAATTTACCCAACAACAACAACAGACTCTTGTGTCAATTCTCTGTCAGTTCAGGCGAAGTTAAACTTTTAAACCGCATTGCCGAGCGTTTTAAGCCAATGAAGTTCGGCGGATAAATGGTGGTTCAGTGAAATCGAAACGTGAACTGATGGCTTCTTGACCTTCTTACGCTGTCTCAGTTAACCTGCTAAAGCCAGTATAGTATAACATGCTTTTTCTTAATGGCATTGCATGACTCCAAATGTGTGATCTTATCGCCTTCAATGGCTCGATATGTACTGTTTGATCGTCCTCCGTAACAGAAAATGCGCTGTCTGATCGTTAGGTTTTTGTAGCATTTGAAGTCTGTAAACTGTCTACCCAATATACAGTTCATTTCAGTGTCCGTCGGTTTATTAACGCACAACGCCATTCCGACTAGGCAATGCTATGGGCAAAGGAATAAAAAAAAGTTTTTACAGTGAGGAATTTTTATGTCTATAGGGCAGTTTTCTAAGTAAATGACGGCACGTCAGTTGAGTGTTTCAGCTCTTTAGGGGTCCCAGGCAAAAAAAAATCTTTTAAACGCAAACGTTCGTGTTGCCAGTGCAATGAACCTGACTGTTGCAACACCTTACCCAAGGTCAAGTGATGCGAACATTACTCTTGACGATTTACGTCGCTTTACTTTAGTGCCTGATTGCAACACAATTCTCAAAAGGGCAACAATGCGAAAAACTTCCCTCGACAGTTTACTTCAGTTTACTATTTCGGCCTTTTACTTGAACTGTTAATTGAGCGGGAAATCGGAAATGCAAATTCTGTGAACTAAGCGTGAGTGCTCACAGTGCAAGCTGGAAAGGGGAAGAATTACTTTGATTGCACGACTTAGGCCTTGCACGCGATTTGGTGAAAGTTTGACGTTAGGAAATCTGGCTGTCTGGACGGTTTGACGTCAAGCCTCTGCAAACCATCAGTGGTCTTTCCGTTGGGTGAACGAGGAGAGAGCATAATACCGTCGAAAAAATTAAACTGAAAATTTAATCAAATGTAAATGTGTGCTGAGCACAATTCCGTCACATGAAGACAAACTCAGGGCGATATATTCTAATAACATCTATAATGATGCGCATAAGTCCATCTCAAAGAATGCTCGTTTGGCGAGGCGAGGACACGAAATAAAGAAAACCGTTAATCTGGGCAATGATTTCAGCATCAGCAACACCATCAGCGTCGCGTCGGCAGAGGCATACCAGAACGTTACAGTTAAAAGCTGTAATTTGAAGGTAATTTGAATCATTTATATCTTACACAGTTGTAATGCATCTAATATAGTTTTAATGCTCGCAGCAGCGCACATTTGAATCCAAATCAATAAAATGTTTCTACGCTTCAAATAAATCAAATACCTGTCAGGTAATGTGGTCTGAAGAAAGAGGAATGGAGTTAAAACTGGGAGTAGGGACGAGGAGGTGGTGGGTGGGGAGGAGTTCATTTGTGAAACTGTTATACCATTTCAAAAATAAATTTTAAAAATTTGATCCCGTTACATGCACCAATCCACTCGAAAACAAAGATTTGCCTCTGGAGTGCAAAATTGTTTGCAATAGCACTGAACATAACGTATAAAGTTATTGCGATTCAGGCTTCTGTTACGCGTGCTTGCCTGTATACATATATATATATATATATATATATATATAGAGAGAGAGAGAGAGAGAGAGAGAGAGAGAGAGAGAGAGAGAGAGAGAGAGAGAGAGAGAGAGAGAGAGAGAGAGAGAGAGAGAGAGAATTCCTTGTTTCTGAGATCATGCAAAAACACTGTTTAAAATTGACGGAAACATCGGAAATATGCTACAAGGGTTCGGGTAAGGGTTAGTTGTAGATCTATCCCTAGCCCTTGCCCTAACCCTTTTCTCTGGAAAAATGCACTTTTTCAGTCCCAAAAATCCATTTGCCTTCTTGGATTCTTAAATTGTATGAAACCAAGTGAGGACACTATCCGGCGTCAATAAACGGTTCGAAAACATTCTCAAACGGTTCGTAAAAGACAGTTGACCTAGAAACAAATACAGCGTGACCTAATTCGTCGCCTGGAGGAGACGAAACTTACATTTTCTTGCGTTTTCAAAGTTACCTTGGATCTGGAGACATTTGCATGTTCCCAGATAGCAAAACTGTGTTCCCAGATGACCGTACAAAGACAAATATGCCTTGTCCTTGTTTCTGTAGACATTTATAAGAATATATAGTCTTCCACCGGTTATCTAGGAACACAGCTTTGGATCCGGGAACTTGAGAATGTACCCAAATCCAAGGTAACTTTCAAAACGCGAGAAAAAGTAACTTTCGTCTCCTCTAGGCGACGAATTAGGTCAAGCTGTATTTGTTTATAGGTCAACTGTCTTTTTCGAACCGTTTGAGAATATTTTCGAACCGTTTATTGACGCCGGATAGTGTCCTCACTTGGTTTCATACAGTTTAAGAATCCAAGAAGGCAAATGGGTTTTTGTGACGGAAAGAGCGCAATGTTGTAGAGTAACATTCTTTATTAACTCCCAGTCAAAATCCGCTCTTGCCGTTACTTTTTAACAGTTTTTTGAGGAATGTCCTCATAAACAAAGGATTTATAAGTATATATATATATGTGTGTGTGCGTGTGGGGGTGTGTGTTTGTGTATGTGTGTGTGTGTGCGTGTGCGTCCTCTATTTCACATTCAGCCTCCTTGCTTGATGCCTTATCATACACCCGGTCCCTAAACGCCTTTAAAAAATTTTTAAGCTGTTCGATCGTTAGTGTTGCACGTAAACAAAGCTTGTGAATGTAACGGACTTTTCTTGTACCTAGTTTCTGGCATTGTGCTTGCTGGTTGGTGCTTTGGATTATTCTTTGCTGGAATTTAAAAGCATTATGTATTACTTGGCAAGTTCAAAAGAAAGGGGGACAAAATAAGAGCATTGGAAAAATAGTCCCACAGCAGCTGAGGCAAAACAAAACAAGGTCACGAACTCATGCGCACACTGGAGAAAGAAAAGTGTGATTCTTATCCCATTTTATAGACTATTAATTTTTGTTTTTATCAGCCTTAGAGCAAGCAAAGCGAAAATCTTGTGGGGTGTTTATTCTCCAAACTGTGAGAGTGTGGAATTTTTAAAGGGTAAGAGGAATGGATTTGAAACATGTATGTTCACAAAGCGTTTATTCGTGTTAATGCAACATAGTTCTTTAACAGGAGGAAACACAATCTGTTGCCGCCGATAAAGAAGGCAATAATGGGTAGAAATAAATAAAAAACGAAGGATATGAAAAGAAGGACAAAGATTTTATTAATAAACACACAGAGAGGGGGAGAAACAGACAGAGAGAGACAGAGACAGAGAGACAGAGACCAAGAATTCAAGAGAAAAATCTATCCTATCCTATCCTATCCTATCCTATCCTATCCTATCCTATCCTATCCTATCCAGTAACTCGGAGGTCGTAGGGGCACCACAGATGATCGTTTAACCAGTAGGGCTGGACGGTTTTACCGATACGTAACTGTATTCAGGTTCGGAAACGCGAGGGTACGGTATATTGGTGCGGGTGTCCAAGGTCCTGTTTACTGGGAAATCTCGACAACACATAAGATTCAAGATTCAAGATTTATTGACTGTGAAGAATTTGTTTTGCGCATATGGGAATACATAACGCGACAGTGGGCGACATCTTGTCCGCCCAGAGTGCAAGCCTAAAGCCCAAATACGTGGATAGGCAGCTGTTCTTGAAGACGAACTTTTAAGAACATCAGCTTACCCCGTGTTTGAGCATGGTGCCAGTCGCCAATCCTTCTGAACTCTTAAAGTTCTTAAAGACCTTTCCCGTTGAATGTTTTTGTTTTATTTTGATTTTGTGGTTTAAAGTTTGTTGATGTTCTAAACAGTGATTTATCATAATTTGTTTTGAAATCCGTTCAAGGAAAAATAAAGCTTTAGTTTCTATGGAAATGTGGTTCTTTGAAACTGTTTTGAAGTGTATGACAATCTTTTTTTTTGCGTCGGTCACTACTGTCAGTGCCATATCCCATTTGATTGTAACACTTAAAATCGCGGTATACCGGTACGACTTTGACCCACGGTACCCAGCTCTATTAATCAGCGTACTCCATCTTTTCCTGTCCTCAGCAACCCTGATTGTTTCCGTTTTTTGACCACTGTGAGCAGGTTATCGTGTTGTTTAATGGCTTGTGTGATGGTCTGTCGGACTTCGTCGTTGATGATATCCTGGGTATAGGAAATGCGGAGAAGTCTTCTGTGGCACCTCATCTCCATGATTTGTATTCTTCGTTGTAGATCTGCTGTGATGGTCCATGTTTCGCAAGCGTATAGGAAGATGGAGATGACAAGAAAGCGCAGCAGTCTTACCTTGGAATCTAGACTGTTGAAAAATACAGAGATAAAAAAAAAAAAGCAAAAATTAAAATACATCAGCAATCAGTAGTGATAAAAAGTTTGCATCGTAGCATCGATTTACGCGCTCTTGCTGTTGGGCCAACACCTTATTAAAAATAAATGTGCAAAAACGAAGAGTTTGATATTGCTGCTTCGTAAGTTTTAAAAATGCCACTTTACTTCACTTTGGGAACGAATTTAAATTGATTAACCAAACGAGCAAAAACGTTTTGCAAGGCTGGCTTTTCCCACACTTTATTTTTATTGCCAACATAAATAACTCTCTCTCTCTCTCTCTCTCTCTCTCTCTCTCTCTCTCTCTCTCTCTCTCTCTCTCTCTCCATCAAACTGGTGAATGCATACCTATTATAGTCAGTGCAATCCTGACAAGTTGTACATAAACAATAACAGGCTAATGTTTTATTCTGTTTAAATCTGCAACTGAAAAGCAGTCACAACAATTGCATTTCATCGAAAGTATGTTCTTTTTTTGTTTGTTTTAAATGTAAAGTGTCGTCACTTTTAATCCAGAGTACTTGAAAAAAAAATTCAAAGGCTTTGTTAACTTTTGGCAAAAAGGGGGTTACAGATCATCAGGTCTTGCAAAGACCATCCTGAAAGGCACAGTGCAAGGAGGTAGAAGAAGAGGGAGACCGAAAAAGAGGTGGGAGGACAACAGTCGAGAATGGACTGGTTTGACACGGACACTGAGCGAAACAATCAGGGTTGCTGAGGACAGGGAAAGATGGAGTATGCTGGTTAAACGATGGTGGGGCCCCTACGACCTCCGAGTTACGGGATAGGATAGGATAGGAATAAAGTGGACTTTCGTTGCTCAAATCGACCGCTAAAATTTGAATGTTCCATTTCTGTTCTGACAGAGGAGTGATTTCCCCTGTTTTATCGGTAGAGCCGTGTGACCTTTGACCCAATTTCAGAGTGAACCACGCGACTTGAAGTATGCGTCTTTGGTGTCTGGGGTAGGATAGGGTTTATTTTATCAACCTAAAACCAAAACCCTTACGAACAATTGTTTTTACGGGTTATGGCTCTTACCGTCTTTAGTAGATGCTATGTTTAGCTCCAGAATGTTGACTAGCCCTTGCTATTACTAGGCACAAAAACTACAAAATGTATTCATTTAAAAATAAACTTTTTGTTTTGTATTTTTGTCAGCTTATTTTGTAGTAGTGCAACACTCACCGTGAATGTTAAAAGGATCTGCCAATGGGGCGTGGTCAATGTTGGTCCCTTTAAATATGGCTCACTGGTACGTGTTCAAATTGCAAAACTAAACATGTTTCAGATACTGAACAGTAGCGCATAGCCACGACTATTACATTTCAAGCTGCACTCCGCCTTATCTTTAAATTTAAATGGAAGGTGTGGTCACTTTTTAACCTGTGTACAGTAAGTCCTCGGGTTACGCCGGTCTCGACTTACGTTGTTT